>JAJVSH010000034.1:1189971-1312457 GCA_021460005.1 Tetramorium alpestre | reverse complement strand
TATATGTTACATTAAATAAGCTAAACGTGATAGAAAAATTTGAAAAGTAAACTATGAATTTTTAATTAAATATATTTACTTGAGGAGTAGAAAAATGCAAAATTATTTTTTAAAAATAATTTAAAAAATAGTTTAGAATTATATACATGTACATTTGAGATAAAAGTAGCGAATAGATAAATATAATTAGATCGAAACTTGCATAAAAATAATATCGATGCTATTACGATGCCTTAAACACAAAATTCGGCAAAAGGAATGTTAACTAATTTGAGAGTTATCCAGAAGGAACATGGCTCACGAGGCACATAACGCTCCGTTCCTGAAGGAAAAGGACGATGCCGTGCGTCCGGTGAGAGAAGGGCCGGAACGGTGGTGCATCGGCGAATCTAACGACCAAATCTCAACGCCAGTGTAAAATGCAAAACAGCAGCGAGCGCTGAAGCGAGCGCGGCAAGGCGAGGTGTGGTAGAAGAGCTTCTTCCCCGAATGCGAATTCCACGATGCGTGGCGACCAAGGTGGAGGTCGGGTGCTCTCCGGTGAATCTTTCCTCGTCCTGCGCTCGCGTCCTTCCTCCGCCTCTTCCATGCTCCGTCCTGCCGCCCTTGCTCTCCACGCGGGAGTGCGTGAAGCAGAACGAAAGGGGGGTACGGACTGTCTCAGCTCTGGTCTCGCTCCTTCCTCTTGGTCGTGCCTGTGTCTCGCGAAATATATTCTGTTCTTTTGCATAATAAAGAAAATCTTGCAGTCGCGGTTTTATCAATAAACAAAGCGGTCAATTTATGTTTTATGTTTAACACAACAAAAGAAAAAAGATTTTTATAAACAATGATGAAATTTTATTTTCAGAATGTTATACACATTCTTTTTGTACAATTTGAGTTTAGGATCTTTAGTATTGAAAAAATTGTAAAGGAATGATAGCGTCAAATTGAATTGTTGCGAGGAAAATCAACATCAAATTGATCATTATTGTGAACATTTCAGTGAGTTATTCTAGATCTGTGAAATTGGTATTCCAAAATGTGAATTTTTATCAAATTAATCTGGCATTTGATGGCATCCATAATTTATATTTGAAGGTGCTAATGATGAAATGTTTTTATTTTAAATTTTTTGGACTAAAAACAATGGACGAAAAATCGATTATTTATGGATAAATTGCGGACAATTAAATATCATATCAATTTTATAAAAATTTCGGGATGCCAACTTCAGACTATTCTTATTCATTAGCCTATTTCTAATATTGACATTATCTTATTTATCGAATTAGTATTCATTTCATATTCTATTCAATACATGTTTATTATTTATTTCCAAAAATGGACTGCCAAATAAAAATTCTTTAAACTTTCGCTTCACGAAGAGGTGAAGGACGATTATTCTTTTTTGAAACTGTCCTTTCGCTTCTTTTTTACGACAATTCCCTTTCTCCAGAAATTCATCAAAGAGAGACTGTCTAAAATTGCATGACAGCACATAAATGGATGCCATACGAATTAATGTCGCGGCGCGCTACTTTTTGAAAATTAATGGCTCTTTTGTGTGAATTTCTGCAACAAAGAGTGACAAAAGAAGCGAGCGCGTTATTTAACAGCACTTTCGCCGCACTAAACTTTATTAACTATCATCAGTGGTTTTCACTCACCTCTCGTCTGTCATCCTCAGTGAAATTAGCGCTCGACGCTTTCCTGGTCGGATTATGAAAACGTGGCACGTGCGATCACCTTTATCCAATTATTTTCAGACTTTTATCTCCGACGAAACATAGTGCTGCAGCGATAGGTATAATGGACGGCACGTGTTACGTACAAGTATGTCAGTCATTCTGTTACGAAATCTAATCAGCGCTCATAGATAATGTACTCTATCCTTCTTTCACTTTACTGTTACTCAACGTGCAAATGAAATTTTCGTGCTTTGAGATTGATAAGTTTTTAATCTATTATCGACTTTTTGATAATCCATTAGTGTACGTATTATTTGCCGGAGAAGTATACAGTCAAGCGTAAGATAATAGAATATTAATAGCGACAAGCGTTAAATTGTCGCACAAGATTTCAGATAGTCAGCCAGTAAAGTTTCCATAGGGGTATTCACAGTGTAAGATGAAACTTTCTGCTTTTGTTGCGTTTTAACTTCCAAAGGAAATTTTCGCAATGTGAAGTCGGGTGTGTCAAGCGTGAGAGGGAGGAGCGTCACGGAGCGATCTCGCGCAGAGTGCGTGAGTTAAGATCGCGTATACTGTTAATAAATAATGCAGTAATGGACGTTCGGGTTGAAGAGGTAGCCGGTAAATGCGGCGGAACGGAGAAAGCCGCATTATTTACGCCCGCTGGCGGCTGGCTGGCGGTGACAAGTTTAAAAAGCCGCGGGAAGTAATAACCGAGGTGTCCGCGGATTAAAAGGCGTGACACTGCTAGTTCCAGCGATCACTCTTCCTCGCAACGATGTAATTAAATCTTACAACATACGTATGTACGTTTGTCTACTCTTTATGACCACTCCGCCCCGCGTCTCTTCCCTCCCCCCTCCCCCGGAGGTCGGTTGCGTCATGTGTGTAATGTTATGTTAACGGCGATCGGGCCACGACAATCGAGCCTCGAAAACTAACGTCGGTGACTGAACGTTTGAGACCTTGACGCGGCGAATTCACGTGGTCACTCTTAACGGGACTTTTTCGCGAACCCAAAACGCGAGTCTTCTGGCATATACATACATGGTTTTAGCCTCGAGGCTACAATATAAGTATTGTACAGACTGTATTGGCGGCTATCGCGAACATGCTCGAGCCTGAATGGTGCTTGTCTCGAAATCAAATGATTGATAATTAAAGCGCAGATTGAATTTGCATAACCAGCTAATTTAAAAGTTTTCAGACCAACTGAATGTTATAAATCGAATAAACCTTCCCTACTAAGTTTTATTACAGCTTATTACTAGCTGTTAATAGCTTTTTATTTTTTAGATGTGATTTATAAATACGCGATTTTCGATTTAAAAAGTCGTCATTAAATTTATAAAAAAGACATGTTGTGTATACAATATAAATTAAGATTGGAAAATGAGAGAGAAAAGATACAAAATATCAAAAAGCATGTCTCATTCGAAATCTTTATGTCTTGCTTTCGGACAATCTGTAGGAAAATTCCTCATAAATAAGAGGAGGGGGGGAGGAAAGGAAAAATACTCATGGAGGAAACCAGCGTGCACGACGGCCTCGTTAGCGAATCGCGACTTAATGTCTCACTTGGCGAGTGAAATTGATAGCGGCGCAATTAGACGCGTAAATTGTACGCGTCTGCTCGTCGTTGGGCGCGCGCGCAGCGAGGCGGGCCTATCTGTCCATAAAATGACAATGTACTCCAATGCGAGAGCGTGGTAGTAGTTACGTACACGGTAAAACGTTTAGATCCGCGCCGTGAGATAACCTTCGTCGTAGCTTACCGAGCGCGTCGCCGGTTGGTTCTCTCGTTCTCTCTCTCTTCTACTCGCGGCTATTCCCGTGTGCTATGCCCGATGTACGCCCGCGTACGGATGTGGCTATACGCACCGTGCGCTCGTTCCTCCGTGCGTACACGCACCGGAATACGCATCGCGAAACGCTGTTCCCGCGGCGTGCCAGCGACGAGTTCGCCCCGCCGGCTATACTCTCCAGACGGAAACAGATGGCGAAGGTATCTTATCGTTCTCACTCAGGCACTGAGACGTACGCGTTTGCTGGAAAGAATGCATTTTTTTTTTTTAAGAATATGAAAACTTGGCATTTGAAGACCTGGCAAAGACCATATCTAATCATATGTATCTAATGCTTGATAAAATTAAAACACGCTGGCAATACGGGTATAATCTTGTCTTTGGCGATTGTCACATCCGACTAGTCGTAACGTCAAACGGCCAAGTGGCGATGCAGGACGAGACCTGAAAAATGATCGTTGCTTTAACGACTCATTTCCCTTTGCGCCGCGATAAAACGGCTCGCTTTCATCGGGCATGTACCTCACGTGCAACGTCCTCGGCGCCATCGTTTCCTGTTTCCTTCCTTATCTCCGCCGGCAGAAACAGGAAAATCCACGAAAGCCCATACGTTATCTGCCACGTACGGTCAGGGTTCGCACACAGTACCCACGAGAGACGAGATATCAGCCGCAATGCACACCGCAACACACACGATCCGCCTGTTGCGGAAACGCCGAATGAATTATTTCGCAGCCGCGCACAATCGCCAGAATTATTTCGCTCGCGGGAGATTCATTGTCGCCGTTCGGTGCATCCTCCGGAGAGATCTAAAACCACGTTTTTAACGAAGTTTATAGAAGGAAATGTTTTAATAAACTATTTTAAAATATCTAAATTATATTCCTCGATATAAAGTGTTTTTTTTTTTTTAATTTAATGTCACGTTCTCAATCTATGATATTTGAAATCAATCACTAGATTAAAATTTTGCTATGGTACCGTTTACTTGAAAAATTAAACGAAAAAAGAAATTTGTTATTTATCTTTATTTACAATATTCAATTAACAAAATATTTTCATTTTTGATTGTTTTGAAGTACATCTTCAAACAATTTTGTTAAGGAAAGAATGATATTAATTCTAAAGTCAAATAATCATCTGGGCTTACTCTGCACATCAATGTTGCAGACTATGGAGGATATTACGGTAATGTGCCACAGGCAATACGTTTCCAGGAGTTTAACGTAACGGCGAGGCCGACCGTCATGATATTCTCATGATATTCGACTTATCGACTCTCTTCATCTTGCGCGATTATAAAGTAGCTGCTCCATATAACGCAACGTAATGGGTTAATCAAGTTTCGCTCAGAGGCCTTGCTTCCGACTGATGTACGATGTCATTACGCTCATAAATCTTCGAGTCGCGCGAAAGAGGGACAGGAAGAGAGGAAAGAGAAAGAGAGAGAAATATATATGTGGAGGGAGGAAAGGAGAGATCAAGTGTGACGAAAACAATGTTTTCTCCGTCGTGTTATCCGTCGTGCGAGGAATTTTAATTCGAGTTAACGTGACGAAATGCCGTGTAAAAGAGTCGTGTACGCGTCGCGCGAGCCGCCGATGCGGCGGCCAGACTGATGGGACGGCAGTGCGTTTACGTGCTAGATACGACGCCAGATCCGGCCGTGCTCGTCCTGTAAACTAGGAAATTATTCAAATTAGTTATGCAGAATTCAAAGGGAGTCGTCTAAGCAGCGAGGATAACTGAAGGCTGTCCCGTCTTCGTTTTTCTTCGGGCTCCGTTTTCGCGATGCGGCGCGTACATCTGCTTGCGCGACGCGACGCTTTTCCTTCTCCCTTCAGCTGTACGACATTTTTTTCTCGAGAAAAAGTGCGACGTTCCGTTCACGCGACGAATGCGAAATGCAATCGTGTCGGTTGGATTGCGTGAGTCACATGTCTAGTTTGATTTTCTTCTTTTACAAACGATTTACGTTTAAGATTAATCCCTAGAGCACCTGTCAGCTTCTGAGTTGTTTACGATTATTTATGCACGGTTAGAAATGCGAATAAATTATTAAAGTCCAGATTCGGCGGAATTTACGGTTATTATACCAAGATTACCAAACTATCGTCCACGTCTGCGATGTTGCAAGCGACATAATTGCGTACTGGTGCAAAGTCGCTAGCAAATAGAAGAAACTGTTTCTGTTATGCAAATTTTATTTGCTTGATTTTTCAAGAAATGGTTAATATTACAAGGCATACTGATAGATTCATTATGCCTGAAACTGCGCTTGCCCTATGTATTAATGTATATATCGAGGATTTTATTACCGTAATTTTCGCCGCACCTGTTGTTACGCATTTTAAGCTTTGCGTTTTGCTCCTCGATAATGTGTCGTGTAAAACACGAGGTGCAAATCGCGAAGATGATCGCTTAATCGATAGCCGCGCGTGATCTGTCGCATCGGCATTATCGTCACGTGTGTATTATTTTCTTTCTGTTGCAGAGAACCGAGCCACCGGTGCCCAAAGTCAACAAGTGAGTAGAACGTGTATCGAGCGTGAGTACCTCTCGTTCGCGCATATTATAATTACAAACTCGCGGAGAGCGGTTTCGCAGTTAATGCTCGTTTCACGTGAGATTTATGCTTCTCTCGTTCGGCTCCGCACGCGTACACGTGGGCATGCATAAAATTGTGCGTGTGCGCGAGCGCACACGCAACTCCACCGACCAAGGTGATTCTTAATTAGATTCTAAATTACGCGGCAAAACGAGACGAAAACGCTTAAATTGTGGCGTGCCATGGCGTAAAGGCACTTTCGAAAGGCGTGTTTCCGCGGAAATGAATGCGGTTGCACACGTTCTGGAACGATTGATTGATTGAGTCGGCCGTCGCACGTGACGCAGGCGGGGGGGAAAAGAAAGTGTACGCGTTCCGTAATGCGCAGCTTCCGGCGATTTTTCTACCGCAACGCACGCATGCGACGATTACGGATTTCGATGGTAATTGAGACAAATGGGGGGACTTGGCAAATTGAAGTACATCTGCGCAAGAGATATCATGTAGAAATTACAAGTGGGATGCTAATCACGACGTATATAGGTGCTACGCTCCCTTGGTAGTCACGCAATCTCGTATGACGAAGAAGGCACGGTAAGAGAGAAAAATGACACAGGAGAAAGATTTAAAATGAGAAACTAAAATGAACCTGGATTACTTCAAATTTATACGTTATTTATCGGCCAGTGCTTCCAATTTGCTTGTTTTTTTTAGCAGTAAATTGAATATTTAACAATAAGACTAGGACAATAATGTAAAATTATAAAAATACAGCAATTATAAAACAAGAACTAAAAATATAAAAAAATAAGGATGTAAGTGTTTTTGAAAGAAAATATACTATTGAAAATGTTATATTACTCTCGAAGTTGAAAAATATAGAAAGCTCACAGAATGAGAGTCGGTCACGTTCAAAGGGCCTGGCATAATTGAGAGATCACGCCAATTAGGCGCGCCTTTAACGGTTTAACTGTCAGGCGGAAGTCGATACATCCCCGGGCTCTGTATTTGCATTCTGATTATAAGCTTGCACAAAGCTAAAGCGTCGCGGCATCGTCGTATCTCGTTACGTCTCCCGTAATCCCTCGACTTCACGCCCGTTACCGGCGTTAAATAGAAAAACATAAACGAATCTAATCCAACTGGGAGAAATTGTCGCGTCAATTTACGCGCAGCTTTTTTGCTGCTGCATGATTTCATTGATTTCAAACCTCGCCTTCTCATTTACCCGCCGGTCTGCATTTCCATTTTGATTATAAACGAGTAGAATTGCGCGCGCGACGTTGGCGTGTCCAAGAAGGAACAGAGACCGATCCGAGACATAAACGCAACACGCCTTCCTATCGCTTCTCATTACACAGGTTTAACACGAACCTGTTAATCCCAATAATGGTTATTGAAGAACAGAAAAATCACGTATAGTATTCAGGAATGCAGCCTTATATTTTAGAATACATTTTACATAAATCGTATTTTATACGATTTTACAATATTTCGTATTTTATACGTTACATATTTAAGAATGAGACAAAAATTGTAAAAATAAAAATATAAAAAATAATTTATAGTTATCGTCATTTTGAAAATAAAAGAAAATATTTTTATCAAATGCAAAATCTTGTGTAATTTCTTCATTTTATATCAATTGTACATTAATTTTATATCAAATTATAATACAATCGACATGCATTCGTCCTTATTTGCATATAATTAATGAAAATGTTATTCAGTATTGACATCAGCACGATGACACGTTTGGTAGATTAAAAGTAAGGAGCCATTGAACTCATAGTTATGAAGTAATACCGGTGTCACAGCATTGCTAAATGTAAATATTAATAAAATCAAATCAATCATACGACACATTAACTGGTCTCATATCAAGATTTCTTACGAGATTCAAGTTTTTACATATAAATTTATTTCCTCAGGTCATAAAATAAAAAGGAAATAAAAAATATTCTATGAATGAAGTGCATTAGCCTAGTAAATAACATAAACTTGAATGAAAGAGTATTTCCATAAGATTACCATTAAGATGACGATAATGATTTATGAATATTAGAAAATTATAAAGTAGACGTACATGTATTTTATTTTCAAAGATTGTCATTCATTTATATATAATATTTGTATATGTAATTTAATTAAATTCAATTATACGTAAGTTATACCTAAGTTATACGATAATACATATACGTGATTTTCAGCAATCTTCGTAAATTTTTAAATATGTCATGTACATTTAAAACTCCAAAGTTATTATTGGCATGAATTTAATATACTCAGCTCACGCAAAACTGATCGTAACATCTTAATCCTCAGTGTAACGTCATGAATCCAGCTATCAAAGATTTGCTATAACTCATCTTGTACGTACACTTTTACATTTTATTTGATTTGTACGAGACGTTCATCGTCATAATTCAAATATATCGCGGCAAGTATAACCAATATTATAAGGCACGGCAAAGAGGGAGGTTTGAAAGGAGCGAACGTTGTCGTGAAATAATATTAATTATCGGCGCGAAGTTATGGCGAGCCAAGGCGAGTTGGCCGGTCTTCCTTAAGAATTCCGGTCCTCGTCTAAGGGGAGAGTATCCCCGTCCGCAGGATCCGCATTTCCATTCCGATTACAAGCTGCTAGGAACGTACAATGTTGTACCCTTGCTATTACTCAGGTTCCCTCGTATTATTGCTTCTGATGAGCGGGTCTTTTTCCTAACTCTCTCTCTCTCTCTCTCTCTCTCTCTCTCTCTCTCTCTCTCTCTTACTCTCTCTCCCTTGTTCTCATATCGCGCTCCGTCTCCGTCGTTGTTTCTGATTTCTTCATGGGATTCCTGCGGTTCTACCGCGAACCGCGCGGAAAAAAGCAGGATGTGCGCGGGATATTTCGACCTTGCGCGATTCCCGCGTATGAGCCATACGTGGCTCGTCCTTTTTTCTTTCTCCCGTAGTGTAGGATGACTCTGACGGGCGGACTCTCAGGCCACGGTTGAATTTTCTCGTGGCACGCAAGCGGCGAAACGAGCGGACGAAGCCTCCTCGTTAGACTGACGCGCGGGAATATAACACTTTGAATACTTTCGCGAATTGATGACTTCATCGATTGCGAGAGATCGGCGTGCGTTTTGATTATAATGATTATCCACCGCCCTTCCGATGATTATCCGACGCAAGGGAGACGCTACGTTAACGCCATGCAATTTTTTTCTTCGTTTTTTTTTTGAAGATAAAGTCTAAACAATTTGGTGACATTGTGCTCTTCTTAATGAGAAGTTATTTTTATATAATTATAATATATAATTTCCATGAATATATTTTCAAATCCTTTCTAGAACGATTCAATTTAAACGTTAAAAGGAAAGTTGTATTTTTAAGGGGAAAAAAGCCGATTCATTAATTACCACGTTCAGTAAAATATTACCGGCGACTCTGATTATTATGCTTTTCGCGCATCCGAGTGCAGAAAGTCGCTATCTTCGATCGATGCCTGGAGGCATTCGTATTCGAATTTCGCGAGCTTCCCGTCTTACTGCCTCGCCGGTGTGGAATTATTCCCTTTACAATTACATCGGCGATAACAGGTCAGCCTGTACCTCCGGCTTACGCCGTACGCAAATCCTTCTTTGATGCGCCGCACCGACGACGAGGCTGAATTCACGCGAGCGTGCACGCACATACACGTCCGTGTTTGCACGCATCCGTTGATACGTTTGCGTTTTACATTGTAGGAACGTGTTTGCTCGTTGCCCGATCCTGCGCGCGGTGTATGTATATACGATCGGCTTAGCGGCCCGAGCATCGTGGTTACGTTAGTCCAGCGCGCACGGGCTTTATAATGAGTCGATCTTCGTTTGCACAAACGGCCAGCTGACGCAAGAAGAGGGCCCTTCTCGACCGTACGATCGCGGCTTTTTACTCTTATTACTATGTTACGAGAGAGAAAGAGAGAGAAGAGAGAGAGAGAGAGTCCGGTATTTCTTAATCAAGATAATTATTCTCGTAACGTCAAGGTGTCATGTTAAGAAGCTCCGTTGTCTCTCGTTGTTAAAGGATGACGCGTACGCGCGCGGTGTTCCTTTCCTCGGAAAGGGTTCTGTCAGGTGTACTTATTTGAGCGAAATTTCACTCCAGGCTGGTCTCGTCGGTTCGTTCCCTTCGAGCCCCTCTTTCCGTCGTCATGGTCGTCTCCGCCGTCGCCGTCGTCGTCGTCGTCGTCGTCGTCGTGGATTCTTAAGATCTGCGCCGAGGCGAAAACGAGGAGCAAGGAGACCTCGAACTTCGGGGTTGCTGCACTGACGGAAAAAAGTCACCAAAGGTGAATCGCGATCTTCCCTTCTCTCCCGCCGCGCCGTCCCGGGATAAACGCTACATTGCGAGAGCGGCCTACGTTCTGTCTGCATCCGATGATTCGAGGAATCTTTCCCGACAGAGTAGTTAACGTCGATCAACAAAAGTCTGCGAATTTGCATAAATTGAGGAGTGAGCGTACGAAATAATTGGGACGCATTTACATATTATTTTGGATCTTGTTTTTTATGGTCTCGATAATTGGGTCTTTTAAAACAGTCGTGTTTTTGTAAAAGCTTATTATAACAATATGTTCTTTTTAAATAGTTTCATAGAGTAAAGTATATGAATAATAATTCCATTTCATAGCGATGATTATGAATTTAAAATTAAATATTAGTTCTATATTTTATTTTCTTTTTATTATTTTTTCAAAATTATTTCTACTTAATATTTTGCCACAAATAACAAAATTATTTATAGATTTTTGGCTTCAAGTGATATAAGGTGATTGCAATAAAATGAAGTAAAAAAATATGTATATCCAAGCACTTCCGCGAACATATTACATATAAATTGTACTTTAAATGAAAGATTATATCCTTATGATTTCTATCGTTTCATTGTGAATGATGTGTTATTATAAACGATACATGTGATGACTGTATTTCAAACAGCAGACCCTCCGTCCTTGTACCCTGCGAATAGAAAATAATACTAACAAAAGCAGGATATGGGAGGAAAAAAACGAAAAAAAAAAGGTTCGCAACTCACACGAGATGTATTATGCTCCTCGTCCTACGGGACGGACGAGTATTTTGTTAGATTTAGGGCCAACGCCCAGAACCCTCCTCTTCTCTCGCGTTTTTTTTATTTCATACGTGGACACGAGATGGTCCTGCTGAGGCCCAACGAGTAGCTCTGGTGCTTTAGTGCAGACGGCGCGCTTTGGGTCTTGCCATAGGCGTGGCGAAAAAATTTGCGTATATCCCGAAGAATTGTTTTCACTCTTCCGGCATTATGTAGCTATTACATTCTATCTTCCTCCAAAACCTGTTTGTAGATTTACAGAGAAACGTTTTCTCGTATAAACATAACATTAATTCCTTATTTCCACTTATTTCCTTACGCCATCCTCGCGCTATCGATTCGAGTAGGAAGAAAAAGCGAAAGGGGGGGAAAAAAAGGCCGAAACGAATAGGAGAACCAACGTCTATTACTAGTTTCGCATTTTCGCGTTGCATTAGCCGATCTGCATCGTGGATCCCATCAAGAGATCGGCCCCGGGAGTACCGTCTTTCTTGGCCTCTCGACACGATCCCTGACCCTTTCGCAATAACCAGGATGCATCGCACGCAACGGCAGTGCTTCGAAACGATCCGCGACTGCAGGCTCCGCGCGGCGTTACTAGTACTTGTACTTATACTTGTACCCACGCCGATACCAGCACCGGCACTCTATCATTGCTACTTCGTTGCTGCACTTTACTTCGCGTTCGCGTTCGCGGCTTCGTGCTACCACGTACTCCATACCACGGTGCAGCATTCGTGAGAGAAGACACGAGAAGGTGCACGATGATATTTCGGTTCTCGTATACGAGAACTCGGAATTAATCCGTATGCAAAGTAGGATAGTTAGGTACATAGTATCATTCGCAATCGGAATAAATCCCGTTGCATTCATAAGCAAACGGCTACAACTGCTAAAAGTATAAACAATATTGCGAGAGATACGAAAGGATAAAAGATAAAAGCAGCTGTTATATGTTTATTCCGAGACTGTTTATTCCTAGGCTTTTTCGTGCGCGCGCTGTTCAATAGAAACATTCAATTCGATATTGGATTACAAGAGGTCTGCAGTATGTGTCAAGCTACTGCCAGAAGGCGCTTGCACGCGTACATTTTATTTGTACTCGTATTCTCACATGTATAAACTCATTGCTCGCGCGACTATATTGAATTTCAACCTCTCTCTCGTTTTCTCTTTCTCTCTCGGAATCAACGGCATTGCACATTCTAGAGTCCATCCCAAGGCTAACCTCTTGTAGCAGAAAATCCGAGATTGCTATTCTTTTCTATTAAATACATTTCGCTACGAGGATTCCACTTTCGAACGTACTTTGCCTCTTCGAAATCCTTGCGCCCTTTTTATTATTCATGTGGCGTACGCTCAGGATGATCCGTTTCGTGCTGCATCCTCCTGGTTCGCTTCTATATTTCAGCATTCATGATTGTGATTATTCGAGAGATAATATACTTCTCTTAATATATTTTTACAAATTTTTCATATGTCTTTTAAGATATCTTTGCAAATTAAAAAAAAATTAACTCAAACATAATAAATCTGATTAAAATTTTCTATGATATTTAGATATTAAAATTTTTTCATTAATGATTAATGTAATTAAAATTTTTCAATTTTTCAATTTTTTTAAAGATGATTATGACATATTAAATTCTTTAATTTTTTATGCTTACACGGTTTTACAATAAATCTTTTCCCTTTTCCAATGTCTCTCGTGTAATGTAATTCACACACATTTCGTCTTATAACAATATTAAATTTATACAAATCTATTTAAAAGTGAAAGGTATACAGTTAATTTAATTTTTTTACTTTAATACTATCGAAATCTTAGGCTATTACGTAAAACATTTACTTGGGATAAGCCCAAGCGAGTAAAAAGTCTGTCGTATTTCCACCGAGCAATTCGCAATTCGCGCAAATTAAAGGTACATTCGTACTTTCCGACCACCCTACGCCAATGGCAGGCGTGAAGGGAAGGCACGAAGCACGAAAAAGAGTTTGCCATCGGGCTCGAACACTTTCCAGCGCGCCGCTCCGGAGTTCCACGACCGCGTTTCGGGACAACAGCACGTCGGTACCCAACCGTGGGGCCTCCCCGTCCTTGGTCCGTGTCAGTGGCATAGACCATACAGGGCCCGTTCAAGGTCGAACCGAGCGCGAACGAGCGCCGACGGAGGCGCACGAGGGGCCCCGAGTCCGGTCGACGGTACCTTCTCGGTCGGGGCCCAATGACTGGCGGGGGCAGAATGACGTGGGGCGAAGGGAAGGGCGACCAAAGGGGGGACGAGATGATGCCTGACCGAGGCGATCGAGGGCCTCCGCCAAGTGTCATCCTATACCCGTAGGCCTGCCACGTCGTTCCTCCGTGTCTCAACGCACATTAATACGCGTTATGTGTACACTGGGATGACACCCGCCTTCGTCGCGGTTTTCGCACTGTCCGACTCTCTTCGTCCTCCTCTCTGTCATCTTCCTCTGCGCTGCCCATCTCTCTTTCTTCTTCGCTTTGTTCTGTTTTTTCTTTCTAAATATTTCTGTAGCCCGACTCTTCTGAGCGGCCCCTTTCTTTTCTCCCGATATTTCCAGTGAACGATTCCGCTCGACGGCCCGTGTGGCCGTCTCATGTTAATCTTTTAAAACCCTTCCAGGGGAATTAGAGATGGCGACTTGTTCCACTGATGATGATCAGTGGTGTACGTAGTCCATTCTGTGGATAGCGCTATTAATCGTAACGTTAAGTTGGAAGTCTGCTGCATTTAAACGTCGAGGGTCTCTTGTTATCTTTAATCGATCATAATAAATTATGAATGAAAGAAAACTAAAAATTCTTTTTATTCAGATAATATAATCTTATGAAACATTAAATAAAATTATTTATAATTTACAATCAATTACGATTTCTAAAATTTAAAGCAATTCCTTTCTACACTGATCACTAATTAATTACATTTTTCAGTATTTTCTTCAAATTTATATGCTTCTTGATTTTTTTGTGTTAATAAACGACTTAATGACAGGAAATTATTTTTTGTTGTAACAATTTATTCATAGAATTTATACTGAGCCGCTGTTCTTTAAAAAGAGCCGTTAAAAAGTATTGTTTTAAAAATATTTTTTCCTCTTATGTTAATTGATGATTCATATGAGAGTCAAGAACCGCTTGAAGCGCGAATTCATATGGATCACGTTTTTCGACCGTTAATTTTGAAACAGCAACAGATATAATCGTGTGCATGAATGCAACCGATTTGCTTCGTTATTGCCGATCTTTTCGATGGAATTCATTACGTGTAATAAGATGGAGTTGGCAAAAATGTATTTATTCCTGAATCTGACATTTTCATTCTTTCATAAATATTTTTTGTTTATAAAAAAAAATAAGTTAAAGTCGGTGTACAAAAGTATGTTAATGATGGTGCAGTGGAATTCCAGATACCGCTATTTAAAAAAACTGTTTGGTATTTTAAATACCTAGACGTATAGTCTCTCGTTGCGTAGACCCACGCCTTCTAAGATACAATTATGTAATTTACTCACACCGGTCTTTTAGTGGCACAGTAGTTCGTGTGAAAATGCTCTAATGCCATCCTCTCCGTGACCAAATGAAGGTAGAGCACGACTTACATTACAGGGCAGTCCGATTGGCAGTCCACTGACGATGAGTGACGCTGTCACGTTCTGCTCGTTCCGTATAACGGACCGAGCGACTAAACGAGCGTTCTGTGACCTGTCG
Organism: Tetramorium alpestre; assembly: GCA_021460005.1. Classification (NCBI taxonomy): domain Eukaryota; kingdom Metazoa; phylum Arthropoda; class Insecta; order Hymenoptera; family Formicidae; genus Tetramorium; species Tetramorium alpestre. The sequence continues at coordinate 1,297,595 of JAJVSH010000034.1, read as the reverse complement.
AGGCAGAGAGGTCGACAATATTAATTGTAAATCGACTATAGATGCAAAGTCGGTTTAGATTTCTAGTCACGCAATTCCATCCCACGCTATGCATAAAATGACCACGATGATTGGCAGTTTTATTTATTTAAGAGGAAGAGGTACATTGTCCGATGAATATTGGAGCATGTTCAAACAATTCTATAGTCTTCAATGCTCTTGGTTGTTTTTGTGAATGCACAGTAACAGTTATGCCGGTATGTTCCCGCTTTAGAAATTTACTCCGTTACATACACAAATAAATAACGCTATACTAGGCACAGCGTGTAACCGGTGGAAGCGCCGATCGATATGTCCCCGTAGAAACAGCTACGCCGACAAGGCCATTACCGAAGAGGGAACCGTTTGGAATCTTACGTAAATTAACGAATGTCACGTCGTAATAGTCTACCTGGTTCTTCTGACCGGTGTACGGCTACGCTCGTTTCTCGCTTCGGTCGAGAAGGAGAGCCCCTAACAATCAATCTTTCAAAGCGTATCACGTTTCCCGGTATCTCGTTAATTACGGGCGGAAACTTTCAACGGTACTTCGAATAGTGTTAAGGTAAGGAAAGTACATTTCTTTTTGTATTATTTATATTTTCAGCTTGTTTGATGTATTATGCGGAGAAAAAGATTTGTTTGTTTGTGAAAGGAAACAAGCTTTCGATTAAATGAAAAGATTGCGCAAACTGTGCTATCGGTGTTAATTAAAGTCAGAATGTAAACTTACTTCTTCCGTGAAAAGGTCAATGCTTCTCGGCTAAAATTTCGCGGCGCGCGTCATTGACGCTGGTGAATCGTTCCACGGCATTAATATTAATTAGAATTAGTGAATTAATAAGTACGCTCGTCTAGTTTCGTGTGAACGTGACCCCCAACACACGACCGTGATATCCTACGATGTATACTTACGGTTTAGCGAGGAACCCTGTGATGTATCATCCTCGTATATACGAGAAGGTATCTCGCATACACGTGCATTATGTATTAAGCGAGAGAGAGAGAGAGAGAGAGAGAGGGAAGGCCGGTTGGCGTCTGAAATGATTGCGGAATTCTCTAGGCCCGAATGCAAGCGGTAGAGGAGAAGACGCGCAAGAAAGAAGCCCCTTCAGGGATCGACGTACCTTGGATAAGTAACTATCTTGTGCCGGGAAAAGGTGAAAGGGGATGGGAAGAAAAGAGGAGTCAGGGAGATATAAGGATTGCTACCGAGTTCAGACACCGTATTGCTGTTAAGTCGCAATGTAACTGCGATGTCGTTCGGTGACCAATCGATGTGCGTTAGTCGGCGTTTTTGCGCTGCTAAGAAGATCCCGGAGAGCGATCTCTGTTGCAAGACATTCTTCCGTGGCAATAAAACAAGGAGAAATATACGGCGGTCGAAAACTTGCGTTTTCAACTTCGAAACGTTTTTCCAATGGCACATAAATTAGTTTTGTTCCGCTCGAATGGATACGCATCATTTTATTGTTGCATGCTCGAGGTGTTCGAGAAATACGGTGGACAATCGATTCTGCAGCCTCGCGAAGATAACCATTAGCGGTAGCGGTCGGGAAGAATCATCACCGGGTTTATAGGATGGAATTTACGAGGACTCTATTACCGTTACGCAACATACCTTTCAGGAAACAATACATTTTTCTGTTATATATGACTCTCCTTTCAATTATCAGAATGTAATCAGTAACACTGATCATCTATCATTTTCTATCATTTTTACTATTAAGTCATCTAGTCTCGTCTTAATAATAATATCTTCAAGAGGGACAGAAAACAATTATTTATGGACAAATGTGAACAAATTATGTACAATCGAATGCCATAATATCAATTTTGTAAGAGTTTGTATTTCGGAGTACCAACTTCACAGATTTGACATCTCGGCTTAATATTTAATTAAAATTAAAAATCTTTTTTAATCAATTTTAATCGTTGTAAATTGCTTGGATTATATCTTTTTAAATAATCACCAAATAATGTTGGCAATGACAATGATAATAATTGATGAAAATAATTTCATGAAATTCCTTCTCTTCATTTCTCTTTTTGCTCGACAAAAAAAGCCGCGATAAATCAATAAATAACAAGCATTTACTTTTTTTAATGAAGAAAAAAGGGTTCAAATTATTTTAATATAGAAAAATAAAATTTCCAGATAATTAATTGGATATTCATGAAGACACCAATTTGCTTTGTAAGCGAAAATTGGCGCAGGAGGCCGTAGGATCCTGCGTGACTCGACGCTAAAGCACTAATTAGATGATTGGCTTCAACGGTAAAATAGCGCGGAACAATTTAGCGACTTTCCCAGGATAAAAATTTCCGAATAAAACACGCAACGACCTTGCCAAGATCGCGTTCCGCGATACGCATGCGGTACGAACTCGCAAANGCGCTCGTGCTCGCTCGCTCGCGAGGTCGTTCGTTCTGGGATGGTAATGCCGCGTTACATTAGATGATGCCCGCGCGTATAACTTTATTATTCGACGAGGCCGTAGCTCCATGTCTCGCGCGGAAGTGTGAATAGCCACGCGAAGCGCCGCGCCGCGGCCGCGAGTGATTCAGAACAAATCAGATGTGTCATATGTGTGTATATGTAAACGAGAGGGAATAAGAGGGAAAGAGTGATAGAAAGGGAGAGAGAGGGAGAGAGAGAGAAGTTCCATGCACATACACGCGGCCCACATATTTACGGCTCATGTGGGTAAGAAGGGACTGTGCGCGTCTCATTAGTGCCCCGTTATTTTCTAAGCATCCTGCCATGCTGATTATCGCGCTTATTTCTAGATGGTAATGCTCTCTTCCTGCCGTCCGTCGGATCGTCCGCATTGCATCACGTCGTAACTATGCACGTACCTAAGCTGTCGCCGAATTAGCCCGTCAGCATGCATGCCTAATAGCCTGCTTAACCTAATAAGAAAATATTTGCCTAACTGCTTCTAGAATATATATGTTATTACTTGTGTTCCGTGTGCGTTAATCAGTCGCCGTTTTAATAATCGAAACTGGAGTGAGGACTCGTTATTATTAAAGATAATTGGATTAAGTAACACGCTTTGAATTTTTTAACGGGAAAGTCTATAATCATTTATTATAATTCTGGAATTGCTAATTTACTTCGACGTATAATTATGTGTTCTTTTTGTTTCGCGGCTTCCTAGGTACGCTGCAACATTTTAACATTTTCCTTTGAGTATCTTTTTCCTCGCCTACTTTTTAGTCTTTTCTCTCAGAATCCTACTTGCGCGATTTTATACGTTACATCAGCCGACGATTAAAAAGAAGATATCGCAGAGAAACCATTTTCCGCGCTCGAGGAATTAATTGTGAAGTTCTCGCGTCATCACTACCGCGTGCACATCTGTGCAATGGTACAGGACGCACATACGTACGTACACACGCACGCTCCGCGCCGCGCTGTGCAGCGTCGGCGTCGACGCGGCTTGCCTTTTCGCGATTGTAATTCGCTTCCTACCGGCGTTAGAAAAACGCTAGAGGTCTGCAATTAAAATCCCTGAGCGGTAAGCTGAGGGGACAGGTGGGGGTCGATGCACCTTTGCCCGGAACCATACGTCGGCGTACGCACGTACGCACGCGCGCTCGCGCGCTATTGTGTGCACGCATACGTGCACGCACACCGGCGCTGACCGCCGCCGATGCACACGGGCATGAGTAATGCAAGTGGCTTTTTTCCCTTTTGGCGAATCGATCATTCCGGCTGCGCGGGGCTGCTTAGCGGCTTGGAAAAGTCGCGGCACGCCTAGGAGTTGGGGGTCTCTGCCCCGCGATACCCCGGGGCAACAATGCACCGACCCGAGATTAATGCATCCGCGCCGATCCTGGTCGCTGAAATATTGAAAATTACACCGAGAATATATTAATCCTCTTCCGACGCGGAAGACGCTTTTTCTTTCGCCGCCGCCACCACCACTATCACCACCACCACCGCCGCCGCCGCCGCCGCCCCGTCCGCCCGCTCCGCATTTTTGCCGTCGTGGAAACAACGCGCGAATGGCATAGCGTGCCCTTCCTCCGAGATCATTGCTGCTACGATCATAGTCCCACGGAACGGATAGGCGTGTAAGATCGTCGGCGTTCGAATGTTGAGTCGTACGAATAAAGAGAAGCAAACGTTTTTTGCGCGTATTTTTTTATCTCACATCCTTTTTTGCGTAGGCACCTCTTGTAAACATGGAGCATGGTATATACAAACTAATTAGCGCATATAATGAACTTCTTTTCTTCACGATTGTAAGTCGCTTCATCTTGTAGATTAAATAAGATTAAGCCTAATAATTGTTAGCTAGCTTACACGTGGGATACGTAATTAATAGATGATTTATAAATTGTCGGATTATTAATTAGCTTACGGTGTTTCTAAATACCGGATATCCGGTAGAGCCCATGAATGGTTAGTTTTAATGATGGATTACATACTCCGGCAGTGGTCCAAAGAATTAAGCGCATGGTGGAACGATGCTGATAACCGGCGTGGCTCTCCGTAGCGCCCGAGAGAATTAACGGTGTTCGTTAATTCGCAATACGGGCGGAGCGCGCGATGCCTCTGACGGCTTTTTTTTTCTCAAGGATTTTACGGGACACAAAAACTCCCTCGTCTCTTTCGTACGTAATGTATGATGGATAACAAAGAATGGCGATTGCCGGCGGAGAAAGCGAGGAACGGGGGCGAGGCGGCAGAAGCGGAAGAAAAAAAGGCACGGTTTATTGTTCAAGGGCGTCGACGCCCCGCCTGAACGTAACACATAAACCGTATACTTACGAGTCATATAGGAGTGCACAAAACACCGCGGTACCGTAACGAATGCACCACCGTTAAAGGGAAGAGAAGAGACTTCTCTTAAATGCGCGTAGAAAAATGTCGATACTAAATATATGTTTATTGGCCTAACAGTACCTGCACGTGAAATACATTGATGTTCGCGGTATGTGCGCGGTATATGCGAGGAAGCATGATGCTGTTCGGTAATGAGATGAATTGTCTTCATCAAATGCATAATTAATGCTACATAAAAAATAAATTAAGTAATACTTTTGTAAAAATTTACCTAAAAAAACGAGATTTAATTCATCTTAAGTTCGATTATGTTACATGCAGGATCATATGTTACATGCTATATCTTTATTTTAATTTAATGAGAAGCTATTAATTGAACTAAAAGATATTAACAGAATGATGAGAAAGCAAAACGAAACTTTGCGTCGACGGGATGGGAAACGCGATATGTTTTCTTTTTCGCTTTAAGAATTCGAGAGTGCGGCATTACTGAATCCGTTAACCAATTGTGAATAAAGTGTAGTCGATTACTCTGCGAGCTTTGGCGGATGATTTTTAGTGACAGTCGTTTTAGCCGTGGCTACGCCAAGAAACGCAAAGAGATACAACTCTCTCGAATCGAAAACGCGTGAGGCCGGGAATCGTGTTGCTCGACAACGAGCGAGGCCGTCGTCCACCTCGCGTCCGGAGGAAGCGATTACTCATCTTTACGATTATGCAGCGTGCAAGAAGTGGCAGCATCCGCGAGAAGAGCCCCGAAAGAAAGAACTCGCGCTGCTTGGCCAAGCCGGCGGACTTGACTGTCTCACGATATTTATTTTGCAGAACGCCTCTCGTGTGCAAAACCTCTCGAAAGTCCCTGTTGCGGGGCTCGTTTCGCGGGAACTTGTCCCCGCAGCGCGTCTCATTCTTTTTGGAACCCCATTGTCCTCGGATATGCATATGCACGTGGTGACGATAATATCTTCATTGCCCGTGGCGTGGACCGAACTCGCGGTATTCAATGGTCGCTTCGCGGCTCCGAAAACATATAACATGTATTTATACGCTAGGCATACGAATGCCTGTTGCCGAACGGCTGTTAATCAAGAATATTGCTTGTCTGCGTGACAGGTTTCAATGAAGAATGGAATACAATTAGTAATTTGTCCATTTTACAATACAAAAGATATTCGTTATTATTAAGCTTCATTATTTACTGTTACAAAGGAATTAACTATTAATTTATAAATCGCAATTATCAATTTTTTTTACTGTTCACCGAGAATTATTAGAGAGATTGAAGAATGTTATATTACGATCATAAAATGTAAAATTGAAGCTAAATGACTTATTATTGATTTTTTCAAATAACGAGCAAGTAGATGCAACATCGTCGTGGATAACTCTGGTTATTTCTTTATTCTTCTGTTTTATGCGGTCTTATACGATCTTCCTCTTTTCCTCACCGCGATGCCGCCGTAGGCTGTACCGGTTTCGTATGAACCAGACTGAACAAAATCCAGTGAAACCACCGCATGATCGATGAGCGAGCTTGAAATTCCTAGTTTGTTATCGAACGCTCACGAACGAGCGCTCATTACCACACTTTCATATCTTATCTTTTCCTTTTTCATCCCGTAAGAAATCATAACTCTCTAATAAAGATTTCTGTGCCGCGCATATACTTATCTGAAAATACGAAAAGTGTTCTAACTCAGGTCTATGAAGTTGGCATTCCAAAAGTGCGTTAAGTGCGATTTTTTTAATTAAAAAGATGAACAAAAAATGATTATGGACAAATATGAATAAATTGTGGACAATGAAATGCTATATCAATTTTGTAAAATTTAACATTTTTAAATGTCAAGTTTATAGATCTCTAAAATTCTATCGCCGCTAGTTTTATCTACTAGAATTTGAAATTTTAATCTTTTCTGAGTAAAATTTCCAAAATTTTGTTAACGAAATATTGATCTCAAGTAATCCCAAGTTTTGTAGATGAAAAGAGTATCTTTTTACATTTCTTCGCGGATCAACACATGTCCAATTACTTAGCATCGGTTTCGTGAAATTCATTTACGTCGGGTTGCGCGATTAATTAATTGCCCACCGGGGTTATGAGATTCTCGGCAAAGCGGCGTGATGATTACGAAAGAAATAAATCGCCTGTTTATACGGCCGTGTCAGAAGTCCTAATCGGAAGCACCCGTGGCTCTTTATCCCTCCGGCTACGCGCTACCTGACGATGCTCTCCCGATGGTGTTGCGCGGAACGACGTTGCATTGTAGCGTGGTTGCAACAACAACGGGCCGTAACTAAATCTGTCCGTCAATTCCAACCCGTGGAAGACCTTGGGTCGCTCGCTCGTCTCTGACACACGTACGTTGCTGAAGTTCCCCACGTGCAGGCCCGTGGATAATCGATTCGATCGTAAAATACTCTCCTTACGCTCCGCATAGAAAAACGCCGCAATCAGAAATGCTCCGAGCGGACACAACGCATCGAAGGCAGGCATTATCGCTAAATTGTACTGAAAAACTGAGCACGATATTTCGATCACTGTCGTTGCCAACGCTCTGCCATCTCACGAGAACAGAGCTGAGAAAGTAATTACGCGGTGCGCGGTTGCAGTTTTTTCAACGCATAATGAGAGCCTCCGCGTAATAATTGTACAAATTATTTTGCGCAGATGAGTCGTCCAATTACGCCGCTTTTAATTCTGCACGCAGATAATCTGATTTTGTTTCCTCCTCCACTTTTCTTTAGGATTCTTCAAATTTTGGTATTCAAACGTTGCTTTTACATATCGCTATGGCGAGTAATCTCGAACAGAAAATAAATGCGTTGTATTTGAATTAGCTGTATTCTTGGCGGGCAAACAAACTGGACAATTATGTTTCGATGAAGTATTGTAAAGAGGAGATTGCATCCGATGCTTGTAACAACGGGCCGTAACTAAATCCGCGTACAATTCTAGCCTGTAGAAGACCTTGACACTGCACACTTGACACATGTACGTTGTTGATGTTGCCCACGTGCAGTGCCGTGGATAATCGATTCGATCGTAAAATACGCTCCTTAGACTCCCTATAGGGCCGAATATAGGAAAGATCAGAAGTCACTTACGTCCTCTTCTACGAGACTCGACGATTAAATATATAAACGATTAAAGGAAGAGATGAACAAAAAATTGGCGCAGGGTTGCTCGCAAAAGATGCAATTATTACTTATATGGTTTTTTTTTTAATATACATTTTTTTACATGAATGTTTTTATTTTAATGAGAAAATTGGTAAAAGAAATATTTGTACAGATTTTGTAAGATTCATTCTTCTCTTGAATTTCTCTGTAATCTGATATGCCTCGAAAGAAATCTTTCGATCCAAGGAGTTTTTCCTGTGTTCGCATTTTTCTTTGTCTCCCTCGGGTGGTCGCCGACTTCTTCCGCACAATGATCGACTTTGCACGAATTAAAAGCGTGTCTGGCGGATTCTTTTGCGAGTTGTTTGCAACCTGTTGCCGATGGACAATAGATTGACTGCCCTGCGGGCTCAGTTGTCTTCTTTGTCACGTATCAAGGACGCGAATACCAGGGGATGCACTTGGAACTGGTGGTCGATGATCCTAGTGGGAACGCTGTCTTATTACATTTCTTGCTTTACTTCCTCATGCGACAAAAAACGCCGCACTTGCACGAACTTGCAGTCCGTCAATTTAAAGACGCTATCAAAGAAATGCGGATAAATTAATATAGATCACGAATATCTTGTTAGCACACGGTCACTTTGTATTTATTGAGAAACATGAATTAGATACAATCTCTTGAAAATTAAAACAGTTAAATATAAATAATTACACTATTATTTTATGGTCTCCATATGTTTTTTCATATATTCTTGTATTGACCAACTTGTGATTGCACTTTTAAGCAAAGACTATACGTGTCTCGATTTTATTGGGTTTATTTATCAGACATGACAATGTCTGACTCTTTAAATTGAACACGAGTAAGCAAATAATATAAATTGCTTTAGTACTTGAATATATTCATAGAGACAGAAAAAAAAAACACAATGGATTCGGTGAAATGTTAATTAGTCTTTATTTAGTAGACAATTTTTTCCCTCTTGATGTCCATTAGCGCGGACTGCGGTGTGTTATTTACATATATATATTTACTCTCTGCAGACTTTTATGTAAAACTTATGTACTACCAGGAACCAGCTTGTGGTTGCACCTTTAAGCGAAGACTATACGTGTCTCGATTTTATTGGATTTATTTTACTTTAAAATGTGTTAAACGTTAATGTACTTTGGCAGCGAAATGTTAGATTTGCGTATGTATTTACCGACGTACATATCTGTGATTACGCCGTGCAACAGCGTGATGCATATGCATACATACGTGCACGTCGACGGTGATTCTCACGTCCGTCTCGCGGAGAGTTCGTCTCGTAGAGTTTGAAAGTGATTATAGTGCAACAAAGTAATTGACACTAATCGAAGTTAATAACCCGTTGTGCGTTCCTGCAGGATACGGAGTAATCGATGAAAAAAGTTACCCGCGACTTATTTATTTTATCAAGATAAATCGCTACCAGCAATGTAACCGACTATATCGCCGCTCCGTCCGCAATTAATATGGTAAACAGTGCGGTCTATGCGCGCGGCTAATCATTTTCACGAAACCTAACGCCATACACAAAAAATACGCCTGCATCCTTTTTACTAACTACTATAATCAAGACTGAGCGGTTGAGAGGGCACGTAAAATACCACATCGTTTCGAAACACTTTTAGATTCAACCTCGCAACTAGCATCATTGAAAATAAGACTTACAAGTTGCAAAAATTAGCATATGGTAGAATTAAATACGACAACAACGAGTTTGATATCGGAATACCTACGTTGCGAGTCAAGAATCAAATTAGAATTCATTGCGTTAATTGATAGATCTTATTGTCAGTTTTCCAATGTTCTCTAATCGTCGAAGCAGACATTTTCCATCGCGGTGGTTTCCCATGAAACGCTGCGAATTTTTCTCCCATTGTTTCAGAATTCACCTCGAATTATCTCGATTCTAGGGTAACGATTGTAGCGATCGAACAGAAGTGCATCTTCCATCGAGGATGCAAATATGAGGACACTGGGTACTCAGAACAGCGATCAAGTGGTACCAACCAGCCAGGCAGCCTAGAACGCGAACGGTACACGCGCACGTATAGAACGCCTGTACCTTTGACCGGTCGAAGGCTTCTCGCTCTTCTTCTCCCCTTCGGCCGCCGCCGGCTCGTCCCTCTTCGGGGCAGAGGTGGCTCGAGTGCACGGGATCGCGGCTCGGTTAGGTTGTTGCGCACCAACGGAAGACAACCGTCGGGAGGCTCTCCTTCTCTCTTTCTCGCAGGAGAGAGCGCACGGTGGGCGCCTCTCTGCGCGTCGTAGTTATATTTAGATTCGCGCTGAGCGGCTTCGTGCTTCTTGTTTTACATCTCTTACCCCGCGCCAGCGCGCGGAGTCACCGGCGTAGCGGCATTAGCATTATCGCCACCACGACGACGAGGACGACGACGACGACGTAAGAAGGGGCCTAGGGCACGTTCTGTCCTCTAGTCTGTACCCCACGATTTCACAGCGGGAGAGATCTCGCGAAGATCGATCGTGCATCCCGTTTAGACCACCGAACGATTCTCTCGGGAGTTGGAAGGGTGACCAGATCTGCTCCTTGAGACGTTCTCGAATGTCCTTACATTTTTCAAATAGCTCTTTAGTCATAAGACACAATGGAACAAAATCATCATTTTTATTTTATTTAAATTTTAGAGATTCCAAATAATTTCAAATCTAATGTTATAATTTATATTGTGTAATTAAACATTATTAATTTTTTTTATTTTGGCGAAAATGAAAATAAGGGATCTTGTAAATGATCCAAGTTTTATAATTTCTTCAAAAATATAGATTTGTTCTATTTTTGTCATTATCATTATTTTAGTCGTGTAAAAAATATAAGCTAGATATTATCGTTGTTATATTTTGTTCGAAACTTCGTATACTGTACTTGATTGATGAACAGATTAACCATGGCTATTGTCTAGCGAAGTTACTTTTGTCCGGAAAGAAGTAGAATGATTGTATACGCATCGGTGGATTGAGATATGAAGCACGTAGAAGACACTCCCTGGTGACTTCTCTCTTCTTTCTTTCCTTATTTGTTTTTTTTTATTATTTTTCTTTTCTCAACCGCGACTCGGTCTAGGGAATGGAATTCCTGTGTAATACAGTCGAAGATAGTATCTTCGGAAATTGGAAAACAACCGCATCGGGTTATTACACCGCGCTCGCACATTGTATCTGCTTCATCTGCATCATTGTCGATGCTTTTACCGTTAACATATATGTTTATAAGCGAAATTTCAAATATTACAGTACAGAAATGACACCTAAAGAAACTAATCAATAACGAGTTTATTTCAACGCGAGTTTATTTCAATTGTTCGATAATTTTTTGATAACAAATAATTGTTTCATGACCATTATGTCATTCTCTTGTCATAAATAATAAGGATGTCTCATTTTTTTTTCAGGAATATAAATAAATTTAAAACTTTAAAAGTCATCAAAGAGTCTTGATGCAAAACTTTGTAATTAATATATTATAATAGTCATTTATACATAAAATATTGTGTCACTTTTAGAAAAAATTTTTAATTTTTCTATGATAGGAATTTTTTAAACGTTCCATCTATGAATAATTTATCAATGTCGAGTATCTTTACCATGTAGAGCGAAATTTTATCATGTAGAATTTTCTGGAGCATTGTTTCGTGACAACAAAGTTTCCATGGAAGACCGTATTTATTTAGACGTATGTCTCGATCCGGTATCGCTTGCTCGTTCAATTACATTCAATTAGTGGATTCTTTATAGATTGCCCACGAGTATCAGAAGAAACAATCGTGTACAAAAAAAAACGAAATAAAAAAATATATTTACGAAGAACTGAAAACATTGAAGTAAAAAGAAATTATTCAACGATGAAATAAACAAATATTTTTAAGCGTATTGTGAGGATTTATTAAATAGATTTTGAATGAATATATAGATTGAAAGAGAGAGAGAGAGAGAGAGAGAGAGAGAGAAAATATATCTATATTTATAAATCGCAAACATGATAATGCAAGAAATTAATTAAATACATTAATATGTTTATTATACTTTATTAATTTTTTTATTACAATTTCAATAACATTCGCTGATATATAAATGAATTTACAAAGCAAATAAAAACGATGTTTTGCTGGAGCGTAAAAAATCACGTGAAGGTACGCGCGACAGGACAAGGTAGATGGCCCTTCTTTTGGACTGTTAGCGTGTCCTTAATTGGCTGATCGAGGCATTAAGAAACTTCCTCGTTTTTTCACATGCACATTCGCCTGTGAATGCGCTTCGATTGACCGAACGTATTCGATCGGGTCCTCGCGATCAAGATGAGAATCGGACCGTGAAATGCGTAGAGCATGTTAAGCAAGGGGATTCTCTTCTTAATTCTTCACTTAATCTTTTTCCGAGAATACTTTGCCGTGTTCTTAAAACTTCTGAAGCATGTTGCCAGCATAAAACGTCAAGTAAACTAAATAAATGCCTCTCGATGATCGACGATATGCACAAGCAAATTACACTATAATGACCACATAATTTTGACCATATAACAAACTGCTTTTTATAGTTATTTCATAGTTCCCTTCTTCAACTTGAGATTTATACATGTGTTATTTAAACGCATGCTTTCCGCTCTTCATTCGTCGCTGTTTTTGCCGGGAATTATCTCTTCACTAATACCGCATTCTGCTGCGTAATGCACAGTAGTGCGCGTTCAAAACGAGAGAACGAGGTGTTCCGTGCGCGGAGAAGCAATCCGAACGAAATCGTAACATCGCCAATACGCGAAGTACGAATTACGTAGTGCGCGCCTTAGAGAATGTGTGCTTAGAACGTGTAATTTCAGTCTACCTTTTCATTCTGCCGACATTAACATTAATAATCCATTAGGACAGTAGCGAAGTCGTATGGCGCCATCGCTACATTGAGATTCGACTTAATGATCGGTGTCGATACACCTTTTCGTATCATTAAACCGCGCTCAGGTGTACATTACGCGCAGTTACGCTATTCCATTTGCGGTTCATGTCATGTGACGTGATTAATTTTTCTACTATGTAATCGGTACTTCGCACTGCGAATGAAATCGATTAATACCGGATGCTTGGTGACGTTTACGTCCACCTGTAAAACAGGACAAAGCGCATATTCATTATATTTGTCTCCGCATCTGTTTGCGTCATATTAATTTCCTAACTGTATAGATTTCGCAACATTATAATTTAAATAATTAAATATAGTATCAATAACATGTATTACAATAACATCAGGGAAGTTTTGCGAAAAATAGTTAGCGACAAAAATTTTACAGATTGTCTAACATTCAACATTAAAAACAAAATATGTTTTATCATGCATACGTTTTTCCATTAAAAATATTCTTAGTTAGAATATAGAAGAAGGAATAGATTTTTCCTTCTTTAATTTTCTATATGTGAATAAAAATATAAATTTATTTCATAAGCTTCACCCAAAAAAAGTATTTTACGTTCAAAGTGATTTTTCCTTTAATTTTATATTCTAAGCTTACTGTTTTATTGTAAACATATTCCTCTTTCAATAAAAAATACTTTTTTCTCTCTTAAATATTCTTGTTTATACTATTTTTTTCTTGATTTCAGAGGAATCCTTTTGAGGTCAATATAAGAGTAAAATCCTCTAAGATTTAGAGGATTCCATGTATATGTATAAAAAAATTTTTTTGGTGTTCCTGTGCCAATTTGATAAGATATCTTTATTTTTTAAAAATTCTAAAAGATATTAGATATAATATTTTTACTGTCAGATATTGCCGCGACATATGTCTCGGAAACATTGGTATAGTGTTCACTATAATAGCAGAGTGTAATACGAATATAACGTGTCGCAACGTATAAATGTCACAATCGACTAACTTTACATGCGTTTCCTGCATTTAGAACGTGCCTTGGAAAGTACGACCGCGCGTCGCGTATGTGGTGGTTTCAATAGATCGGCGAAAGGCATCAGGACCATACAGATCGATAGAGCACAATTATATGAATATAGGACGTGTGTACTTTCCAATCGCGATAATATCGCAGTAATATTGCTTAGAGGAATCTGCACAATTTGAAATGCATTCTCTCTAAAAGCTGTCCTTTCTGAGATCAGGCAAGGCCGATCTTTACATTCCTCGATGTTACGAAATTCCGAGCGATTATAACCGAAACGTGAAACCACAATCGATTCGTCCTATACTATTTTTAATTCTAAGAAGTACAATGAAGTCTCTCTCTCTCTCTCTCTCTCTCTCTCTCTCTCTCTCGCTCATTCGCTCGCTCCTCTTGTCTTTCTCGTAATTTCTTGCAGCTCGCTCGTTAGGTAGCAATTAACAAACACTACGTACCTAGAGAACGTAATCGTGTTTATTTTCGATCATTGGAGCGAGACACTTGAGACTGGTTTGTGTTCTCTATCGTTGCGCCGTTTAGACTTCAACTCGAGAGGAACGAGACTGACTTCTTGCACCACGTCGTCATCATCAAATCGGTCTACGACGAGGAAATCCCTGTTTTCGCTCTTGCGGAAAACATCTCGGTTCATTCCGTACAAACATCGCGTGAAACTATTCGATCCGATCCAGTGAGCGATTTTTTATATGCTAAATAATCAATTTATTCTTATAAAAAATAATATCTTTGACGTAAGAATTATATAAAGTATTGTATCAAAACATTACAAAACAAGTAAAATTCTAATTAGACGGATAATGAGACATTTAGATAGCAAGTTGCTAAAATTATTTAGATTATGTAATATCATGTACGAAATGATAATGATAATATGCGAGCATGTAGGATAATGACGAGGAAACCATTAGTCATGTGTAAGCCGATGAATGCACGATTGAATGATTAATTACCGAAAATAGAAGACCGCGCATATTTTCGGGAGGGCAGAGAGAAAGCAGACTGGTAATATATCGCGAGGTGCATACATGCCATTTTACGAGCGAACACAAGAGAGAATAAGCGAAAAGAAAATAGGCGCGAGGTCGAAGATTACAATTCTACAAACGTAATACACGCCGGTGCACGGACCGATCTGCTTTTTTTTCCTCCCCTTTCTTCGTCTTTTTCTACTCCCTCGCTGACCGCAGACTCCGAGGCTCCGCAGCGAGGCTGCGGCTTTGTTATGAAATAGACTTGAAAGCGAAATGCTCTTTCTCGCTATTTCTGTCCCTCGCACGGTTCTCCCGCAGAGCGTTTCTCTTTACCATTCGAAGCGTCAACTCGTACCTACCTAGCCTTGCTTTCGAGACCCCAATCCTGTGTCAACCCGGACGGTCGTTATAGTCGTCGGCTTGGCGAGCCTTGTGCCGTCTATATTTCTGGTTGAAAGAGAAATTACGATTGTTCCTACTCCGGTCGGACG
The DNA here is from genome assembly GCA_021460005.1 of Tetramorium alpestre. Classification (NCBI taxonomy): domain Eukaryota; kingdom Metazoa; phylum Arthropoda; class Insecta; order Hymenoptera; family Formicidae; genus Tetramorium; species Tetramorium alpestre. Next base: position 1,282,242 of record JAJVSH010000034.1, on the reverse strand, counting down.
GAGTTGGTTTATTCTTGTGGCGATAACTTTACGCCGTGTTTAAGCCCTAAGTGCCACAATGGAGCCTTGCGTGACTTCAAACAGCATTTTAATTAAATAATTGAAGATAATGTAGAATTATATTACGTGGCAGCAAAATATATTCAATATTTGTAAAAATTACACATTGTATTTTGCGGCTTCATAAACTGCTTCGTAGTGGTGGCGTACCGGATTTTTTCGCAAACTCGCGCCAGCACATTACAACAGTCAATTATCTATCGCGCAAAATATATTACCTCATTCGCTATAATCGCGGCGATATCGGGTCAGATTAAACAGAAATGATAGTTCCACGCTAGTGCCCTACAAATACCGGTGAGAAGGAACTCGTATCCTCCACTCCACGGCACATTCCAGACAGCGCCGGGAATGACTAATATACCGGACGATAACACGCGTTACGCTTTCCGCCACGGCGAGAGCGCTTTCAGAATCGCGGACACAATTACGATAATGAATTAATACGCGTCTTTAACGAGAGCTCCCCCCCCCCCCTCCTTCGTTCTCGTATACCGCGCCGGCGCACCGTGACGGCACCGGCCGTGATTAAATTCTTCGTGTTCCCCCCGGCGGGTGTATCCACCCTTGGCGCGATGCCATAACTCAATGAACCATTCGTGATATCTCTCCCCGCGAGCGCGCCGATATCGGACTCCCTCGTTCTCCGCGGTGCTCTCTCGCACAATGTGCCCGTGTCCATTAATAAATTTCAGGATCAAGGTGAACCGGTGCTCTCGTTTAAGCCGCTCGATTAATCCCGGGAAACGGGCGTAATCATTTACGATGGGCCGCGGTGTCGTCCTCGCCGGGGAAAAGATCCGTGCGATTTACGCACTTGCGTGCCGCCGCGCGGCCGCGTGTTGTGCAATAAACGCGGGCGATACCCATAAATCTCGCGCAACGGTGAATATGCGCGGTGATTCCGCCCGACGTAATTACGGTAGCAGCATCCCTGCGCCTCATCGTATTAGGTGACGGTGTAAATGAGCTTATTAAGCGGCTGAATTAATCGGCTAATCTCGGCGCGCTCGCGTTCGAAAGTGTAATCGATAGGAAACACTTATCAAGCGGCTTATCTCGGATCTCGTAACGCATCAGGACCCATCTGTTATTCGCTAATATTCCAAGCATCGTCGTAACGTGGCGTAACGCGTCGTTAACTCTGTACTTGAAAAAGAGGGAGCAAATCCTGAATTATTAACCTTATCCTTCACTTTTACTTCAAACTTCATTTGTGCTGTACGATCGCAAGGCATTTTTAAAAGAATATGTCTCACTCTGAATGTAATTGTTTGTATACGTTATGTAAACGTTTGACATATTATCGATTCTGCACGGTGATTTTTGAAAACAGTTTTACATCACTGATGAAACGTGTTTTTCAATGCAGTCGTACGTCAAGCGACGTTTAACAGATTTGCCAATACCGAATTTTACCCGCGACAGATCGATCTGGCATCGAGATTTTGCGCAATTGGAAAGCTTGTCAGCGTTTACGTATCGACAACGACGATTTTGCGGTCTCTCTCTTATTGCGCGTCCGCCAACTTTCCTCTCGGGCTTCTCAATTGACTTTGTATTTCTATTAGCGCACGTGCGCTACTTCGCAACGTATCGACATTGATGAAGAGAACGGTACCGTGGAACAAATGAGGTGAGAGTTCAGTTTGCGTATCTACGAAGTATCCGCGGGGAATCTAAACGTTGCTGTAAGCGGCCAATCACGATTTTATATCGGTCAATTGAGAACTTGACACGGAAAAGGCAGACAAAGACAACCGTGAAGGCGAATTTAAAGATATTGGAGCAGATTATCTCTTCCAGATAAAAGCTGTTTGCTTCGAAAAATTACAAACAGAATATATTCGTTGTCCCCGCACGTTCAATTTGCGTATCTAGACACGAGAAAAGCAGACAAAGGCAATTACGAGCGCAGATTTGAAGATATTAGAACAGATTGCTCTTTCAGATAAAAGCTATTTACTTTGAAAAAGTGCAAGCAGAATACTCTTTGTCCATGCGCGTTCTCTCTGTCGATGCCATCGACTCATAATGGCGAGAACGACACAGTGGAACCTTTCAGTATATCGGCGTCGCGACGACGCGAGAAACACGTCGATGTGTCGCCTGTATCCTAGCTTAAGCGCGTAAAAGCGGTTACTAACGAACACGTGCACGCACGAGCACGCGGCCGCGGCATGGCAGTGTTAATGTACATTGCATAAAATATGACGAGAGGAGCGGTTGTGCAGGGTTCGTGCCATCCATTGCGAATAGCGGCTGCCGGTGCAGCGCGCGGTTGTGTGTTGCCCCTCGGTAAACACTGTCATTATAATTCAATTTAATATTAATTTGTACTCGTCCCTGCAAGCGGTGCTCATTCCACGAAAGCGGACCGGGAGGAGGCAGACGTGAAAAGATTGCGCGATCATCGCTCCCTCGATGAAGACCTCGCGATGTAACGCAGGAAAGCGTGAGTGGGAATGAGAGGCGCAAAATGCGCGGATAAACGGCATATGTGGAGTTAGAGTCTCTTAATCTAATCGTTTTAGTCATTAAGAATTGGAGAAAATAAATGTAAATGTGTATATACTTTTCTTAAATTAATTCATTTTCTGACGAGTCACATAGATGAAATAACATTTTATTTGTTTTTCTTATTATTGATAATTAGGATGTGCATGTGTTGCATTACGTGTTGTGAAAAATAAAGGTTAGGTTATATATAATGTATTTGTTAAATATCTGCAATTTCTGAAAAGAAAAGAACCAAGAAAAAAAAGGGTTTGTGATCTGGTTACGATCCGTTGAATCGAAACTGACAAGTTGATCCGAGATGGACGATGTGTGACCAGTTTTTAAAGACGGGTTACCTCCCAATTAGTAATTATTAAGACATTCGAATCATCAGCGCGGAATTTTAAGGAAGTTCATCTCGAGAGGCGAGACGATCATTCACATGAAAATATTCGGCCTCGAGACGGTGGATTGTATGATCATATATGTCAAATATGTCAAATACGTCGTCATTATTTAACTCCCAAAATATTGACTGGAAATTTTTCATGCTTTAAGTATGTCATTAATATATTCATAAGCAGAATTCTAATATATATTAATTAAATTAATAAGCATTTTAGTATTTTAAGCAAATTAAAAAGCAATCTATCATTTTATCTTTTTTTCTACGTGAATCACAAAAGTTATTTTTTTTTAAATCATAAACATCTTACTTTGATTTCAATAAGTCTTCTATGTAAATTTTAAATTAAAGGATGTACATACGCATGGGAAACGTTTATTAGGTCAGAAATAAGAGACGTTGTCGAAGGTTGAGAACCGTGGGCCACAGGATGATGGATGGTGGCGTTCTTGCTCGTTCATGAGGAAGTTATTACGGTTTGCAGGAGGTGGCTGCCAAGATGCTGAGGGCAAGTCAAGGGTCGAGCGAGAAAAAAGAGTAGAATGTCGCGCGGACTCGATGGCACGCGGTCCTCTTGAAACCGCTTGAAAAGTGCCTCTCGACTAAGTGGATCGGAGTAATTGGTTAATGATTGCTGACAATCCTCAATGATCGGTTTTCGCGCGACACTCTTGCACCAAACATTCTTTGCCCTTCTCAGTTACTTGAGGCGTACAGTTTTGTTTCTGTGGAAATTTATTTAGTAATTAAAATCAAATAATTAAATATATACAAATTATATATTTATTACTAAGAGCACAGAATAATTTTAAATTCTTTCGCTAAGGATAAATTTATCTCTATAGAATCATGTAAAGTTACGGAAGATAGAGAAATCATTGATTTGAAATTAAAGATGGACGGAACTGAATAAATCACTCAAGAATATAGAAAATCGCGATACCGGATGCACGACGAGCTACTTATCGACGCTCGTTGATCTTAATGACGATGTGTGCCGGTCGTCGCCCACCGATAGACGAACCGTGTCGCAACGATCAACGTTCCCCTGTCCCCCTCGCTCTTTCGCATGCCAGCTGATTTATCGACGTGCCCTCGAATTATGTGCTGCAGCTCGACACCGTGTGGCTTTCACCAACGACGACGATTACGGCGCAGCCGTGCTCCTTTTGTCTACACGACGGGATTTCGACACCGGCCACACCGATTGTCTTTACTTCTAATCGCGAATATCGTGCGTGCATATCGATATGCGTAACAACGCGATCGATGGCATGCCTGCACGACCCTTTGGCGTGTCGTTTTATCGCGGTCGTAACTACTTCGCCGGGGAATGTGCGCCGTCTGCAAAAATCGATCGCAATCGGAGACACGAGGACGTCGACACGTGCGAACGATCGTTTTCTCCTGGAATTGATTGCGCGAAAATTCTATTATTTGTCTAATTTCTGAGATGTCTTGGATGAAAAGAAACTAAAGTTTCGAACTTTGATGTGTCAAGGTTTGAAATATTTTTCAGAGTCTCTTTAGAGACACTCCTGACTGCCGTAATGTCGAATGAAATCTTTTGAATGCGTAATGCAAAATTCCCAAGATGCTCCGTTCACTCCATAGCGGTTTTATGCCCTTTTCTAAACCGGCCTGCGATTAACGCTCGCAATTTACGCGCGGAAGCCGCCTCGCCGTGCGACGCGACGTGCACTCGAAATGATTTATACGCGTTCCGTCTTTGTACGTGACGCGTCGTTTACCACCCGCTCTCCGGCGAAGATTAATTAACCCCGTGGCGTTTCGGGGAGAAACGTGCTCCGCCTTGAGCACTTTTCGTGGGGGTGGCGCGGGGACGGGGGGGCCGCCGGCTTCGGTTTCTTAATCCAATTTCGTGGTGCATTAATCTAATTATGCCTAGGCATATGCACGTGACGTGCAATTATGCCGGCCAGTCGCACCGCTGGACCGCTTTCGTAATGCTAGGATGCCCGGACGTCGGAAGAGCTGTCGGGTCGGCAAGAAACTCTTCGCAGAGTGCCCCAGAACTGTCGGAAAGATGAAGTCTTAAAGATAGAATCTTCTCCCTCAATTTGAAGTTAATTTGTGTCTTAGGGAAAAATCCATTTCCTGAGTGAAGTGAAAGGGCTTTCTCGTAAATTTATTCTCAGAAACAAAAATATACATAGGCTAAGAGATTTCTATTTTTTAAAGAACATTAATAGAGAGAGAGTGTATTTATATAAATCTTGCATTAAAAAAAATTTTAATAATGCTTAATTATACTAGAATACTAAAATTTGAAAAATTGAGCCATAAGAATTTCAAATAAAAATCGTGAAATAGATATCCAAAAGCGGAAACTAAATTTAGAATATTTATATGATTTTGGAATAAATTACACTTAGAATTGGATTCAAGTCTTCTCTGAGAAGATTTAAAAGTGTTAAGATATATTGCTTACAAAGCACTATCGCGCCGATCGTGGATGTGAGTGTCGATTCAATGGGCTGGCGGTTCGCCAACAAAACTTTCGCCTCAACCCAGTGGTGGATACTAAGTTTCACATTAATTACATCACTGCCGATCTCATAATAGGGTCCGCTTGCACCCAGATGTAACCGCGGAAGTTCACGTGCTCGTTCGCGCCAAGAGAGTATTTGAAAGAGAAAGAATGAGAAAGAAAGAAGCGAGGGGCGAACGAAGCAGTATGTCGAATAACTTCCTAGAGGCGCGCCTGTCACGAAGCCCCGGGTCATTGGTCACCTCGTTCTTATCTCGCACTGTCTGCGGCCCATCTTGAAGGAGCTTATGCACGGCGCCGTTGCACAGTTCGCCGTAAACAGAATTAATCCATCTACCGCCTTCGTGATTATAGCAGCCGGTTTGTGCGAGGAAAAATTGTTAATTTATCTTTAGTAAAAAATTTCGGTCAATCTGGTTTATCTCGTTATTAGTTATTGAATAGGATTCAATCATAATACCTGCGACAGCGCATCCGTAATTATTTCACGAGAGATGTGATCTTGATAGATAATTTATAATGAGTAATTTTTAACTTGGAATTTATCTGGATTAGCTGGATTATAATTATGACTAGCTTATAATGAACATTCGCGAGTTTTTTTATCAATCAAGTATTGTGTAACTCCGCAAAGTTAAAAAAAAATTAGTTATACGCAAAACTGATTCGTGTAAAACAAACTCAATATTTTAAATTTATTCCATGATTTAGTAGGTTGATTCATTTTTGCATAATACAGATTTTACGAAAAAAAAAACTTAATAATAAACATGCAACCTCGACTGTTCTTATCTTTCATCCAGGCTTCTGTGGCGTTGAAACTTTCGCGTTGATGTGGAAAAGTGATTGGTTCGCGAAATCGTTTAATCCAGACCACCGAGTTGCTCGCCGAGTCACGATCGTTACTTTCTTCCAACGAGATCTTCTTTGGAGAAATCCGAAACAATCGTCGACACGCCCATTCCACGTATACCTACCTGTATGCGCTTCGTTAGGTAACGGGCAACAATGTTTCGCCGGGCGCATATAGATATTGTCTTAATGTAATGTAATAACCGTGAGCTATCGTAGTTATGAATTACTCCGAGCGAGTCTCGTCAGAGTTAACACAATTATCTCGAAGCTAAAAATATTTCAGCAAACTTTCATTAAAAGTTTCTTATAATCTTTGCAATTTTATGGTTTATGGTATTGTTAAAGAAATTGCATTAATAAATGTCTGCATTAATGAAACGTATGCATTAATAAATGTCTATATGTAGGAAACTTATCCGCTTTTCACATTTGTACTATTATGCGATCTGTTATTATTCGATCGACCACAAATTACTACAAAGCCTTCATACATAGAAGGCGTATAAATTTCTTACAATATTTTATGGATCATCATAGGTAACAGGAATTCTCGGCGGTCTTTTTGTCACCGTCCACTGACATTTCCGTGTTAATCTAAGCAAGCGTGAAGCCGCTTATTCGTGATATCGTGGATCGCAAATGCGACGATCAGAATCATGACTGTTATTTTCCTCGGACGAGATTCCCTTTGGTGAAACAATCAGACACACCCATCCACGTAAGCAGGCGCATCATGTCTACTTTGTTTAGTAGATAACTTGCAACAAAGTCTGTTCCGGGGCTATACGAGCATCGTGTTGCTCCATAAATATCTAGTATCCTGTTATTATTGAATTGCAATCTCTCCAACTGTCGCAAATCGAGATCACGATTTTTCGTTTTAATCGAAATATGTATATATTTCGCGAATTATTTTGAACGTACTCCCTTCTGTTCTGACTGCATTGCGATAGTTGCATAGAAGAAAATGATGATATTATATTTTGTTACTTTATTTCGATATGCTCGTTTTATTCTGCTTCTCACGAAGTTTCCTCATGATTTCTCTTTTCCCATCTCTCTTCCGCGAATGACGATCTTCGGGAGGGCAACGATGCAAGGGCACTGTCCGCGGTACTTGGCGGTAATTACCCGTCGTTCGTAGTTTCGAGTGGTGACTGCCCTTGCTACGGAAATTATGAAACCGGTCTATAATTGGAACTTGACTAATGACAAGACGGGTCATTGCGTATATTATAGCCATGGATCGGCATTAGCTCTCGCGCGGGCGCCGGACGCTTCACGGAACCGCAATAGTGCGCAACTGTGCTCCACGTGGGAAAGGATGCATTAAAAGTGCATCAAACGGGTGGGGAAATGGCGAACGGTGCCGAAAGGCAAGCATTTGTTTGTCGAAATTAACATGGTAAAGGCGGGCATCTTTCATATTTTCGCAAGACAGATTAGTCGTACGAGCTCCGGCGGCAGAAGCTTGAAGACTAATTATTATTATCATCTATATTATTAACCAAGGATGAGCAAGTAGCACGGATAGAACTAAATTACATAAAGACACTGCATTTTATAATCCATGCTAAGAGAATATATGCGTAAATATTTTCCTAATATTCTGAAATGGAATTTTAATTTTAAATATCACAATACATTATAATATCAATATAATATTTCAATTTACAAAAGAAAAAAAAAACATAAAAAAAACAAGATTATCAGCAAATTAATCTTAGAAATTAAATCGCAATATCTTACAGTGCCTGCTTCGCATACGCACACACATCTTCATTATCATACACACCCAAATAAGTATACGTCACGCGAAACTATTTAAAGCGCGATCACTCTCCTTGCAGATGGAGCATAGAGGCGCGCTGCGCGGGCAGCAGGAGCAGCAGTAGTGTTCAGCTATCGTTGGGGGCCTGATCGTCGGGCCCTGTCTCTCGGGCCCGATCTCGCGCGGGGGGACGCGGGATCGCGGAGGCGCCGCGCCGCGCCGGCCGAGCGACCGCGATGGCCGCGACCGACGGCCAGATCGTCGTCGCGGCAGCACGCTGGGCCGAGGAGGCGACGTATCTGCGTGAGTTCGTCTCCAAGTACCGTCTGCCGGCCGTAATCAAGATCACCAAGGGCCAGTATGGCGGGCTGGGCGTGCCGACGCTACCGGCGCCCAGTTTGCAGAGCACCGCGCTGCTGATATCGGCCGGCCGTCGGCGTAAGATCGTGGCGCAGGCGGTGAAGATCAAGGAGGGCCGCCGGGTGGTCGGTGTGGGGCCCAGACTGGCGATACCGGACTCGTACGCGGGCTACTTCGAGATCCTGAGCGAGGAGGGCCGAGCGGTGCGCGGCATCGAGTCGGTGAGCGAGTTATCGCGGCGATGCCCGGAGGAGGGTGCTCTGGTGCGCGAGACTGTGCGCGGCATCGCCTGTCGGGTGGATGACGAGTCGGGCATCGTGGTACCGGAGGGCACGAGGACCCTCGCGGCCGGCGAGACGATTGTTACCGCCGGTGAAGTGGCGCTGCCCGGTCGCGGGCGGTTTCTGCGCTGCGTGGACTGTCACGGCGACAGCGTACTGCTCGGGATGGATCAGCGCGGCCGTTTCAGCGCTCTGGCGCGCGAGGATAACATCAGCGGCGTGCACACCGCCAGGGCGCTGCTCAGCAAACGTCTGCCGCTCACCGTGAGACTGGTGCACGGCCAGGCACCGCGAGGACTCAAGTCGTCGTCGCAATTCGTGCCCGAGCTGAGGCTGCTGTCGACTTTCGAGGAGGAGCACGTGTTTGCGTTGCCGCTGCAGCGAGAAGGAGCGGCGGTCGCGCTGCCGCTCGCGGCGCCGCTCAAGCTGGTGAAGGCGCGAAACGAGGAGGCACTCAGGTCGATGCAGGAGTTCACGAGGCTGGTGGAGCGCGCCTCTCGTCTGGTTGCCGACGTGGCCGATCGGGCGCACGTGTTGGACGGTCGTCTGGGCGAGAGCAAGCCTTCCAGGCAGACGAGGAGCGGCTCGGGCTTCCTCAGAAGACCATCGACCAACTCTGATCACGCGCCGTTGAGTCACCATAGGAACAGCAGCGCCGGCCATCATCATCATCATCATCATCACTATCATAGCAACGGGCATCAGCCGTCTTCCGGACACTCGGGGTACCGGGATGAAAACAGGGTACCGCCGTCGTCGTCGGCCTGCACGGAAGAGTACGACGAAATTGATCAGATATACGACTACGTGCGCGGCTTCGCGCCGCTACCGAAGAGCGTCAGGTCTCCGTACGAGAATCCTCTCGCCGCGGGCCAGGCGGGTTCGACTCCGCCATTGACGCCGGTGACGGTGACGATTACGCCCTTGCTGGACGATCGACCGGAACCGCCACCGATCGAGACGATACCGACGAAGAAGATCCAAGCGGAGAAGCGGACTAGGCGTGCGGTTAAGGAAGCGCCGCAGCCGCGGGTGGAGAAGCCGCCTTTGGCGAAGCTCTACGTGAAGAATAGTGGTACTCAGCGCGGGCGACCGCTAATGAGGCAGAAGAGCGCGTCGCCGTTGAAGGAAACGCCGCCGGGTTACAAGGGCGGTTCGCCGCTCTTCAACATACGTTACAAGAGCCTGACGAATCTTCAACAGGCCATGGAGCTCGATGGCACGCTGGATTCCAGTCACTCGGGCGGAAGGACGTCGGGAGACTCCGGAGCGGGTGCCAAACTGCCAGAGAAAAGGTATTTTTTTTTCTTAATAATCATTTTTATTTTTTTATTCTCATAAACACATCCCTTTTATGTTTTTATTAAATAAATAAGACATGATTGATTAAATAATTTTTTTTCTTTTAAAGTTATTAATTATATTAATTATATTTTTATTATCAATTATTATAATATTATTTAAAAAATTAAATAAAACAGATATTTNTGGAATAACATTTGCTTATTTTTCCTTATTAGATTATTAAATAATGACATATTTTCTATTTTATAATATATTATATTTTCTTAACATCTATTTAAAAAATATATATATATTTGATTTTATTTTTCATATTACAAAGCAGTTTCTGTATTATACTAATTGCCGAAATAGTGTAATATATAAGACCAATAATTCACAGCAAATCTTTATTATATTTTTTCGATGTTTTATGATGACATCTAGATCGAGACGTTTAAGCAGGCCACGATCGCTGACGAATTTAGTCTGGGAGCTACGAGGTGGAAGCGGGCTCGGCTGCACGAGACCGGAAACTCCGCCGCCCGCCACAACTGCACCCCTGCCACCAACTAAATGTGGGCCACGTCTAGCTGTCACTGTCGTGGCACCGCGACGTGTCGGCACGCTCTACCTCTAACTCGTGAGTGTCAATTTTTCAAATAATATATATTTAGTAGGGAGACGTTTCGTAATGGTACATTTCTCCTTTTTTTCGTAGCAAGATTAGTACGTAAGAGAGAAAGCAATTTGCAGGTATAATTTGCGAAATTGAGATTGCAAGTACTTGCGAAAAAATACATTGCGCGACTAAGATCAATTTCCGCTTTTGAGAAAAACTGCGACCAGCTCTACTCTCGAATTGAAACATCGCGTGTGCGGTTATTTTCTGTATGTCCTTCGCGCACGATCTTCGTTTCCCGTATTTCAGCCAGATGATACGCCGTCGGGCGAGCGGCAAGACTATTTGTCGAACGGACATGCACGTCGCAATTAACTATATTGAAGGATACACCAGTTACGATGTAGTTGTAGCGTACTTTGTCCGGGAAGGAGGACTGAATCGTTAAATTCGCGGGATCGACCCAGGATAGACAGGACGATCTTTTAACGGGGTATTTTACTGGGCGTTATAAAAGACACACAGCTCTCTGCTTCCCTATTGCCATAAGTCCTTATTCATTTAATTGCATCCCCCTCTCCGCCCCCGGCATCCGACCATAACGATGGAAATGCACCTGTCCACTGGACGATGCAGGAAGTTCTGCGATTACCGCCAATTACAATCCACGGGGAAATCCATTCTTCAGACGTAATCGATTTGAACGCAGGATATGAAGAGCCCCGCACATGTCCGAATCATGTCGGTGTACTTCGCATTGCGATTAGCAACGTTATAATTCTTTGTTTCTTCCGCATATTCTTTTCATTAAAATAGGGCATCGGATTATTAATCAACATCAAAATCATGTTTATTAAATTAGTATATATCATGATTTAACAAAAAATAATACGTGATCTTTTAAAGCTTATATAATTGTTTAATTTTAATATAATAGATTGTAATAGGTTTTATTTACGACTCAATGTAACGATAGCAAAGTTTTCATACGCGAATTGTCCACTCGATCCATTATGATAAATTCTTGCGTCATAAGCGATTAGCATCAAGTTAACTTAGGGCACAAATATCGCACACGAGCGAAAAGTGAGATGGTAACATCTGCGGACAATCGTCTCGCTCATTTCTCTGGCCATTAATCCGCCTATGATAATCGACAGCGACAGCGAGAGATTGAAAACGTTTCCTCATCGCGGGTCCGGTTTTGCGCGTATGTCGGGGCGACGACGAGACGTTTACGGGAGGAAGTCGGGAATCACAAAGCTTCCTGCGGCGCACATCCGCAATCCAACGCAGGTACCGGTTGGTATTCCCAAGCCGTGGAAATTAGCGAGGTCCGCGCGGGTTAATCCGTGGCCTAACTTTTCTCTCTCCCTCTCTCCCTCCCCCCTCTCTCTCTCTCTCTCTCTCTCTCCTTCTCTCTCGCGGGTGTCGTTCAGCAGCGACTAGGTTCTTTGCCCGGCGAGAAGACGGCTCGGTTGGAAGTCGCAAAGAGAGACAGAAGACGTAGAGAAAGAGGAGATAGTTCAACGGTGGACAGCCTCCGGGTATATAACGTCATCCTCGCTCGGTGCAGCGCTATAATAGCCCCGGTTCGCTGTACGGAGCCGCTCCGTGAGCGGAATTAAACGAGACCAGGTTCAACGGCTGGACAAACCGTGGCTTCCGGTCCCACCGCTCATCCTCCGCCCACCTACTTGATCGCATATTATGAAAATTATGATTGTGCGAACCGCGCGATTTTATCGATTGCCGTAGAAAGCGAGCGGCTTCCGATAACGCAATCGACGACAATCAAGCGTCCGGCAAAGCTGATCACTTATAATCGAGCGGCGATCTCACATGGCTCGCAGGTGGATCGTCGATAATTTTTTTTAGTAATTATTTAAAACGCCTCATATCTCAGTATTTTTACATTTCGGTATCTTAATAAGGAAAAATTCCGCAAAGTAATGAAATCCGGTTTCACCGGCGCACGTCTACTAATCATAATTTAGCCGATTCTCTGCCTCTTTCCACCTCATAACCGTGACTATAACTTATACAGGAAAGAAAGATTTAGTTATCCACGATTAGTACCAGATGCGAAAGTCGAACGAGACTGGCCGGCGAAACCGGACTGCAGATGTAAAGAAAGTTATACGTGGGAACCGCGCGCGACAGTTCCGCAACGGGATCGTTCAGTTCTTCAGGTCGCTCGTGTTACGTTCTCTCACGGGAAATTAAAGTAAAATTCACAACGCGAGGCAAATCTCTCGCGCGAAGCGAATCTGCGGTTAACGCGGTAATATTAGTTTCGGCATCACTTTTTCGCGACACGACGCCTCACCTCGACCGCTGTTATATTCTAAATTACTTCGCCGTGTCTGCCTTGTCACTTGCGGCTACCCGCAGCACACTGTCGCCGCGCCATTTTCACGTACATTTTAATGCCCGGCTGCACTAAGCGTCGCGCTGCGAAATTACCGGGTGTCTCCTCGAGAAACGAGGATGCCCGTCGTAAACCGTCACTCGGCTAATTAATTAACGCAGATCGAAAACATGCCCTTCTCTCCCTCCGCTTGTTTACCCTGTCTCTCTCTCTCTCTCTCTCTCTTCGCGCGGTGTCCAATGATGGTACGCTCCCCCGTGGTTCAGGATAAACGGCATGTGTTTACGGTTATCTATGTTAAATCGCGTCACGGGGAGGAGGAGTCGTCGCTGATAATTAGAAAGTAATCGCGTCGTGGCTTTTCGCGTGCTCGCTCGTCCCGACGGTCCCGGCGGAGAGACTATTATCTCGCAAATTGCCGGGTGTGTTACACCCATCCCGCGCCCCTGAGCCTCGCCTGTGCCCTCGCGACGACGTTGATTAATATCGACAAATTCCTCCACGCATTCGTATGATTATGCTCGTGGCGATATTCCACAGCTATGTTAGTTAACGCCCGTGTTGTTGCTTCCTAGCTGACGTGCGACGATGCCGAACATAGCATTACGCGCGGAATAAAGATTGCGCGGCGTCGTGATTATAACAGGCACGGCGTTTGATAATATTAAATATTTAGTATCGATCTAATATTCATCCGGTGCCCGCATTTCTCGCTCCCGTTGGGCCTCAGCTTCTGGCACTCGCGCACGAACACACCGCTACGAGCCGCGCTGTGATCATCTTCGAAATTGCTAGGCATCCTTACTTTGTGCCGAGGCGCAGGCCGAGGGTGCCCGCTTGTTAGGATGCTTCGAGAGGCACGATCGCCTCGATCCTGCCTCTCAACAAAGACATATGGGTTTCAACGTTCGTATAGGATAGGTTCGCGATAGATATAACTGTGATTGTCGTGATGCACAATATAACTATGACACTTTAAAACGCTGACAGAAACAAATTATATATGATTTTTATATTAGTGTATAAAAATTTCTAAAAAGAATATCTGCACTGAGAAAAATTTCCATCGTATAAATTAAATAGTAGGTATATCCAATTGTTAATTTTGTTTTCTGATCAATGATGGATATACCTTATCCGATGAGATGCAGTAATCGATGAAAACTTGATCGGAAAATTAGTCACTCCTTTGTATATCCGTTGATATTTTTATCGGATAAAAATATATCCGTTTGTTACTATGTAAATGGATTATCTCCGATTAGATAGGCTTCAATATTTTTCTCAGTGTGTTTTTTGTATTTTGAAAAATCTGTATACATATTTTCTATATTTCGTATATGTATAAAGGAACGTATGCTTAGCGTGTACGCTGCTTTCGCGAGGTTTTCGTTCTGTTCTAACCAAAACCATGCATATTTATCGTATCCCTCGGTTACATTGCATGCAAATTACAGACGACGTTCGGCTTCGCGACCCGGCTCTTCGTTATTCCGTCCCATTGTCTGCCTACATCCTCTCTTCCCGGATAAATGCCGTCCCGACGTGGTTCACGTGCGTCGCGCTTGTAGGCCCGTCCTGAGTCATCCGACGAATTTTTTCACCCATTTACCGTCTAAAACCATCTACGCATACTCAAGATGGTCGCGCGTTGAGAGAGGAGACGAGACAACGGAACGAATAAAGGAGAGCTCGAAAAAGAATATTAGAAAAAGGCTGCGTCGTCAGCCACTTCATCTTGAAAGCTCTCACCTGAAACTCACGCCCACGTGAGGCGATGCATGAATGGCTATTATACGGGTTATGTCGAGTATCCCGCATTGTGTTTTATATCCTTATTCTTCGGCTAATTCTCTGACTAAAATTGGTTTTTTTTTCTTCTTAATAATAACTTTGAAATTTACATTTTGTAAATATTGAAATATAAGGAGCAAATAGCATGATTCAATCATTTAATTTGAAGTCGACTTTATGTAGAAGTTTCGCTCAAGTGCGCATAGAAGTGTAAGTCTCTCTAACAAGCGCGTAATTTTCCTGTTTCGAGAAAGGCACGACTTGTTTATGAGCTGAGGTCAAAACTCTTCGCCCCAGGGATGCGTGTATCGAAAGTATTAATTGATCGTGAACGTAGTTAATGGAGCCTGGTATCTCCGGTCGTGAGAAAGAAACGAGATTGCGGGTCGATAAATAAGATTAATACTTGCTGCCACTTTCGTGTTTATAAGTTTCTCCTAAATTGTGGAATATTATAATAATTCTTAAGATTTTTACACACACATACGGAAAGCTCATATATGTTTGAATGCGATAAAACTTTCTCGTCTCGCTACATATCTTTATATAAATGATGTTGCTTTTTTTAATTGTTTCATGAATAATAAGATAAATAACTATGAATATAAATAAACTATAAATCAAGAATGACAGTCACTTAAAGTCAACATTTAATCGCACTTGCATTGAAAATATAATAAATTTTAAGACTAACGTTACAGTTAAATGTAACAAATGCGACAATTTCGCGAGAGACCCGTAATAAATAATGACGTTGTAAAAAGCGACAACCCATAACAGGCCTGCTCTTTAAATTTGCGAGTTTACTACGATCAGGGCGACAAACCGCGGAACTCGCCTACGACAAAAGGTTCGGGATTACGCAAGAGCACGTCAGCACTTTGTTCCCTTCCATCGGCGATTTTCTTCGCGAAAGCGAAGCAAATCGATGGCATTGCCGACGTGCCCCACGCCCACGTATCCAAGCGTGCGTACGTCGACAGGCAAAGGCGCGCTTCGCGAAAGGGCATGCTTCGCGTCCACGCGTGTAATTTATAATTGGTTTACAGCGATAGTCGGTGGCAATAGAATCGCGGAAAAGTAGAGAAAGAAAGGACTGGCAGAGATATCTCCATATTATTACGAATAATACTTTCGAGATGTTTGAAATGAAAGAAAAAGGGAATTTCATTTATTGTGTATCGTAATTTTACAAGGCAATGTCAATTGCAATACAATACGTAGTAATAATATTAATTAATAAATTAAAAATAGATTTTTCTTTGATCTATAAAAATAGTGATACACACGTGCACTCACACGATCGTTAGTTAACATAGCGAAGAAAAAATGCGTTAAGTAGAAACATCACTATTTAGTCAGCCCGCCATTATCTTGTCCAGTAACGTGGACTTATTTTCTACTGTTGGTGCGCAGATTTAATAGATATCTCCAGGTATTTTTTAATACGTTCGTAACATGAAACATATGATTAATAGTGATTTCACATATGATTAACAATTAATAAATATAATTCATTGCGATATAACTATACAATAATTATTACACATCACATCGTTTGGAAATAATTGAAAGACTGAATTACTTACTTTAAGTGCGTGCAATTACATGCAAATATTAATTTATATAGATTAGCTTTGATTAAGTCAATTTAGTTTATATTATAGACCGGAATTAACATTCTCGTCTCGGCCCTTTCACTTAGGAACTTTTCGCTTTCTGCGTGTGCGTGCATGTGTACGTATTTTATCTTCTTTACTCGGGTCGAACGGGATCCGCGGCCCTCGAGTGAAACAAATTTTTTTCTCTTCCTCTCTTACTCTTTCCCTGCGATCGAGGAAACTCAGCTAGGTAGCCGGTGTGTCCACGATAGCATATCTACCCGTATATAAAACCACGCGGATGAGCCCACCGGCTTACGAGGCTCGCTCGCGGTAGTGTATCGCAACGAACGTAGGTAGTAGTAGTAGTAGTATAGCTTCGTGCAACGTGCGTGCGTGTACATACGTATACACCGTCCGCGAGCGTGTCCGCGTGCGTGCGTGCGTGTGCGCGCACGTGTGTATATAGAAACGCGTTTGTGCGTGGGCGGAGACCAGTAGCCGGCTCGCCGCACGGCCGGTTGATCGGCCTGTTGGACCGTGACGTGCCAACCACTACCACTTTATTATTACTACTGCACTCCCGCTAGTAGTGCTTTGCGTTAGGCTCGGCCGTGCACTCCCCGAGAGAGATCCACAAGAGAGTCCCCTCGTCTTGCCGTGCGGGCGACTCACCGTGAGTAGCGTACCGCGTCTAGATAACACAAATACGCGCGCGCTTGCGCGTGTGCGTGTGTCGCTCCGCGAACGCGCGCAAGATTGCCCAGGGTTTATTACACTTGCACCGATGAAATTGTGCATGCGCCGTTCGTTACGCATCTACCTCTACCCAAGTACCATTGGCCGGCCGGCAGGAAAGTGCTCGACATGCTACTGGAGAAACTGGCGCAGACGAAGCGGAAAGCACGACGTAGGGGAACTCATTGAATAGCGTTGAAAATGTCCGTAAAAATATATTTTTGCTCTGAGGCACAAGTTTCAGTATTCCCAAGTATAACTCAGGGCAATCACGAGATACAGAACGGCATGAGTTCCTTTCAACACTTTCTGTAATATAAGATAAAAAATCACCCGTATATATATATATATATAAGAACAGATTATATAATTTGTAAATATATAAAACACAAGATTAAAATTCGGTATTAAAATTAGAAGCTTTATCATCTCACTCTTTCACAATATTAATTCTTTATCTATTAATTTAAAAATTTAGAAAAAATATATTAATTTCAACAATTGAAAAAAGTAAAATTTTATCGAATCAAATTTTAGAAATTCAAATGAACGAATAGAACCGTAAGTATTTCAATTGAAATATGCACTTAAAAGTAGGCCTCGATA
Organism: Tetramorium alpestre; assembly: GCA_021460005.1. Classification (NCBI taxonomy): domain Eukaryota; kingdom Metazoa; phylum Arthropoda; class Insecta; order Hymenoptera; family Formicidae; genus Tetramorium; species Tetramorium alpestre. The sequence goes on along the minus strand of JAJVSH010000034.1, from coordinate 1,264,485 downwards.
AAATTCTGTTGCCAGATTAATTGAGTATTAAAATACAACATGAACGGTATAATAACGTGGTAAATTAATTCTGAAATATTGATGCTTCGTTACGCTTGGACGAGTAAATCTATTCGGTGCCACCCCGCGAAGGTCGAGGCGAATTAAATTCTGCTGTCGATGTCAATTGCAGGCTGGACCGGTCTCACCAATACAGACGCGCGCGCGCCCCGATCTACTCACACTCGACGAAAGTCTGCTGGCATTTTCCGCCTGCGAGTCGGCTGTCGTGCTCGTCCGGCGCGCGTTCGCGTGTACAAATTCCCAGTCGTTTTATTACTCGCGTCGTGGAAAACGTGCATGTGCGTTCCGTTAGGCGTCTACCTTGTAAACCACCACCAGCCGGACAGACCGGGCCTTGCCAAGTTGACCGTGCGAGAGGCCCGCATTGCCGTCCGACTGAAATTATTTGCAGCGCACGCGGCGAGGCTGGTACTAATTTATAATACTGCAAACGAGACTTGATAGAATCCATTTGCTCGGAGTAATGCACGGGACCGTGTACGTGGTGGCGCGGGGTTGAAACGAAACGAGGACGTGCGGCAAAATATCGCTTTGACGCGATATAACGCGGGGAGCCTCGATACCAAACTGGTATCTCGGCACAGTGCACTGCGCGTATCTGCGAGCTCTATTAAAATTATTTCGTAGACGAGCGGCGATATTAATACCACGAAATTACGAGAGCAAACAAAACAACGAGCGTGACCATCGTTCATTAAACGCGCTCGCGTATACATATGAAGATCTGACATGAAAGTGGACTGTAAGTGGCAAGAACAAAAATCCTCGGGATAAGGTAAATAGCGGTTACTTATCACGCTCGAATTACGGAGAAAGGTGCTCTCCAAGTGTTATATATTTTAGGAAAGGTAATTGTTGTTTGAAAATGAGACGATGCATAGTTTTTTACTGGTCTTGGCAGATGATAAAAGTTTCAAGCCGCGCCTGGCGATTCGACAGAAAAGATCCAGCGTCTTTATGCGCGCAGCACAGCTTACATATCTCAAACAAGATTTTTGCCACTCTTGTCCTTGCGTAATCGGCCGTACCGCGGCATGCATCTGGATCCGGCGGTCGTTCCCGATCGCACATCGATGCGGAACGAGGCTCGACTCTCTCGATGCCCACGTTCTCTCTCCGTGGCTGCTCATCGTATAATACTCTCTCGCGGCGCGATCGGACGTGCAACGGACGCACAACGCTCGCCCCGCTTTACGATCTAATCTCTTCTTCTACTCTCACCTTCGATCGGCGCGATCGCGTTTGCTCGTTTACGGGACCGGGAGAAGCAATTCGCCCCGTGGTCTTTCGATACACCTTCGCGAACGAGCGAACGAGCGCTGGTGATCTCCGTCGACCGGTTTTTCGTCGAGGATGCGGCCGCGTATAAAATCGCGCGAATCGAGAAGAGGAGGCAGGCGGGCGACTGCCACCGATCCAGAAGCAGCTGCAACCGGACGAAGCGTAGAAGCGGCCGCGGCCGCTTCCTCTCGCTCGCCGTATGATACGCCTGCGTACGCTACGAATCGGTCGACTTCGTGTTTTACGACCGTCCGTGAAATCGGACCGCGCGGTGTTTGCGATGCGATTGCACCGGCCTGTAACTCGCGGCCAGTCGTGGCGCGTTTTTCCAGGACGTCGTAGACGAGCGAAAAACACGTTTTTCGCGGCCGCTAATTAGCGAGATCCGTCGCGGAAATGTACGCGTGATTTATCGAGATTCGTCGCTAGAGCTATGAAATAAATTCTATTTCTACAATTTATTTTTTAATTAGTATAATAGCAATTTAACTGTACAGAGATAATTTTTTAAAGATTATCTAGAGACAATAATCTAGAGATCTTTTCATACCAATAAATCTTTCAAAGAGTAAAGCGTCTGAGTGTTTAATAAACTAACAAAAATAGAAAATTATATTGTGGAATTGGCATATCGAGAAACATTTAAAGAGAGATAATTTTATTGATGTAATCGCAATCAGAGTAACTGATAGAAGAACTGATTAACCGTTTCTTACATTTATAATATGACTAATGTGTACTTAATTCTCGACGAAACATTATGACTCGATGATGTTTCTTGTTTTGTGGCGCGGAAATAAGTTGTATGGCATCGCGTATTCCGCTGGATCATGCATCGGCATTCCTGCCGCATGTTTCGTTCGCTGCCGATAAATCAACTCGGCTGTACAGATCCAGATTTTACGACTTTTTGCGAAAAGCACGGACAGTAGCGGCACTCGGCGCCGTTCGGCGCAGCTGCGGAACGGTTTTTCTTCGGCGCGGCAAAAGAGTATCGTGTCGTTTCGCGCTCTCGTAAAGAGCGACGCTCGGATGACGCGTGCGCATAGATCCACGTCGCGATTAATATCGCAGGAAGTTACAAAATGACTAATCGTTTCGTACAAACGATCGAACTGTCACGACCGTGGCCGCAATCAAGATAGCCGGCCATTAACTATCTTATGACAAAGGTAATGACGCTAATAATTCTTTGCGGAGCTTATACAAGATATCGATCTCACTTCTGTATGACTCTCCCGCCAATGAGAGGCTCTCGAAGGGCATTATCGCGCGATAGTAACAATACGGCCTATAGGTAATTCCGCCAGGATTTGTCCATTCATTCCGCAATGCATTCAGCCTCCCGTCAATCCCGTATGCGCGTTCGATAGCAACCAATTCTCCATTGAGCCGCTTAATACCTGCCTTATTGACACCACCTCTTGATTTTACAACACCAGCGACCAAATTACAAAATATTATTTCGCTGCTATTTAAATCTTGAAATTCTGGCTACAATTGCTGAAGAAAATATTCCACTTGTGAAAAAATAATCGAGCAGCGGAGAATATTAGTAACTATTTTACAAGATACTTCCGAGATACTTCTCTTAGGCGCTCCGAAAGCTGCCTTCGGCCGGTGCTCGCCAATTTTCTGTTTCTCACGCGCGAGGGACGCGAAAATCCGTCAGGGAAAGCCCTCGAGAGTAACGCCGCTACGAGATCGCCCTTGGTGTTCTTGCGAAACGCGCAACGGCGGTTCCAAGAAGCGTACAGGCTAGTGGGTGGTCTCCATTCAGAGATGTTTATGGCTATGTCGTAGCAAAGTGGCTGCACGCCACGGACCCCGTGCGAGAGAGCCCGCACTCTCTTCTCTGTGGTGCCCAACGGGTCGAAGACCCTACGTTCGTCAGATTCACCCGGGGCCCTTCGCTCGTATCGACGGAGGCACCCCGGCGACCTCGGGCGTAGCGAACCCCGGGAACACGAACCGTGTGGATGTTCACCTCGTCTACCTCTTTTTCTCGCGGCCGTTCTGTTCAAATGATTTATATCGATTTGTTGTTCAGCTGGATGTCTCGCGGTTGATTTTTCTTTATTTATAGATAACTGATGTATGTATACATTTCGTTTTATCGGGTTTTCATTTTGCGCCAAGGCTAGGCTTACCATGTTACACGACGTGCCAGGTGTGGCTTTCGTGAAACCTCGATAACGTCCCGGCGATATTAATCGATATTCTAATCGGTCAATCGATGCCCCCGGCATCCTTGCACGTAATATCCTTCTCATAACGGGACACCGAGTACTTCTGTTCCTCGATAGCTGACGATCAGCGTCGATAAATCGACGTGGCGTCGACGAAGTCACGACGGAGCTCGCTCGGAGTCCTGAGATGCGCGATGAGCAGCTCGGAGCTTTGCTAAACTAATATTGATTCTGGCGTATCCGATAAAACGTAATGCATTACATATCTCTATGCATATTAATACCTATATATATTTATGTATATGCATATATACATATAATTGTGCGCTTTAATCATGATTGTAAGTTATTACTATACATCCATTTCGAACGGACGTACTTTTAACTGAACGAAACATAATGCACATATCCATATATATTAATATCGGCATAATTGCACACTTTAATTATAATTGCAAATTATTACTCTGTATCAATTTCAATTTGATTCTTTTTTAACCGAAATATCTAGATATTACTAGATATTGATGATGATACAAGCAATGAAAATAAAAGCTTTAAATCTTTGCATCTCACGGCACATTTAATTCGAATGAATATAATTGTTCGAGATGTTTGAGATCGCGTAAGCCGTAGGTAAACGTAAACATGTAACAGAGTTCGACGCGAATAACTCGCGTGGCCGCGACTATTTTCCACATTCTCCAAAAGCATCATACGCACGAATGCCATTTGAATTTCATCCGAACCGTTTCGCGGCGGTATTCGCGCTTTAGCGACCGCAAATTTCACTTACGCCCTTCCGCTTCCTCATCACACCCTCGAGAGCGAAAGAGGCTCTATGAATAATTCACGCCATACTCGCCCGGCTTATGCCGTGTTCGCGTAAATCCGTATCCGTATTATTACATACTAGAGCAATCTTTATCCGCCACCGGGAGCCGCGTCGGTGAATCCTCCGTACATTGACGTCGTTGGAAAGTTTAGTCGCGCTTCACCTTAGTGCGCTCGCTGATTTACTCGTAAAACACCGCCAACGAGGAGCTTAAACACGAGCGATCGGCTTCGATATACTTCGCTTGGCTCTACTAGTATCGAGCTATTCGCATGGAAACGCCGTAACATCGCCTGTTCGCCTATCCGCGAGCTAAGTAAAATGTTTCCTGAAGTCGCAACTGTGCAAGCACGTTTTTTTAAGTTTAACACGTACTGATTGCAGATGAACAACAAAAATTCACTCGTAATATTTTAAGAAAAATACGTATCTTGCGACAAAATTTTTAATACGCTTGAGAGTATTTGATTGACAAACGTTCCTTTCAGTTTCTTTTTTTTCTTTTACTTATTTTTATCATCAAGCGCACGCGACAATTGTGCATTAATCAGGAGGGATTCATGTAAATCTTTGTCCTTCGTTCTCGATTTGTGATAATTACGCGTCGACAAACTTGTCTAATTTATATGCTAACTACAGACGAGGCTGTCATAAAAACTAATTGACAGGCGAGTGGTAATTTATTATCTCGTCGCGTTTGGAGGCTCATTTCGTCCAAGTATGATTTACCGAACGTGATCGGCAGTGTTCTCTTCGGTCCGTGACGAGATTATCATCGCGAACTTCGATCTCATTAGGGCGGTCGACCGGATGTACGGTCGACGTCAAGGCTTTTCGGCTCGGCTTCGTTCATGACACGTTTTCTTAAGTAGTAACGCCAATTATTGCCCTTCCGCAAAGAGATACGCCCCCGATTTACTGCCCGACCTTCCTTTCCCTTCATCAGTCGCATCCCACTTTCAACACCTTCTTTTTTAAATTGCTTTTACGACAGACACTGTCTAGACCACTTATCCCGCCTCGTTCCTTCTCTTCAGCATTAACATCGCTCTTCCAAACTATTTACGATATTGTCGATTCGGACATTTTATTGCAAATATTTTATGAATTTTAAAAATTATATATAGATAAATAATTGAAATATGGATATACATTTTATGAAAAAGTATTTCACAAAATAAGCTTTGCAAGAATTGTATTAAAAATATTTAACGTCTTAATGAATATTTATGGGATTTATATTTATTTTTATCTTTCAAATATTTATAACATTTTTTATTAATTCATTTATATTTTATTTAACAAACTCGACGATTCACACACACAAAACTCATTAAAAGGCTACAAAGTAAGTTGTATTTTTCCAGAGGCGATAATCTTATTTTAACAAATTTTTGCATTTTGGTTGAGTATTCTTTAATTGTTTTTTTTTTATATACTCGAAATATCGCTTAAAGATACAAACGAGAATGAGCATGTAAATTATAATAAAAACCGTCCAATTATCCACCCGCGCTTGTCGATCTTCGAGGTGCAGGAAGAATTCGACCGTGGATGATGCCGTTATTTCATGGAATGCGTACGCGCCAGTCGGGAGACTCATGCATGCGTTGCTGGAATACCTCGATGCGCGTGTAGTGATTCGTCGTTGGTGCAACCGGTAGCGGCCCTTCGGACCTTGAAGCATTTCGTAATAATTGAAACTGTACAAGTGCTTCCCTGACGGAGAACGTTCTCGTCTTTCGAGATAAATCTCTTTAATTACGACAATTCAAACAATTATACAATTTACCGTATTAAGGAGAAGAAATCGTAAAAAGAATCAGAAATGTTAAGAATTCCATAAAATTTGAAGTAAATCTTTTTAGCCGATAAAAAATCTGAAAAAAGTTACAATAGTTATAAATAGTAAATAGAAAAAAGTTACTAACATTGTTTGTAAAAAAATTTATGTTTTAAATTTTATACGATATTTCGCATTTATGATTCTTTTTAAACGTCAAACAATAAAATTTAATTGGAAAAAATTTATCTCTATTAAAACGCTCATGTGGATAGTACCAATGTCGATACAGCATTTTTTATAAAAGCTTAGAACTTGGTTTCTCTTCTTTAATTATCGGCCATTGCAATAGCAGCATATTAAATGAAAAAAAATTCTTTGAGCTAATAAATAACCGACGTGTCTTTCAATCGGATACATGGGCGCGTGTATCGTACATTCGACGAGCTTATCAATCATTCGTCGGTCGCGCACTAGCGAGTCTTTACAAGTACCTTGCTGGAGGAGGACCTATTGACGCGTATAAGTACAGAGAGAAACATATAAAATGCACGGGTTATTGTCGCCGGGCCTCTTGCCGACAGCTGCTCATTAGTTGTTGCCAGCCGCGCGGAGGTGAACCAGTCGAACGCTCACATATGCGAATACATATGCAAAACGTATGCAGCATACGAGACATACATCTAATTGTAAGTATCTACATGGCGCATACGTAAGCTATATTTTTATGACATACGCATGTATTGTAAAGGTAAATATTCTAATTAATTAAATATTGAAATTCGTGCTTCAGGTTCCTAACAATTTTTTTAACTTTTTATCAATATTATTAATATAAAATGCAATGGTAGCGTTTGAATAATATAAATGTCTTTAAAAAATCATTTCTTTCTAAAAGAATTTAAAAGTTTAAAGAAGGACGCATTCTTGAGCATATATTTATGTGAACTTTCTGCGCATCATTTCTCGAAGCGTATGACAAAGTCTGTAAAAGCATCGTCCGCCTCTTCAAGGTATACGCTGTAACGTACGAACGTACAGACATATGCAGCCGTATTCGTATAAGTGCAGTAAGGTGTGCGTACGCATAGGAACGCACGCGTGCGCTTTGTCGGGCCAACGTGGTCGAGCGAGCAAGTACCGAGTCAAGAAAGGCAAGCAAAGGCAAAGTAAAGGGACAAACCACGCCTTACGCCGCCTTGGCAGTGGAGAGAATTCGCCTTCGCCTCCGTTTCTCCGTCTCACCTCTCGCCTCCGGCATAACTAATATATCGACGGCTACCTTTCCCTCCGTGCCCCTCGCTCGCGGTGCCCCGCTCGTTCGCGTCGATTCGCGATTCGCGTGATCTCTCGCCGGTGTCTATGAACTATCGAGAAGATAGCCAGATGCGCCTCGCGCGTTTTCGCTCGCGAGCGCATCAAGTGCCGACGATACGTCGTTCTTCGTAGCGCAGATCCAGAAATTATATTATAGATATTATACACTTTAGCAGGCACATATTCTTTTTATTAGCCTGATACTAATATTATTATATAATGAAATATAATTTTTTTTATATATTAAAGTTATCACAGTCGGAAGAAGAAAAAATGCTAAATTTAATTATTGATATCTTGAACTTGCAAGTACCGAAGGATTGTTAAATAAGATAATTATTCTTTCCAAACTACTTGGTTGACAATAATCCTTGGTTGACAATAACAGATTTATCTCAAGCGAAGTATCACTAGGTTACTGGAAAATTTTCCAGGCCAGCAAGCAGGCCAAGCGCGAGGCGTTACTTCTCCATTACTGCTTTACGACGCATCGTCGGCGTAAAATTAGTTTCGTTCGCGAGCAGTGCTCGCTCTCTGTATCCGCTCCTATTAACGACAGACTTATTAGGATTTCATATGTTTTCGGGTGTTTTCATTGCTTTGTAATTTGTTAATTTGAAAAATTAGGTCAGTAAACAAGTATGTTTGTTCCGCATTAATAATATTGGTAACAACAATAGCATAATTAAAGAAATTTCTAAATATAATTTTTAAAATAAATTCATCAATTAAAAGAAAAATAGGTATGGTAAAATCCGTACGATAAATTAGTGGAATAAGAGTTTCACAAAATGTCGATTATTCTCAGGTTTCTAGTGATAAGCAACTTTTACATTACCCAATACATATTAATTTCAATTATATGATCATGTTATGGTCACGTTTGGAAGACTTTGACGGAAGGCGGAAGTGTGGAAAGAAAATCTTATTGATCGTAGAAATCCGTAAAAGTCTTGCACGCTTCGCAGACGGCAATTCTGATCCAAGCGAATCCTTCCTGGCGGTCAGAATGTCACTAGGTTATTAGAAAGTTTTCCAGACGAGTAAGCGTAGCAGTAAGCGTTACTACTCCACTGCTTGTGAGATCGAATCGACTGTTTGCATCGCGTAACGTTTTACCACTCTCGATGCTATACCATTTACTGCAAATTTCATAATGAAAGCGTTTAGAAATCCCATCATTTATATACGCTCTCACATTTAATTCTTTTCGCGCATTATTTATTTCAATTGAATCACGAAGTGATAATCCTATACATATATTCTTATCAAATTATTTCTATTATATATTTTTCTATAATCATTCATTAGTTTTGTATATAATTGTAATTTTTATATAATAATAAGTTTATATAATGAGTTTTATATGCTGTATTCTACACTCTTAGAAAGTTTAAATAATGAATGTTTTATATTTTCTACTAAATTTCTATTACATTAGCTTATTCACATATAAATAAAAATATATTAAATTAAGATAATTGTGATATTTGAAGAATAGTGACAAATGCTTTAAATTATATTGCTGAAAAGGAAATTTTCTCTTCTGTTCTGCATATTAATAGAGTCTCTCGAATCGCTTCAAAAGTCGATATGCACGTCTATCTGGCTTATTCTTACATCCGGCTAGCCGAACGAATATGGATAGAATCCTTCGACATAAAGCGATGCTACAGTTACAGCGCGGAAGGCGAATGGAAGGCAAACGCACATCGACAGCAACATGAGAAAGAAAGAGCAAGAAATAGTAAGGAGAAGAAAAAAAGAGAGACAAGCAACACCGTTAGTAGCGAGCACGTTTCTTTAGTGTTGGAGAAAAAAGAACAACCCGATCATCTAGTTCGACGAACTTAACGAATGTACGCTTTCGCATCGAAAAGACGGAAGAGAATGTTCTTTAACGATTAGAAAACCGATTTTCCAGTTTCATTTTTATTTACTCTTATATTGTTCATAAAAAAAACTTGCAAACAGGAAAAGTTTTTAAAAAAGTGTAAGATTTAAATGTATGTGTGTAAAGCAATATATGGAGATATTAAGTCATAAAAATATAAAAAGTACTTAGAAAAATTCATAAGATTAGAAAGATATAAAGATCTAAAGCATTTATCTTAAGGATTTATGCTTTACATTTTATATGATTTTATTATAGCATATAACAATAAAAATATGTACAATATATTTTTAATCATAAAAAATATAATATATTTTAATAATAAACATACATGAGACATATAGAGATAAAATAATATTCTATACGGCTATAAAAACATTTTCTCTCTTTTTTTCTCATATACAATGCATTGAATAGCGAATTAAGATACGAATAGTGAGTAGAGGCTTAATGTCAGATCAACTAAATTGCCAATGCGACGAGTCGATCGTCACCGATACTCCATTTCCTCTACGAACCGAACGCGAGAGTCCGCGCTTTAACATTTAACTCTCGGCGCGCGGCGGAGCTCGGCGGGCACAATTGACTCTCTCGACAGGCGACTCGCGGTATTTTGCATCGTCGATTTAACCGGCGATCGGCGTTCCACGATCTGTCCGAACGTGAGAGAGGATAACGATAACGGGAGTGCACGCCTGGGAAAACGATCCGCGCCGCGTCCGTCTGTCTTCCGTGAGACGTAAGCGTGCCTCGCATTGCACATCGCTCGCTCGCTCGCCCGCTCGTGCGCGTTGCGCTCTCGACGGCGCGAATGCAACGACGAGGCCCGCGTTGTATCAAGGTCCTCATGAGATGTGTGGCGCCCGTGTTATTTATTTCTGTAAGCCGTGCGGGTGTGCCGATTAAACGGCGATTTCAAGCTCGAGGAGCCCTATGCGTGGCTCTACGAATAACTCCGTCGTAGCTCATTCGTCGAGCAAACTTTATATGCGCCGAGAAAGAGGGAGAGAGAGAGAGAGAAAGAGAGAGAAGATAAGAAAAAAGAGAGAGAGAGAGAAATACTTCGTAGCCAAGTAATCGCGATACCGGTCCAGCGATCGTTACTTTCTGCACACTCGTCGTGGCAATTAACCGCCGCAATAACGATTTTTGTCCGGCCGCGTAATGCCCGAGAGCGCGGGCAAACACCATTACGGGTGGTGTATTGCCTCGGCGCGGCGCGACAAAAATCATAATGGAGCGTCTCGCATGTAATTATGATTTGTTACGAAGTTTCGAATGGCTCTATAACGTTTGACGAATGTCGTGGTTAAGATGGAAATACTGTTGTTTTCTATGAGTACTCGCGATATCGTTTCGAACGCTTTTTATTACTTCGTAGGCAAACAACGAAAGCGTGCATTACATGCCTTTAAAAGCCGTATTAGCGAAGACTTGTATGGTCAATCGCCCGATATTGCCTTCCTCCTTTGCCTCCGCCTTCGCAGCTAATGGCATCGTTAAAATAAAGAACAAACATCGTGGACCAACGGACGTTGCAAAGTAATATGGTTTGAAAAAAATGCGCGTACCTATTTATTTAGAGATTACCACTTGCATCTATGATTTTATCGAAGAAAAAGTTATTAAAACTTTTATTATTATTAAATAATAAAATTAATTGATAAAATACTAAAATTATTATTTTATCAATTATTATTATATATTATATTACTATAATAATAATTATTAAAATATTTAAAAAATTATTAAAAACTTTCATTATTATTAAATTTAACTTAAAAATTAAAAGTTTATTGATTTAATTGTTAACAATACATCGTATACAAATAATGAACGTGTTCATCGTCAAAACTTACTCGACGCGAGAATCTTGATCCGCTCTTGGTCCGGTTCTTCCGATGCCGACGAACGGCCTGCCGCGCCCGTGTTCAATAAACGTAATCGCGTCCGCGTACGATATCCACGGCGCGACGTTACAGCGGCTCGTTCGACGATGTAACGACGAAAAGAGCGGTTAAGCTTCTCTCCTCTCGGCGCAGCGCGCAGCAAAACCCGTAGGACAGAAACGAGCCGGGGTCCGCCGAGCGGCGGTTAGCCTGAAGGCAACGGCACGATGAGCGATGGATCGGAACGATTCGGGAACAGTACAATCGAATGCCGGATAACAGCCGGAATATAATCCTGAAGCTGCGCTACGAAAGCTTGAGGGTGGTTAATCGGCCGATCGATTAATTGGCGGTTCGCGGGCTCCGCCGCCACGGAAAATACCGATCGATCAAAACCATCGATTAATCGTCCTGCACGTCCGATAAGGCTGGATGATAAGACGCCGGGGTATTGTTCCACGTTGCAAACAATTAATGATACGCCGCGATCGATAATCGACCGGCCGTCCCTAGCATCGCGATCGCGAAGCTCTAGGCTACTTTCTCCGACGTTTTTTCACGCGCGTCGAGCCGCGGAAATGTTTCTCTACCCGACATTTCCGCGAGATACGTGAGATACAAAAGATACAGATTCCATATCGTGCTTCACGAAATCACCAACGCTATTTTTATGCTTCCTGTTTAATACACGTATTCATCTTGCGTACACACACTTGACATGAGAGCGATATAAAACAATTAAATGTAATATACGTAACTGCTATATCGATCTCATGCCAATTGTATGTGTGTAAAAAGTTACACGTAAATACATTGCAGTTCGCTTAGCCGTAATTATTTCCTGTAAAAATTCTTTCAAAAGATGCGCCGATTTGTGAAATTTGAAACGCAACACACAGTCGAAAAGTGATCTCGCCGTAGCTATAGCGATTTCAATTCACGCTTGTCGAGCCCTCAAATTGCTCCCCGTCTATATTTCACGCATAACAACGAGCTTCCATCGGCCAGACGAGCGATCCAAGCGCGAACGCTTCCGACAGAAGCGTTCGGATAAAATTGGTAGCCCGTCGCTCGGGGCTTTAAACCCGCGCGGCCTCGCGGGAGATCGCCGACTCGCGTCTCGCTGAAACGCGTTGTCAGCTACGAACCGTATCCGACGACGCGCTCGAGCCTTTCGCTGAGACGTTCGACGCCCGAGACAGGAACACGCTTCTTCCTCATATTAATCTAGGCTTGTTGAGCCCGCTTCTTATCCATAACGGATTTTTCCGGGTTTTTGCCGTGGCCTCGCGCAACACAAGCACATTATCCCTAACGTGCTTCGTTCCCTGCCGCGATTATCCTCCCGGCGAACGGTAAATCCCTTTCCGATGGACGATGGGGCGATCCTCAGACATCGACTCGAAAACGCTCGTCTCTTTATACGCGTATAGGATAATCTTATCGTTAGCTGTATCGATACGGCCAGTATCATTCATATTGCATGCGTAGAGTCTTAAAAGAAACTTAGATACACAAAAATCTCCTTTCTTACTCGCGAGAGGATCTTATCCTGAAAATTTAAATTTGTTCTATTAATCGACTAAAATTACTCATAACTTTCATTTTACTCTGACTTAAAATACATATTATTATTCGTGCGATTCGACGTTCAACGAAGAAACGTAGTGGAAGTGGCGCTTTGAGTATGCGTTGTCTGTCAGCGCATCGCGTCTCTTTTATTCTTCCATTACTTGTCAAAAATCGGATTCTGAATTTGTTCCGCAAACACTCCCATCGCACAGTGTCCATCCGCGATCCCTCGTGATACGCGATTGGACTTGAATCGCCGTGCACAACGAGTTCACTGGGTTTCCAAGCTCCCGACGCGCTCGTTCGCAAATCGAGCGTGGCGAAGTGCACGCTCCTTCCCAGAGAGCTTTCGTTCGAAACGGAAATGATAGGCTGCAATTATTGCAGTCGTTGGCTTTCCCGTCTGCTGCGGCCGTGCGTGCCAGCCGCGAGTGCATAACCGCCGCCGGTCGATTAACTGCGACCTTCGCCGCAACGCTGTGATGCAAATAGACGACATATCCGCAACGGGGATTACGTGCCCGCCTTGGAGCTCCATACGACAATTTTGTGCGAGCAACTCGCTTTCCGTACTTCCAACCGAAGCTTAAAGATAATCATTTTCTAGACCTTCATGGGAATGTAATCACGATGAGAGATTAAAAAAAAAAATGTATAATCTTGATTAATAGAGATTGAATATTATATTGAATTTTGAATATGAAATTGCGCCTCTTTTCTTACTCTTTCAAGAAGATTGGCAAATATCAAAATAAGAAAAGAGAGACAGTTGAAGACTGAAATTCCTGCTTGACTATTTATCTCCCTACATGGAATTCGTCTCGCTCCAGAAGATCGGCGAACGAAAGTTCTGTGCAGCCTGCGGCGTCGGTAGAGTTGCATGCCCCGCTTGCATCATCGTGATCCCAATTGCGCGACCCCAGTGAGGATTTTAACGCGTAGCGCGGGTTAATCGTTACCGAAACGATATCCCATAATCGATCGATATTAATTATCGCGCGCTTTCACTAGTTGACCTTTATAATCAGCTATGAGAGACGCTTCAGCGCAATTAATCATTGTCATCTCGGAAAAATATAATTGGATTCGCCGTAAAACATGCAACAGTTGGATTCTTCCAAGAATTATCTGAAGCTAGTAATCTTTGAAATTCTAAGCTATCTTTGTACATTACGCGAATACTTTGTGTATCCATTATTTTAACACGTACAATAAGATAAAACTATTTATTATGCGCTTGCTAAAGTCGTGAGGAAGTGTTCTTTAATAACTAAAATATCCAAGGAGATCAAGAGATACAGTCACGTCTCGCCCTAAATGTAAAAAAAAAATATATAGATACATTCCATATTTCATATTAAAATTTACTGTATATGCAAAATATGTAAAAAAATATATATATTTCATTGTAGCGAGAGCAATGCGAGCCTCGCATCTCTTGTAGCAGGATCTTTACTCAAATCGATTCTGGATACAGATATCGCAGACGATGCATGCTCACTTCCTTCGTAGAGAATCCTTGAGGATCCATCGTTGAGAAAAATTCGCGAGATGCCGTTTGCAAACGCCGCGAGATGACCGCGAGTCGCACAAGAGCAAACAAAGGGATACTCGATCGCTCGCAAACGAGTTCCCTGGCCAATTATAAATTAAATCGAATTAAAATCAACGGCCACCACCGTCGCCGCTAGAAGGCGGACCTTGGCGAAAACTCCCCCGCTTTTTACGATCACACGTATGCGCAAAATCTTTTACGGCGACGCGCGTAATTGCAACGTGGCGAGGAGAGTGATAAACAACGTTCGCTCCCTCGTTCCACAACGGGGCGGGCTGGCTCTCTCGCTCTCGTGCGCGTCGGATTTATCGGCATGCTTAATTGCTGCCCGAGACGAAAGTCAGCCTCGAAACACGGGTCCGTGTACCTTTCGTCGTGCTTTTTCTGACGCGTCGGAGTATGTTGTCTGCCGTATACTCTTATTCAATGCCCCCGTGAGTTCCTTCTGCAACTCATAATTAGAAACATTCTCAGATTATTATTCATCTCTTAGAAAAGAAAATTCAAATGAAATGGATAATTTCCGATCTTTTATTACGATTCTTAAGAAATATCTGAATATACGTTTTTTTTTTACTTATATACTTTATATTATATTTTATATATTATAATATAGTTTATATTATATCCTACTTTGCGAATATTACAAGTATAGAGATATTCACATCAATTTTTTATTTGTTAATTTAATTAGTTAAAATATTTCATTAATTAATCAATGTAATGCGGAAAGATAATAATTTCTAATATATTTTTATTTCCAAATGTCGAACTTTCAGAAGCCTACTACATATTTTTCGGCTCACACATTTTGATCTTTTCATTTTTTTAATGTGCCGCAAGCATCGACCTGGCCTCTTCTGCTTGCGTTCAGAGAATTACGAGTTTTCAGACTGATTATTAGGTCTCGATGATTTAAGGCGGTGCTTTAAATACTCGGGCAGTAACATTGAACGAAAATTTATTCTGTAATGAAAGAGCGTGCCGATTTCGTTGTCCCGCTGTTTAACGTCCGTCCACGCAGCCCGTTGGACCCCGAGGACATTAACCCACTAACTGGACGATAATTTTTTTTTATATGCGCAGCGTCGTTTGTGTGCCTTTAAAGGAGACCATGATTATCATATCTTGCGGTTTCGGATGTTATGATATTTTGGAGGAATTTATGACCCCATTTTATGCGTCGAAACGAGAAGTTAATAAGCATTTAGAACGATAATCGATTCGCATATTATAATATTGACCTGTTAGAAAACATGATAAATAATAACGTATTGAACGTAACAAGCTTAGCATAGATAGAAAAACATAAATTTCAGGATTGAAAGAGAAAGAAAAGATTTCTTGGACATAAAAGCGTTTGATACAAAATTCTTTTCCTAATTGATACAAATATTACGACATATTATAAAATGAATTTCTTATAATTATTACCAATAATATCATTGTTATTAAGCGACATTTTGTACGATTTTCTCTCGAGAAGACAAATTCAATCTACATATGTTAAATAATTTAATCGTGCTCTAAATTTTCGTCTCGACCTTGATAATGATTCTCTCTCCTTTCGAACATTATGGACATCGGGGAAATCGAAGAAGTAACTTAATGAACACAATAAATTACGGGTGTACAAATATAACGATCGTGAGCTTAATATCGATATACTGTTTTCTAAACCGGTATGCAATGGGTTGCATCGAACGGGGGAATCGGACAAGGGGGATCCGCCGCATTCTGTAGCGCCAATTTGCATGACCGATGATCGGGCCGCTACTATATGCCAGTGACTAGGTGCATCATCATTACGTACTACTGAGATACGATCAAACTGTCGGTAATAACAGTCGCACGACCCCGCGCGCGTAGACGAGAGAGCAGGGTCGCGTTTATTAAATTACGTCAAATTATTGGTACGCGTCGGGGTATCCGGTCGAGGCCTAAACATAGAATACCCTCGGCCTCGCTGGTTGTTTAACAGTGAGCAATCACGCTACTTTCCCAATTAGGCCGCTAATTTTATCGGGAAGCGTGTAATTGCCGCGCTGAGCCAAATTCGCATGTAATATGCTCGGTGCACTTTCCCAGAACCACTTAATTATCGGTCAATGGCTAATCATGTATGGGCGATATGGAATTAAGTTATCTTGCTGCGTTTTAATTATAAAAAATTGATGCACTGCTTTGGAATATCACAAAAGTACAGCTTTTAAAGAATTTAATAGAAAGATGTTTTTATCTATTTAAGATTTTTGTAAGATAAGTTTAAAATTGAAATATATTAACGTAACATCCATATTTCAGGATATGAAATTTCTAAAATTTTACATCGATATACTCTTCAGATTCGAATAACGGTTAATAAATACAGTCCTAAATTATTGCCAAAGACTTTCAATTAACAACGCCGTAAATGCAAAGTATAATTTCCATTTATTCATTTGAATAACGTTCCACATATATCATGTTTTATTACTGTCAGTGCGATAACTGTTCATCAGCAATCAAGATTGAAAAAGGCACAGCTCGTAAAGTGTCACATGGAATTTTCATAAAATATCATACACCAAACTATGTCTTTTATCTAAATATTTAATGTACGTAAAAAAAGCTTTTTATTAATATAAAATTATAAACATTAAATTATTAATAGAAGACTTCTTCTGTTTTAATAATTAAATTTTAGCTATATAAACTATTCACTCTCACTTATACTATTCTTTGTTATGTGCCACAAGTATCTTTTTGAAAAATAAGTTTATTTTTGAAAAATAATTTATAAATGATTAAATTATAATATAAAGAATTGTTGCATAAGATACTTCAAGAAAAAAATGGATTAAATATATGAATCAAGTATGACTTTATATTTAATCTAAATCTTATTATGGATTTGACTCTTTTGTCCCTTTGAATATTTCTCATTAGTTTTTTATTACTTACCTATGTTAATTTATATTTCAAGTAAATACAATGTGCGGTTGTTTTAATTCTGCTTGCAGATTCGACCGATGAAGGGCTGAAGAAGGCAAAGAGCGGTTCAGATGAAGAGCCGTGGATCTCCGGCGTCGTTCGTTCAACTAATCAAAATTCGCAACAGGAGCTCAAGGGAGAAGAATAGAAGGACGGGATGCATTTCTGCCAGCGATTCCGCCATTCTTTCAGCATTAATATATCGCAGCTGCGAAAGCCATTCAAACTCGTCGTCCGACACACGACTGCATGTACACATGCAAGTTGTATGTACACACACATACATACACGCACACACACATACACGACACGTATAAAAGACCCAAAAGCCTGATCAACGCCGCGTACTTCCTGTGATCGTCGATTAACGATAAGTGGAATAATCAAAAATAGCGACGCAGCGGAAGAGGATATGTTCAGGTCACGAAAAGAGAAGTGAATTACTAGAATGCTCTCGTAGAGAAAGGCGACGCCGTGTTATAAAGAGTATCGAGATCGGTATCGAAACGCGACGAAGCGAAATGATGGAAGCCGATACTTTGTAAGATCCCAAGTAACAATGGTCGATCTTCCGGTACGTATAGCATACATAATCTACTCTATATGAAACAGATCTGTTCATAATTCCTTCAGGAATATATATAATGACTGCACAAATATTTTTCCTGCCTAGAAAATTGAGGCTTGATATTTAGTATGATTAAAACTATTTTTATAATGAAAATCGTTTAATATTATTTTGCATATTTATTTCGTTTATTTTGGGTTTGTCTCGTGCGGAAAAGAAAGGACTTTTTTAATTTTTAATTTTTAGAGATGGAAAAATATTGATAATATTTATTATATTTTATTATTTTTCTGGCGAAACGAATTTTTCTCTAATAATCGGGTACTTAAAAATTATATCTTAAATTAGATAAATTTTAAACAAAAATGTAAATCAGTTATTTGATGAATTGAATACTAATCTATCCTATAATAATAATATAATATTTTTTTTATAATAACGTGTCGATATTTTTCAATCTCCATTTAATGCGTATATATGATATACAAAAGATGAAGAAGCCTGAATTCGTCATGGAGCTATACTTTCGTTACTCTTTGTCATCGAATTGAGAATGGAAATCGGAAAGTCGCGAAGAGAGTCGAATCTACATGCCGTATGTAATCGCGCATCTGAAAAGCCACTACGATTTGCGTGCGCGTAAATCACGTCATCGCCTCGTACACGAGTAGTAGATTCTTTTTATAAAGAGACGCGCTGTCAGAGGGGATGCGGTCTGGCGAGCCGCGTAGTTAAGGATACGAATGCCATAATAATGACCAAGTTTTTATGGTTGTACTTAAGTCATACTTTATACTCTACTTTACTGTTTAGGATGTTTTTAAGCGTAAGTTACTTCATATTTCCATTATCAAAGTGTCTTTATCACAGTTATCGCTACTATTTTAATTTCGCGTCGAGGAGCTGAATGGCGAATCGACGTCATTTAGCGCCGATCGTCGAAATCTTGGTAGAAGTTATGAAAACGTAACCGCCTACCTGCACTTGTGATCATATATCTAATTTGAATTCGAGAGAAAATAATCTGAATGCTCGTAATCCGTACATCGGCACTTCGACATTACGATCAGATAAATCAATTTTATCATGCTTATATATCGACAATAAAAGAAAATCTGATGGCAATTTTTATTAAATAGAAGAGAAGGGTAATATCAATTAATATATCAGATTAAACCAATTGGATGATTGAAAATTCTGTATTTGCTTCTTAAATACAAAAAAAAAAAAATAAAAATTGAAGCTTATACTTTTTATAAAATTCTGTCGAACGTAATTAATAGGACAATTTGAAACATATCTACAATCTGAACGTTTGTTCCCTGTTTCGTATACCTATATTGGATTTTTTAAACTTTTATTTTACGAACTCAATTTTCATACTATGCACTAAGAGCAAAGTAATGTTGGATGATACACATGGAATTGTATATCGCACTTACTTTCATCCCAATGTTAGAAAAGCCATCCATAAATTTCGTCTGCAATCGCATATGAATGATAAAGAACAAACTCTCATTGAAAGTCAGGTGCGAGACCGCCTCTCGGTTAATGGTCCCGACCAAAGGACGCGTTTGGACCTTGGTCTCATTTTTTGTGATTATTTAATACACGTTAAGTAAACAATAGAATAGGTGAGCCTTGTTATAATTGAGTATAAGGATAGCCGTTGTACTGGCCTTACAGAAACGATGTCATTTTGCATTCAATAGCGGAAGAAGCGTAGTAATCACGACAATTATCTGAGATATTGTAATTACGCTCATATATAACAATTAAATTGTTTATTCAAGAGCACTGACAAACATTTCTCAGTTATCGGTAAGAATGAAGCATCTGTCGGGAGAAGAATCGGCAACAAGTGGCCTTTTTCAAAAAGAGAATTACGAACTGAACGAAAAATAATCAGGATACATTCGTTACAATGAACTAGCTATATTAAGAATGTACAATAAGTTTTTTAGATTTATAATACGAAGTATAGATTCTATTATCATGAATATTATATCGCGTAATGAATTTGATAGAAGGCACTCGGTCCCCTTTACGACAGAACTCTGTGTGTTATAAGCGTGTACCGAGCGAATACGCTTATTTCGTATGTTGATGTTCTCCGAGAGTGTATAATTTTGCCATGACGACGAGCGCCGAAAGAACCTACAGCGGGGAGCTTGTAATAGAGCGGTATCATCTCGTTTGCGCGCAGCTAGAATTATTTTTCTAGTTCCTTTGGGGCATTGGATGTCAATGGATCTCCATGCGAGCGATCGCCTTCGAATAACGCAGGACCTGACCGTTTTAGCCGTTTTTCTTTGCACGAAAAAGGGGCAACGAATGCAACTAAAGCGAGCAGATCTGTGCTGTAACACGATCGGCTCAGCGATATTACTTCAACATCGTTCTCGCGGCGAAATACTCAGCGCGTAAGGGTCGAGGATCGTTGTGCCTTCGTGTATGCACGTTAAAGTACGTTTAATGATTGTAAGAAGGGCAGGCATCCACACTTTGTGATTCTATAAGCAGTTGTTCATTTTTTTTTATACTTACTTTAATGCTTATCTAGGATAGAGCTTGTGTACCCTAAAGAGTGTTTCAATAAAAATCACAATGAAATAATTCACTGCGTTATGCTCATATTTTCCTCTCCACAAAATAAAACAAAAGACCTTTTTACACTATACCTTTCTTTCATAGCTTTTAATAATTTTTTATTAATTATTTATAATTTATATCATGTATAAATTTATCATTATATTACTAATAATTTTTGGTTATATAAATTTTTCGGTATCAATTTATACTTTAAACTTTGAGCAAGAAGTTTTCTTTTTTCTCAACTTCGCTAGGAAATTCAAAAGGAAAAGCTCATAATAAATTTTTCATAATAATTTTCGATAAATTATCGGTAAAAGTATCGTAAAAATATAAATGAAACAAATCGCAATTATTAAATATATTGTCGCATAAAAGTCGCTCGTGTCGAAATCCAATTTGCTTTATTAGTATATCACAGGTAGGGTTTTATACAAGGGACGAAACAAGCGGATAACATGGTTTATTACTTTTTTTTTGTATTCAAGGTATCTCGAATGAATGTTACAAGCAATAATATAATCAAAGATAATGAATGAAAAGCGATGAAATTAAAGTCAAATATTACACCTCTTTCGGTATTGGTCACATTATCTCATCTTCGAATGATTGATTTTTATTTTCGCAGTTTACCATCTTTTTCTCTTTTCCATTTTCTCTTTTTTTTTATGATTTGTACTTCTCTTGGCGCAATCTCTTGGCTCTCTGGCTTCTAAGGAACCAGTCGATTGCTATCCAACGTCGACAGATTTGCGAGGTTTATTATACTTTATCGTATAATGAGAGAGATATTCAGGAACGATGCCACTTGATTCACAGATCTTTAAAAGGAGAATTGTCCGCGGGAGATCACGTTTATTAAACTTGCCTTGTGTCAACATAGTTTCGTGTATTTATAATCAGTCGAGTAAATGCTGGCAGACTTTCAAAGCTATGAAAAATATTATTTATGCGTGAACGTGAATTGAATGATAAGATTCTCTTATAGGCAAAGGAAAATGAGGCGGCGGAAGAATCGGTCATAAACGTCGATCTCCCACTCGTTGACAAAATGCACGCGAATTAAATGGTGTACCACGTAAAGCAACAACAGAAACGCGTAAATCAGGCCGCATCGTTACGATAACGACGGTTAAGCGAACCTTCGCCGTCGTTATATATTCCGCTTAATAAAATCTTGTTGATTAAGATAACGAAACGCTAGTTATAATAACTTTCCTAATTAACGATTATTTGGTAATATACAAAGTAGTAGAAAAGAGGGAAAAGCAAGTCCGTCTCCCATCTCGTAGATTTTTCTTCGTAAATACAAAAACGTAACGCGTAGTAGTATCTAAAGTATGTATGTGTTCCAGGACGTGTCTCGAATATGTTCTGATCGCGCGGAGGAGTCTTTCGGGTCGGACATAAAACTACCGCAAATCAGATTTACTATGCAACCCGAGAATTATCGTAATAAGCACAAAAAACGATATTTTATCTTCAATGAAAAAAAATATATATCTCATTGGCTTGAAAAATTTGTTAATTTAATTTTAGCTGAACAGACAGTAAAATTTTTATCATGACTTTTTCCGCATGACTTTTAATCGTATCAAAATTTACACGCGCACATCGCGTGAAAAGGGGATTTCATGAGAAAAGATCAGAGATGATGGAAAAACGAGTTCTCAAAAATCCTGTGCGCGAAATGACAAAATCTGCGCGAGTTACATCGGAAACTTGTCCGCGCGATCGTCGCCGTCGCGTCGTGGAACTCACGCTTTAATCGTATGCGTACCGCTGTACCTGTAATATTCCTTCCTTTTTTTTATGTAATATATCGTTATAATGTTCGTGTAACAATAAAGCAATATGCAAATGGTATTGAAGACTTCTCGTTCGGAGGTGGCTGCTTGTGTTAGCGCGTTCCGTGCATTCGCGCAGAGGAATTCCATTAGCTCTAAGACACTTCGCTCTTTTACGTATCTCTATCTAATGCATTTTCTCAATCTCCCACTCTCTCGCTATCCCTTTCTCTCTTGTGCCCGCTCTCTCGCTCGCTTTTGCCCGACTAAGGTAATCTCGCTATTATTCGCTATTATGCGCCGCGACAGCTCTGAAGGTTTACTCTCTGATTTATTTCATTGTCATTCGTAGAGTATACGATCAAGAAAGCTTTTGTTTATGTGAATAAAAGATAAGTATGACACCTTCATATTTTACATTGATAAAAGATAAAATTTTATTTTAATAATATCTTAAATAATTGCTGAGCAATATAATTTTTTAAATAATTTTATTTTTATTATTGCGGCACATTTTCGTAGTAAGCGATTAAGACAGAGAGATTCCTTGATGGTCTGCAAAAGTAACAAATTTTGTTTTCGCTCTGATCTCACAAACATGATTTCGAATTAAAGTGTAGCTGGCGTATAATGACCATCGTCGGTCGTTTTCTTCTTTCGGAATAATCATGCGTGGCAAAGTACCAATCGATAGAAATAGCAGATAAGAGCCGAATATATCGCTTCGCGTATGTTTCTCTCGAAAGGAGTCCTACAATACAGGGTATCGCCGAAATATCGGGGTGTCCTTTTAATCACAGTTTCCTCGGCCAATTTATAGGGTCCATTTTTTCTTTAGACAAAATATTGGGAGAGTCCATAATTTTCGTACTTCCCCATAATTTTCTAATCTCTAATGATAAAACGTTACATTAAACTAATTGCAGAATATGTTTCTGCCATTTATTAGCCCTCCGAGGCTTGCTTAGCGAGAAACATTTTATTTTCAATCGCTAATAACTCGGAGGTCTTTTACACTCCAATTTTCTTTGAGAAAATATCGATTCCAAGGAATGCCCTGGGTCATAGGACGTCCTATATAGTATTGGCGATTTCCTCCAAAGTTCGAGTTCCCAGTTTGAGCTCTCGAACGCTTTAAGTCGCCTTAGCACGAAACCTCCGCTTTTTCCAGCCGCATCCGATATCTCTCTTCTATTTCTCGTACGATAGTAATCATAATTCTTATCGCTATTCACCGACCCGAACGAATTATGTAGAACGTTCCTCGTCACAAGTATCAACGAGTATTTCCGATATTCGCTCGAGTCGCCGCGATGCAGTCGGCGTTCTTATTTTACGGAGCTTAATCGAAAATCTTTCTCGCATTCTCACTTGCAAAAAATCGACGCATTCTCTTTCGCATTTCATCTTTTTCTCTCTCACTCACTCTCTCTCTCTTTCTTTTCCTTCCTGGCACTCTAAATGACTACCTAGTTTTCCTATCGCTTCTCCGATCATTTCTAGCGTCATGACACGCCTCACTTTTGATATCCCCGTTTATTTTTCTTTATGTTAAGCATACCAATGATCGACACACAAAACTTTACTCCTTGGGGAATTCATGTTTTTGATTCTTAAAGACAAGCATAAAGGAGGAGGAAGCAGAAATATATTAATAAGATAGTTATAGAAACTTAACTGTTTAAAATCTCGATTAGTTACTTTATGTTATTCTAATTTCTCTCTTCTCACACATAGAATTTTTCTCAATAAAATTTATATGTGTAATTATATTACACGCGTTTCTGACGAATTATTAATAATCTTTCACAGCGATATTGGGGCGCTGATAAGTGAGCGAGTATTGCGAATTTCTCACTTGGAGAAATTCACACGGATGATTCCTGCAAGTTCACGCTCTTGCATCAAATATACTCGTTGGGAAAATATTGTTACTCGCTCATAGGCTATAAATAAATAAAATAAGCTATTCTCACGCGAAAATCATACGCATTTTGTTGAACATCATTCCCTTTTCTTTTCCCGGCTTTCGCGGAAAGAAATTTTAAATAGTTTTCTTTCCGGTTATATGATTCCCATATTTCGACTTTCGACAGGGGCGATTATAACGATCGTGTAGTGCAATAAATTATACGATTTGTGCGATCTCTCACGTTTCAGTATCTAGGATACGGACGCGATACGCCTCTTGGCAATGTTCGATCGCGCTATGTTTCATCTTACACTAATCACTAATTGATACTTGCACAGCGATTTATTCGCAAATAATATTAATTAATCATAATCGTAAGAATAATCATAATTACATATAATTAAATCATAGAAATACATCACAGAGAATTATATCTTTTTTTTCCCTTCCATTTTATATTACCGATTCATACACAGGCTCTTCTCTTAGAATAAATGTCAGTCAGCCAAACTCATTAATGCGCGCCGTTAATCTTTGCCTCGAATCATTCTTTTATCAGGATGTTCGATCAACAGAATCCTACGGCCAGTTTACAGACTGCGTCGTGTCTCCGGCCGACGTTAAGGAACGACTCGTCCTCTCTCGCGGCAGAACTTGGTGACAGAGATTTGGATTTTACAGCCCAAGAAGACTTTTCACGCGGAAGGATTACACGTGGTCGCCTCATTTTCTCTTACAGGCGTCCGAACATTCATCCCAGTGGCGGATTTTTTTTGAAGATTAATATTATTAATAAAGTTTCAAAATGAGCGTTTAAAATTAAAGACTCGAAATGAAAATAAAACCAAGAGTGCCGAAAAATGATTCTTAGATTGAATTATATTTTTTATATGACGTGTAATTCTCTAGAGACATTAATTTTATTCTTTTAGTTTTTTGGTTCTTTCAACGTTTTCATTTCGAATCTTCAATGATTGAAAGTTTTATGATTGCCTTTTTAATATTCTCATTTTTTTTACCAAGATAGCTATTAAGATAGATATTCATTAATAATTATACTATTCATTAATAATTATATAAATTTTCAAGAGAGAATTTATAAAACGATTTAAGAGTGACAAACGAATCTATTTGTGTCAGTAAATCCGCCACTAAACGCATCACGCAGTACACTCGGTTACGCATTCGTCTCCCATTTCCCTCATTCGCTCTCTCAGATCGGCTTAGTCCCGGTCAATTACAACTATTTATTACGAACAAGTACACTCGAAACTCAATGGCAGTCTGTTCTTGTGGTGTGGGCGGCGTTTACGACGTGCGGACGACATTCGCTTCGTCAAGCAAAATTGCGTTTTATCGAGAATGCGAACGCACGCGGCAAACGCGGCTTGAACTTGAGGAACTTTTGCATTCTTCCTTTTCTCAATTGCGTTTAGTCTCCACTTTTTTTAATTATTATTAATTAATTGCGCTCACCGATACCCTCGTCGGTGTCACGGCTCTCTTGTCTCAGTCTCGAGAAGTTATTCTCCTGTTTCAGTTCAGTAAAAAGAAGAGATACTCGATACTATATCGAGAATGCTCGTATTGCATCGGGCTATCGGTTGTCTACGTATAGAAAAAAGCGCGTATTCTAAAGAGAATGATGCCACCTCTCTTTCTCTCCCCTTTTCTCACTTCGCTTAGAAAAGCTAAATTGCTTTGTGGTCATTGTCGGAGATGAAACGATGACTTTATCCGTTGGATAGATATGTGACTATAGAAAACTCGTGCAACAATAAAGGACTCAGTGCAATAATTGTCTAAAACCTAAACCCTAAATTTTCTTAAGAATCTTTCTTTTTCTTATGTTTCAATATCTCATTCAATTTACTATCAATTTCAACTGATTTAATTTTTTAATTTGAAGTTATTTAATTTAAAGTAAGAAATGTGAGTTCATTTTCTCTGAGAATTGAATGCGATGTATGTGTTTGTGTTGTATGTGTGAAAGTGAAAATTAGATTAATGACAGAGTTAAGAGGTTGAAAAAGAAAGTAATATATCCTTAAAAAGTTTGAAGATCACTACTGCACTGAAACCCTTGCAACCCTGGAATTCTTTGACTTAGACAATAACTTCGAGTATAAACATGAAAAGATTCGTCGACTCGGTTCGTTCGTCTCAGTTGGATTTATTTTCAACTGCGATTTTATTATCGCATTTGTTAAAAAATTGTCCTTTATATAATTCATTTTATTTGTAGTCTGAAAAATTCCATGAATAATTATCCACCGATAGCCAAATTTTCATTGATCGGGATTTATTTTTTTTCACAATCGGAACGACGATTCGAGCCTAATTAGTCGAGTTATCTCGCGTATTGCGTAAATTGTGAACTATCAACGGGTAGATTCCTCGACTGAAATCTTAATGGAAAAGACGATCGAACACTTTAATTCGAATTGACTATTATTAGTGTAAAAAGTCTGGTCTCTAAAGGAGCCATGTGTTTTCTCGGTAAGTCTCTCCTTTCTCTTCGTAATCAACTGGACGGTCCATGGAAATTGTAAAACTGGAGTTGTAATACATCGCGTGTTTGCAATACGAGCTATATATCAATATTTATAAATTCCAGTTTTTACCAATTTTTACTCGAGAATAATTTTATAATATTCATTCTACGCTTTGTATATATATTTATTAAAATTTTTATAAAACTCGATTTCCTAATGATTAGACCAGTACATTGTTAATTAATTAATAAAATTGAAATGACAAATTGTAAATTCTTAACCCTCGTTATCACATACAACGCGATGCATTGCTGTCATATTAATCCTTTGTATCGGTCTTGCATTATGAAACTCTCTAATAAGATTTTTTATTTTGGTCGACATTATGCTTCTCTTATTCTTAGTCGTGTTATATTAAGTTGTTTTCAATGTCTTTAAAAAATCAGGAGTGTATCGGTGAATTTCTCGAGCTTTTCGAGTAAAGCGTCTCGTTAATGCGTATTTGGTAGTTGGTACATTTTCTCGACATTTTTCAAATTATGTCAATTGTTGAAAATGTCATTACATGTTATTTCAGGCAACTTCATTAACGAATATTGCAGCGCTAACCACGAGTTTAAGATCACTTGCGAGACAAGTCGCGAAAAGAAAAATGAAAACTAAACTCTAAAAGAGATAATTTGACACAAATTTTATTAATTAGATTTCTATCTTTTAATAATTACTTACATACTTCTCAATATTTGTGATTAAATTTGATTTCCTTTGAAGCGACATTACGTACGCATTCTTCCTATCAATCAACATTAAGTAGCATTTAATGCGATTGCGGAAATCTAAGAAGTACGTAAATAAATGTTACAAAAGATAGAAATATTTCAAGATTACTTCAAATTAATATTTAATGTCATTTTTCTAGCATTAAAAATAAATCAATCCTGAAGATTTTTGCGAGGATCTCTCTGCTTGTCTGTGGCATAATATCAACTCTCTCTCAATTCAAGTTAACGAGAGCTACGCTGGAAAATATGATATACGAATGAATTCTTCAGTCGCAGCTCTCTTTTCTCTCAAGCTCTCAATTTCTGTGATATTAACGATTGTTATATTGCACGTCTTTGGTTCACCACGCGCCGCGTGAGCCCGGATCATTCTTCAGTCGACGGATACGGAGTTTCGATATGATTTCAAGTCCAGTCAAATGTTTCGTTTAAGAAGAAAAAAAGAAAAAGAAATGTATTTCAAGAACTTGAAAAAAAAAAGGGAAACATCTTTTCGGCGCACTACAAATTACATCTACGACAACTCGCACATCCTTTTTTTTTCCTCTTTCGCTCGCAAATTCACGCCAAGAGAATCACTCACGCTACTCAGTTCCTGAAAACGACTTCTGGAATCTGTCGTTTCCTACTCGTTACAACGTTCCTGCTATTTTATACGCACGATCTACATATTTATCTAGCACTCTCTCGTGTCCTCGCACTTTCCATCCCTTTCTCTCTCATTCTCGTTCTTTCCATCTTTCTATCAAATCTATCTACCTAATTACTTTTCTGGTTGTACATTCTTCATTCTTCTTTCGCCAATACTCTAACGCTTTTATGTTTTTACGCTATATACATCTTTCCTGGCGGGCCCGTGGCGAAAGAGAGCGGGATGCTGGCCCGATTAAAAAAATAATTACTCGATTTCGCGGAACGTCTTCGTCGCCGAATTTCGATGCGCCGCGCTCCAGAAAGCAAACGGGTATGAAGTCGACGTTTCTTTCTTTTCTTTTTTTTTCTAATTTCCCTATTTGGACGCGTATACCCGAAAACTGTAAAAGACACTATTCTAATATCGCAAACATCCCATGACGTCTAAAAATCATCCTTCAATCATCTTTCAAAAAAGAAAAGTTTAAAAGACGAATATCCATCTAAACTCTCTTTTATACTGTTCGGGTTCCCTCTACTCCGACGCGTTCCCTTTATCCCGAATGAAATTTCGCCATTTCCCTTTACGACGTAAAACCCGTAGTCTTCCGAAGACGGTCGATTGAGTAATCTCGGCGCCACTCTCAGTCGCCATTTGCCACGACGTGTACAAATCGGGATTAATCTTAAACGGTATAAAGTCCTCCTCGTCGCTCTCGTGATTCGCACAGCCACGCTCTCGCATTCGCAATCACCGAATATCGGTTGTCACACCTTCTCTTCATCCCTCTTGCACGCATCCACACTTCTTTCTACCACCCTCAACACCCTTATGTTACTCTATCAGCGACTTTCATCAGCAGTTAAACCGTATCCTGCAAACTGTTACTCTTTTCTGCTTTTCAACGAAGCTGTAGAGAAGTTATAGAAGCCATAGTACTATATATATTTATACATATACATACATATGTATACGTATGTAAATATGTAAATATATATTTATTTTTATACTTTATATGTATATATTCAACGATAAAAAAGATTCGATCGAGCCGATCGAATGTCCGTGTCACCGCGGCAGACAGTGACAGCTCTTTCCTCACGAAACGTGTGATTTTCGAACGGCCGTTTAATCTATCACTGGTCACAATCCTGTTCCTTACATTGTGTCTTTCTCTCTCTCTCTCTTTCTTATGAATAAGATGCCGTTCGAAGATCAAACTTTCGAGTCTTCACCCTTAAAACTCGCGCAAACGTATCGACGACATTTGAAATTTTCGATGATTTCTAAAATTCTTCATGCATTGTGACGCACGTGTTGTAACCGATTTTAAGAGCGACACAGGTTTACCGTGAAAAAGTACATAAAAATTGGCATTTAGCAATTTTAAAATTGTTTGTAAATTTTCTTTTCAATTTCTATATGTATTCTTTTAAAATAAAGCTATTCAATATACAATTTTGAAACTATCTTTTACTCATAAAACACAAATTGCAAGATAGAATTACTGTATCTCATGCATTACATTTTACATAAAATTTTACATGTCCACGAGTTCGAAATCGAATAAAAACTTGACCGAAATAAATGTAAGACAGTAAATATCCAAAAGAAGTTATTCGATGCATTTTAGAAAGTTTGGTATTATTTTCAAATTTACTGATAGATGGAACATATCATCATCTCATTATTCATACTGATAACATCTGCGAGTGCATCAAAGTCCAACCTAGTATGAATGCCCAAATAAAGCAGGCTTATTGCTCGCTTGTAATTAAATCTTGCTGCATAATAAATTATAAATATTACGGCCGTTTAATGGGTACAAGCCTACTTTCGATGAATATGTTAAATTAGAACGATTAACAAACAGAAAGCTATATAAAATAAAACGCGTTTAAATCTGACGGAATATCGATAGTCGCAAAATAATTGTATCACAGATAGCATGAAAAATCCAACAACATTAAATGCGAATTTTGCTGTAAACGCAAAAGATTGTATTAATATCTAATATCTAATATAAACTTTAGGTTGTAATAATTATTAAAAATTATTAATAGACTTACATTATGCCGTGAGAACATTCTAATTAAAATACATAATATATAACATAAAATATAATATATAACATAAATACATAACATATTAATCTTACGATTTTTTTAATAACTAATGTACTCCGTTAAATTAAAAAAAGTAATTTTTAGTAATATCAGATATGAAACTTTCTGTTCACACACGCTAGCATTGATGCGATCGCAAAGGATATCAGTATGTAATGAAGAATATATAAAAAAAAATACTTTTTACACATCAAATCAACACAGTTAATAATTTGAAGATCTAATTCAATCGAGTAATTTAATTCTGAACGGAAAATTTTAGACTGACTTCATTTCATGACCATCGTAATGATGTTACTGTAACAACATCTTATCCATGTCGACACGTGCGCAGCGATGTGTTCGAATTTCCTTTTTCAATTTTCGATCCTCCCCCGCATTCTGCCACCCATCGAGAACAAATCACGGCATACCGATGCCAAGGGTGATTACGCAGAATCAAGTAGAAACGCGTCGAAACGAAACGAGTTAAGGGAGAACGAAAGAATCAGTTGCGAATCGATTGCGAAATTTGAGGATCTCGACAAGAGGTTCCTCAATTGCGTGCAGCACGTATGTACGTGCGCAACACTCGTATACTTGATACGTACGTATATAATTACGTACGTGTATATATATATATTTTTTTTATATGTATATATTTTTTGTATGTGTACATGTGTGTATGTATGTCTGTGTATGTATGTATTTATGTATGTATATGAGTGTATGTGTTATGGAAGCGCCGAAGATACTCGCACGAGATTTTCGAAACTATTAAGACTCAGACGTATGCGGGAAAACGAGACGTACATATCGGACTCGCGTGGAAAAAGATTCACTTTGTCATCATCGAACGTCGTGTCCATGTTCGTATTTTCACAAATCTTCCCGGCGACATTTTTTCTGATTGACTCGACAACGCATCGAATCTAAGTAATAGATAGCACGCTCGTCATGCTTCGTCAATCATACTACCACGGAATCTAGTGCGATAAGATACAGAAGATCATCTATTTGGCGACAAGTTCCAATTTCGCGTAAAGATACAAATGCCATGGATTTATGTACCGCTAGGAGAGAATCGTAGAGAAAATACGAAAGTTGGAAACGAAGGTGAATTTGTCTACTCTTTTTAGGCCCTCGTGCGTCCTCGCGTGAACGTCGATATCGAGCTTTGTACATTACCTTCGAGATCCGCGACTTCGGAAACGCCGGGATCACACTTTCATCGCGAATGTCGAAAGCCTAAGATAGAATCGTATCTCCAATAGGGCGCCTCTCGTACGTTTCGGAAATGATTGTTCCGCTAAACGTGTTCCCCGTCTAGTTCCCCCCAAAAATTAATACAGTCCTTATATCTCTGCGTAATAAAAAAAAATTAAGAAAAAGAAACAATCAAATGATGAGAATGTCAATGGTACGTAAAAAAATATCCAAATACGCGCGGTCGAAATGAGATGCCGTTAATTAAATGTAAACGGCGAAACGTACGAAGGGCGAGGTTTCATCTTATTCTAGCGTGGTACGTCAGCTAGGTGATCATGTGTTATGCGATAATCGCTAAAAGGTATTATATACACGCAATATAATTACGGAGTAGCATTCACATTTATCATACAGATAGACAATATTAATGACCTGGATGTATTTCAAATTGCATACTCTGCTAAACAATTCCTATATTTATCCTAACCGCTAGAAGATTAACTAAAAATCTTAATTGTAGTTTCTGTCTTACCGCCGCATTTTACTTTGTTTGCTCGCTAACTTACTTATACACTTAAAGAGTACTTAAAATTAATTTCTCGTAGGCGTATATATCTATGCATTAAACTCTTAAACATATGTCGCGCTCGTACACCAATCAACATCATCGTAGAAAAGAAAGTAGTAGTAGTTGTAATAGTAGTAATAGTAGCAGTAATAATAGTAAATTACGGGCGAAAGGATCCGCTAATGTAATCGATTAAAAATTGGTCTATGGGCCTACATTCGACGAGCGATAACGCTTGTACAATCACTCGGTGAAACAGTATATTCGCACAAAGAGAGAAATAACACAAAAAAATACAATGCACATAATATTATGGACGCGTGTAAATGAAAAAAAAAAAGGTAAAAGAAAAACAAAACGTTCGCAGCCCTTTTCTCCCTGCCAGTCGATCGATTGTTCGACCATTTCCGAAAGCCGATCGCTCCTCTCCTCGAAAAGGCACGAGAAATTGTAAATTCCAAGCCTCTTAATCTCGTATCCGCAAGCTATAAGAAATCCATATAGTATAGAAAAAACTCCTACAATGTATTATTTGCGGCAGGGCTAAAAATGAAGTCGCGAAGAGAACCGCAAGACATCATTCCAATGATAGATGACTTAACAGAAAACTCGTCCCGATTTCCCTTTGGCCCTTGCAATTATTAGCATTGATTGATTAGCGCTGATTACTGATCCAATAAGGAGATCGGTTGTGGTCGGCGACGCAATGGGAATGACAGCCGGGAGAAGCCGCCGCTTTACTAAACAGAAACGGCATCCCCAGGTCGCCCTGTATCGCATTGACGAGTAAGTTAGAGAAGACGAGCGATCGTGGACTCATTGCTTTTCAGTCTACTGAATGTACCGACCGGCGCCGTCACTTTTACATCACGTACATTATATCTACTACGAAGGAACAAAAGGGTACTCTCTGGGGATATTTGGCACAGATTAAACGGAATTTTCAACCCGCGACACGTCACGGTAGCGATACGAAAACATAGAAGAAAGGAGTCATTATGCGCGCGCGTGAATCGGACATTATCCGATCACGAGTTCCGCTTCGCCGTTCCACCGTGCTTCTCTATCGTAAGTCAAATACTAAACATTGCATGTGGATGTATTTTGATTAATACCTTGTTGTTCAATAGTTTCACTTTCTTCTAGTCGTTTCGCGCTTATCCAGTGGTAACCCCGTAATAAGTATCGAAAGAACATACATATATACGCGTCGTTATATCTTAATATTTTTCCTCGCGTCGTCATCTCGTATTTTCTTCATTTCCGTAACAATGTAAAAAAAGAACGTAAATATGTATATATATTTTATACTCTTTACAAATAATATATATGTAATATTGTATATATGTATATCATACAGCGTACGCAGCCTTATGCTAGAAGTATTACGTGGTAATTACTCGCTTAAGTCTAAAAATGTTCTACCTACTAAAACGGAAGGAGAAACGTCCACTTTCGGCCTCGCGATTTTCACGAGGGAAGAGGACTTTCCTCCGAAAGAGGGGAAGGAGACGGGGGAACTCTTCGAGATTCAAAGCGATCTCGTGGCGATCGTCGCGGAATTGATCAAGAGTAATCGTTAGTATTTACATGAGATAAAGCGCGATAACGTCGTTTCGTTTGACAACTCGGTAATGAGGATCCTTTCGTCAAGCCTCGGAGTTAGTTCTGCCTTCACCTATAAACTACATCCGCGATTAAAAATCACTTTGTCCTTTCTATCTAAAAATCTTTCGATTGCATGCAGTTATTCTTGTTAACAGCCTTATCGAGGCGAAGACGAACGAAGCGCGTAGTAGGAACATACATAAAATCTATCCCTTCGTGCAACTCGCAGCACCTCTCTCCCGAGTTCTTCAGCGCGAAGGGAGAATGCACATGACATTCGATCGCGATGATCGCTATCACTTCTCTAGTTTCTGCGAGCGCTCGATCTTTCGAGTCGTCTGAAAGGGATTCCTCATTTTCGATTGATAAATCACGATGATTTCGCGCGGTGGAGGCGAGTACATCGTCGTTCTGAATGTATCGTTCAGTGTACGGGACGCGGGGTGTTGCTGGATCACGAATGCTTCACCACGATCACGCCAGGCCGCTGCTGGGTCTGCTGTTGCGTATGAAATTGGAGGAAATGCTCGGCGTGCAGTATCCGTTGTTTCGCGGGTGGTGCCGCCGTGGCAGACGTCGTCGAGGACGAGGAGGAAGAGGAAGAAGCGGATGTAGTGGTCGCAGACTTTGTTGATGTCGAGTTTGCCGTCGCCTGTTGTTGCTGCTGTTGCTTGTTGGTCAGTGCCAGCGGCACATCCTGCGCAGGTTCATCGCTGAATAGATGGTCGCCCTCCAGATGACGTATCGCCTCGACGATCGTTTCCAAGTTCTGTCGGGACGTGTTTGCGATGTATAACCTTGCCTGCGTACCATCGTCCAGAGAGTTCGCTGGGGAAGGCAACCTACGGTTGAGGAATTTCTTGTTAGTGCAAAATCGACTCATCTTTATGTATTCAGTTTCCTATGAGAAATCGAACCTACATTGCTCTTATTCGTGCGAGAAAATGTCATGTGACATCGTGTTACATTAGTCAAATTAGTATCAAATAAATCAGATATTTGAAGCAAAAGTAAATTAGATGTCATATTTCAAGCGAATCAATTATTGATCAATTGAGATCCATTCTTATCCTTTATGTTTTAAACAACGATTGGATGGTTCATTTTAAGGTAAAATAAACGTATCACGTACCTCTCCACCTCGACTTTGGGTTCAGCCTTCATCGCGGCTTCTAGAACACTGGGTAGCCGTTGAGGCTCGGCGACTGGTGAGTAGGACCTGCTGGGACTCGCGGTGATGTACTGTGGCGAGCCAGTTTTATAATCTGCGGAGGACGATGTAGCGTACGTGACACGACTTGACGACGAAAACGAGTCCGTAGTCGGCTCCTCTATCGCCGTGAACACCTGATTCTGGGCGAAGGCGACGATCTTGGGAGTACTCGCGCGTGACTCCTCTTCTTTGATCTCTTCCGACACCATGTCAGTCGGCTGTGGCGACAAGGGCGGCGAGCTCGGGTCCGGGCTGGATGTCTCCACGGTTTGATTGGAACCCACTGGCGGCAAAGCTACGACCGATACCACCTGAAGCGTGGCCACCGCTTCCTCCGTTTCCTGTGCTATCACGTTATCCGTGTGCTCGATCACCTAGGACAGTAGCGATTCTCATTAATTTTTTATTATCGTATTTGCGAAACCTGTTTCTCTTCGNGATCTGTCTATTCTCAGCGAAGGCCAGATCGATAGTTTTGTACGTGGAACATCGTTAGATAAAAAGAAAAAAAAAAGAATTTGAATTCAATCGAAATAATAAAACGGTATATAGCGTTGCAGTGGTCTGTTATCAGACGCAGCTATCTACACGAGCAATTAAAACAATGTTTGCAATATCTTTCGACTGGGAAGCATTTAAATCCTCGAGGGTCGAACGAGTTTACGGTTGAATTATTTTCTGTATCGCAGATAGCGATCTCCCGGCAATCGAAATCGCTCGAACATGTTTTCATAAACTATGATATTTCAGTTAAGGACTCTACACTGTGCTTTAATAACGTTTTCTACAATTACAATTTTATAGTTTTATCTTGTCGTTGATCTATCAATTACATAACCCATTCTTTTTCTTTTCTTAACATTTTTATTGATTAATTTTTATTATAATTTTATTTTATAATTAATGTTTTTGCATAATATCATCTACTTTTACTTTACTTTCCAAAAGATTAATGAAAGCAATACTAAAGAGAAACGTTACCTCGTGGGGCTGATAAGTGACCAGCTGACTGTCCCGGAATCTGTCTGGATACAACTGGGTCTGAATCGATCTCATCTGTTTCTCTAAATGCATTCTTGCGTGACGTTCCTTTTCTAGCTGTCGCTTGAGCTGCTCTACATCGGGGTTCACAACGGAATGTCCCTCTGTGGTCACTGTGATTACCGACACCGGCTCGGGGGACATACTGCCCAAGCCCTCATCGCCGCTTTCGCTGACGTGCATTGGTACACTAACGACGACACCTAAGGAAGCAGAAGAAGTCAAAATGAGAGAGAAATTGAATCACAATATTTTCCAATAAATAGGGCTCAATTAACGCGTCGTGAACCAGAACGACAAAGTATAATCAAAACAAAGTAAAATTATCAAAAATTTCTTTTCTCATTTGTCTATAATTGTCTTTAATTTTTTTATTTTTCAAACTTTTACTGTTTTACTATATTTTTACTTTTCAAACATTGCGACATTTACATAAAGTCACGTGTTAGATAAATAACTACATATAAATAACAATTTTCATGGCAAAAACAATTTGACAGTTTTTACGAAATTAATTTATGAGAAAGGCTCATAAAATCAGATTATAGTTGGCGAATAACCGCAATGAACTTTCGGAACGTATTTTAGATTTCCGGCGCACATGCCAACGTACTAATGAATACAACCCGCCCGCGCAATATAAATGAATACGAGACTGTGAGTAAAATTAAATCTGTTCACTATTTACGATTAGAGCAAATATAGAAACCATTACATTTCGCGCGGATCAAAGGCCAGTCTATTTGTTTCGATGTTATATTAGATTGAAGTGAATGTGTAATGTTCCCATATGTCACTTTATTTGTACATTATTTGACATCGTAGAACATTACAAGAGATTATAATACGGTAATGTTGCTGCGCAAATGTTGTGCATCGTTCTTGCGAACATTTTCAATCAATCGAACATTTATTAATTAACGTGATTTCCAACGGTAATTGCGATTATCGGTTGTTGTTATTAGTGAAATTGTAACTGCGACGCCGAGCGTTTCGTTAGTTTCCAATTTTTTTTCCCCCAGCGTAACGAGTTTAAAAGAGTTGTGTTGTTCATAATGTTTTCAATTCGTTATATGGTTTTACGAGAAATATACATTTAAATATTCATTTTTCACTGCCATGGCGATTACTTTTTTCTTATTTTATATACATATGATTTTAATTGACTTTCCTCAAATTATTCAAATAAATGTGTATCGAATATATTCTCTTTCTGTGTTTTGACTTTTCATTGTTATATGATTTGTATTGCAATTAATATTTTAAAGAAAATCTATAAACTCTATTTGAATAAATTGCCAAAACTTTGAATTAACTTCTTGTTCATACATTCAATAATGAAACGTTA
Organism: Tetramorium alpestre; assembly: GCA_021460005.1. Taxonomy (NCBI): domain Eukaryota; kingdom Metazoa; phylum Arthropoda; class Insecta; order Hymenoptera; family Formicidae; genus Tetramorium; species Tetramorium alpestre. The sequence continues at coordinate 1,227,272 of JAJVSH010000034.1, read as the reverse complement.
TTTCATCAGACGAATAATTATTGTAAATGTTGGGGATAATATTTGAAGGCAATCGGAAGGGTTAACCGCGATTGATCGATAAAAGTCGGCATTAAATCCGCTTCGTCGCACAGCCGACGACGAACTTTCTGAATATCGCCGTGCCATCGAACGGAGGAAACTAATTTACGATAGAACCGGAAATTGAAATTGTCTCGGCCGAAGTTCGCGACAGATACTTTCCGACGGGCACACCGCCGCGACGGCGACGGCGACGTCGCCGAAATGCCACCGGCGTCGAAACAGGAGAGTACCCTTAATTCGCCCCTTGTATTTAGCCCTCGAAGTAATAAAGACTTTCAAGGATGATCCTGACGTTGCTGTTGCCTATCTGTTTCTCTGGATCCTTTAATCTCCGAAAGTTTAGCCTTCCGAGCTGATATTACTTTCTCAATATCTAACGACGTGTGTGCAACGACACACGGATTTAATAATTATTTAGACAAAACAATTATTACGACAAAACATACCGATATTACTTGGAAATACCAACTTAAAAAATTGAGACTCCTTTCCACTTATTTGATTTTTCGATGAAGAAAGCAATAAAATATCGAGATCCCCAAGAGATCCTTCTTAGATACAATAATTGAATTGAGTTTTGCAAATCAAATTAAATTTCGTGAAAATTTTTCATTTATATATAAGCGATATCATCACTTTGTTATATATTACCTTAAGCTTCCCTCCGGCAATATCCTATACATCCCTTCGGCGTGATACCGAGTCGCGAAGAATGTAATTACTTTCGCGAAAATGACGAACGGCTCTCTCAAAATGCGCCCGCATTGACCACGTTGTCGACGCGAGATTAAAAAATTCCTGCTTGCAAAATTTGCCACTACTGCCGCGAAATATCATCACCGGTGTATTGATTCGGTGATTATGTACAAATGAATTAAAAAATGGATCGTCGATTTTTGCATATATCGTGGCAACGGGCGAATTTACTAAATTTACTAAAAGCCAAAGTCTATAAAGTCGCGTTTATTTGAAAATACGATGTTATTTACTTATTTTTGGGCGGAAGTTTCGGAGATGCAACAATACAATTTCGCAATTGAGAAATAACTTATAGAAACTTCGACGTGGCGCCGTATAAAAGCGGGAAAACCGTGAAATAAGCGGATTGCAATGTATATCCGCGCAACTTTTCACGCTTTGCATCGATTGTTTCCGCTTTTTGCTTTTACGATCCCAAATTCACACGGGACACTGCAATCGCGGTCGCACGAGTGATAAATAATTCAAGTCCATTTGGAAAATCTCGTTATACGACGGACGATGAACATTAATTCCATTGCTCTTTATCTGTACAAATGTTTGTGCGTAAGCAATAACTGTGATGATATTTTATTGACGCATTTTTATATTATCGTTGCTTTTTTAAGGCATTTACTTGTAACTTTTTTTACGGGAAAGTTCATTAAAATCTTTTAATTTATGAAAATAGAAAAAAATTTTTTTGCTATATATACATATAAAATATCTTTACTTTTGATATAAATTTATTTTTAAAATTTACGAAGAATTACCTTGGGTGTCAGGTTTGCGTTTCTTGATAGGTACGTCGCCTTCATATTGATGATTTACCAACCGTTTTAGTTGGCTGTTTTGTGACAGCAGTTGTGTTTTCTCTTGCTCTAATTGGTATATATATTCGGCAGTCTGTTGGAGTATCGCAGCCTGTAACACAAATAAAAAAAATTATTTCTTACTCTTTTTCGTTAATATTTTTTCGATCGTTGAAATAGTGTCGCGATCTCTCGTGTCAAAATACACGTAAAAGTAAATCATCGGAATCTTATTTTCACGAAACAAAATCACGAAATACACTGACAATAATAAAAAGGCATCGAAATTTAATAAAGTTGTCAGGAATAAGACTGGGACTGATTTGACACGATAAATCCAAAGAGATCGCATTCATTGCAGGTGCCCCCTACGCATTATATGCAACCTGTACAGGAGGGACATCGACAGAGGGACGGAGGAGAAGAACAGCGACTTCCTGTTTACTGTGCCACGAGCTTAAAGGGTTTTACGTGGTCAGGATGAAAAAGAAAGGGACCACCGTATGGGCCGATAACATCCGGCGCAGGCTATCGCGTGTCGTGCGTACTACGTCGTAGTAAAACGGGAATGACTTCGAGGAACAGACCGGCAAAAACAAAAGGGCCGATTGATACCAACTGCGCGGGGTAACGGGGCCGGGTGTACGGTTCGCACCTGCCGACAGGTGGTTAACGAACAGATGTCCCGCGTATACGCTGCGATCGTAAATGCACGAATGATGTCTGCCGCCGCCGCCTCGTCCTTTCTCCGAGCAGCCGGTCCTTCGCGTCACGTTCTTACATTGAAGGGAAAAAAGGAAAGGAAAGGCTGTGCTCCATTATCCCCCTCGGAGATGCTCTTTTTCGACACTAATTGGACGCCAGCCTCCAGCAATCGAGCAATTGATACGCGCAACTTTTGTATAATTTTTGTCTCTTTGTCTTTAAATATGTATATATATTTATAACTTTATATATCTCATATCAAAAATATGTGTCTTTGGAAAAGATAAAATATTATTTTAAATATCACATAAATAAGATAAAAGAAACAATTTAATTTAAAATTAAAAATGCGTCTATTTTTATTTTCGATTAATAATAATTGAAAATAATAAAATAATGGTTTTATATGCAATAAAAATATGGAAAAGGCTGTATGGATTTTCTTATTCTGACATCTTTATGAAATAGAAAGTGCAATAAAAATGAATTATGATAAAGAATGACATATCCATATAAATCTCTACATCTTTATTAAAGTTTCTTCATTTTATCTACTTGAATATGCAAGTAGTCAGAAACGGATATGCAAATGCAGATGGAACGAATAATAGTCATTAAATGAAATATTACAAATAAGTTAATTTCAGTCGCGCTCCATTTCTCAAGGATGTACAAAAATGAAAATTAACGACATTAGATTAATAATAATGCGAAAAAAATGGCAAATCTTGAATAATTTTATTGTGAATTTGAACACACTAGTGTACCATTATTTAAATTAAGAAAAAAATTCTGTCAAGAACTTTAAAAATACGAAAAAGTGATAAAGAACATACTCAGATTAAAAATTATAATTATAGAATCGCACCTGTGATTAAATCTCATAATATCAATTTGAAAACAATTTTATATAACAAAGATATGCGTTGGTGATAAAAAGATAATCGATGGAGTTCATTCATACTCGCGATATTAATTGCTTAAACGCGTTTTTCGAGTTGAGTCGCGGAAGGTCGAGAGCGTCACGGCCAACTTTTGCTTTCTTGGGAGCGGAATAAAAAGAATCTCATGGAACAGGTTGGCTTCGATTACCAGGCCGGAAGACCGTAGCACTCGCACGCAGTTTCTACAGTCTGCTCAGCCTGAGCTCCGATGCACGTGCCGAATTCTTGTTAGCCGAATCGCTCTGTAAAATTCGACGCAGGCCAAGGCCGCTCGCCAGCGGCGATGGCGGCGGCGATGATGGGGACGATGCTATCCCGCAGGTAACGATTTATAGCGCATGGGATAACCTTCTCTCTCTCAAACAAGCCGCATTCCGTCCCCAGTTTACCTGGTAATTTGTACCCATAATAATAATTTTAAAAATGCACCAACGACAATTCTATTTCAAAATATTTCCATATTGGAATTCCATTTTTTTTAAATATTCAATTAAATAGCAATGACAATTAAAAGAATTCAAAATTAGAGCGCGGAATTTTTATCCGTCGATTATTGCGCTTCCGATCTACGACCGTCAGGAAAAGTTTAGAGTACGACAGCTGCAGTCTCTCGCGTCTGAATGGGATGACAATACGTCGCGATCGATATAGGAGTACAAGATGAGAAGGGAGAAATAATGCTGGCAGCTGGCGATCGAAAGAGAGGAAAATCCGCTGTAACGCGCGATCGCGTGCCTAAGTTCGTGACCCCACCTGCTGAACTCGTTTCCACGAAGCTCAAATAATCGACGAAGAGGTGTTGCGTATTGTGAGCGCAAACGTTATCGCAAAAAGATATCTTTCCACTGAACATAAAGAAGATATTGAGTAACTCCTTTTACTTTTAATAAATTTTAATTTTAATTAAATCTTTTCTCTCTCAGCTTGTTTTCGCGCGGTTTTTCTTCAAAAACAATCAAATTAATTTTCAAGTACTCGCAGTTTTAAATGAAAAATTCGGCAGTCTAAAAATTAACGCAAACGATAACGTTGTAACATATAATTTCTTCTCGTATAAAAAAAAGTAATCTGAGAATTCTTGAAAAGACGCGCGTCTACGCTGTTATCGTTGCACGCAACGTAAGCCGTGGCATTCTACGACTGGTCACTACTACCACATGCAACCTTTTCCTCTCTCGCCCTTCCGCGCACCTTTGCGCTCGCTCCCTTTTCCTCGCTCTCTCCAAGGGCTCGACTCTCCAACGTCGAGTCTTTCCTTCTTCGGCCCGCGAGAACTTTCCCGTCGAGTCTCTCCGCCGCTACGGCGATGGAATCGAATCGCTTTCTTCTTGTTGCAGCGACGGCGGCGGCGGCGGCGGCATTCCAAAACATGAACGCGCCGATACATTCGAGGGAGAGAAAAAGAGAGAAAGGAAAAGAGGAAGGAGAGAGACCCTACCGAACTCGCCCTCATTCGGCTGCACTCGCGCGATCGTTTGCAATTCCGCGCGCGAATCCAACAGGAATTCCTCCCCGCTATCATGGTTGCCCTACGCTCTATTGTTCCCGTTTGCAACGGGAATCCTTCTTCTCTGTCGTCATTTCTTCTCGGCTACAAATTGCCATCGTGATAACAGATCAATGGAAACGAAATTTAAAAAGTACGATCATATCATGTAAGATGCTACATCATTTAAATAATTAACGCATCGTTAGAATTTTTTACGCGCTACAGCAATTATTCCGGTATTCGCGAAAGATTCGTAATTAAAAATTTTATTACATATTATTGCATTTTTCGTCTGTGCAATTTCCTCTGTTAGTGGGTGACCTGCTCAAATAAAAATTCCTCGCAGTTTTTGCACTACGTCTGACGGTAACAGAGTTAAATAACTGTAATAATCGTAGAATTAATAATAATCCTATTTAAATCTAACTCATAAGCGCACTTAACTTGTTTCCTTTCGCAGGACGACGCGGTCCGGATTGCTGTAATTAATTGCTGTTATCGCGCTGTACATTCTACGCGCTTAATTACATAATATGCACGAACGAAAATTTTCGAGCAGGCGGAACGGCGCCAATGATTCACCGCGCAAAACGCCCGCCGTTATTATTATATCGTAATTACCCTGCTTATAAAAGCGGCAGCTCGCTCGCAAACGCGTTCTCAGTTGGCGTGGCAAAAACACGGAGAGGAGGCGCATGAAATTAACATTCCGCAAAGTAATTTGGTAAATAATTAGTTATCAATTTTCACAAAAGAGAACATAATCTCTCACTTAATTTACCTGGTCCAACTAAGTATCCTGCATTTTACTTTCGTGATTGCATAAGAAAGATGGGAGAGAAATTTATATAATTCTATAAAATATATTTCAAAATATATTCAAGATTCTAAAATATATTTCAATAAGAAAATTTCTATCATATATATCTCAATAACTTCGCACAGAGAAAATAAAAAATATTTTTGATCATTTATTAGAACTTCTTTGTTACATTTATTTCTATCCCATAAAAATCATTTCTCTGTCACATTTGAATCACATTAGATTTCTCTTATTTTTTTCTATCTCTTTATCATTTCATAATTCTCTCCTTTCTGTTCGAATGTCGCAATACGCCATTACATATTTCGCGAGAGAGACGAATATGAGACTACGCGTGGCCTAATTGGGACTCTCGGCGATGAAGTAACGAGGAAGCGAGGTCAGGCCGGTATTCTACACAAGGAAGATAAAAAGGCGGTCGGTAGGCTGCGCGGTCATTTTCGAAGCACCTTCCTGGAAGGAAACCCTTTGTGGCGATGCGCCGTATATGCTAAGTAAGCGGCTCCGCCGGCGTCCTAAGACGAAACCAGAGATGCCAGAAATTCGAACCGGTCCCACGATGGCGCAGCGGCTAGGACGAACCGAACGCTGGACCGGACGTTGAAAGACGACTAGTGTCCGTTTTCGCTTACGGTGACGAAATTGCGACATAATATGCGATGAAATGAAATTTTTCGCTTGCATCGCACAGCTTGAGCAATCTCTCCGATTTGCCTGGACGATAATCAGAACTCAAAATACGCTAAAAGCGTATTTCAATTAGCGAAAATCAATACTCGAGAGAGCTCTTTGCAGTCGTTTCAAAATAAGACATCTATATATTGACATAATAAAATTAAGTTCTTTCTTTTTTTTTTAAATTTTACTAAAACCTCTCGAATTAAATTTTATAAATAATAAATTAAACAATCTATATGCGGAATGGATTTCAAGACACTCCGAATGCATCTTGTGAAAGAAAATAATATCGATGATTGAACAGACTTTTTTTTATCTAATTTGCACTTGCGGTTTGCAGTCAGAACGCACGTCGACTATCATTTGTCTCTCCAACGCAAACATATAATTCCTATAATCACACGGTTATTACCTGGACACATCCTCGCGATCTCTCGCGCCGCTGAAACTCTCGAGAGCTTAATCGACGTTCGAGCACCGCGGAGTATTATATTCCGCGGAAGATATTTCGCGTCTCTTTCGTCCGCGCACGCTTCGCTATTACTCCACGACGGGGGAATTGTAAATCGGGCGCATTTGTTCGTCCGTCACGGTACATTGCGGCGGAGCGTCGCGGCGCCAGACGTCGGCACGAGAGAGTGCATTTTCCGCGCGGGCGCGGGAACGAAAATACGTTTCCCGCGAAGCGGTTTCCGCCGTCACGTACCCTTCCCATTTCGCCTCGCCGTTCCCATTTTTATGCCGCGGCCTCAAAGCGCTCTATCGTCGTGCTGTAATTAAAAACGTTTATTGCTGCCTCCTTGTACACGACAAGACGGGGACTGTCATACCGTGAAGCGAGCGCGAATAATATTTCGCGGTATAGTACATCTCTGTCAAAGTGGTTCTTCGGACGGTTCTCGCTCGTCAGCGAGCAAGTTAATTTTTAAATCATGTTAAAACGGCTGCCGGTGCACATTCCGATCTCGAGGAGTAGCAGAGTATATTAAAAGCGTTTTCCCGTGATCGTGCCGCTATTATTCCCTTTAGGAACGGAAAATCTCTACAATTATTCCGTCTGCCGTCAAAGCGCAGTCGTTGCGTGAATGGAAAAGTTTAACGAGAAGAGGAATGCCGCTTGAATAAGATTAATTTTTTGTAAATTTATTCCGTAAAATTTTCCATCTTCCTTCTCTTTCTTTTCTTTTGCGTTTATTATAAGTACTTTATCCAATAATATGTTTTACCGTTTTGCGGCAAAGAAGAATTTTAGACATAATGTCATCTATTTATCGATTCACTTTCATAAAAATGCAAAGAGTGCCGACGTTTGTCCGCTATTATGGTTTTGCGTCGCCTCGTTAAATAAGATCATGAACTGAAACGTCGAGAGAGAAACGAGAGAGGAATAAGAAAAAGTAAGGAATGACGTCGAGGCGTAAAGCTAAGATAAAAGACAAAAAGGGAAGAAGGGAAAGAGAAATGAAGGTGTCGGACAAGAATGACCAGTCGTGGTGTTATGCAACTGCATTCTGAGCGTGGTGCACTCTCATACGTGCACTCGAGGACATTACTCCCTGTGCGACTCGACTCGTTATTCTCGAGTTTCAACACGATCCGGAGAGGCATGCCGATTAAGAAAAAAAAAACACGACTCGTTATATCGTCATTAACATATAGTAATAATTATTTAATCAAAATAAGTAATTATTATAATGTAGCATGAAAAATTGAAGAGTTTCATAAACAGAAGAGATTTAATGTTGATTACCTTGGCCAATTAATAGAACCGACTTGTAATCAAATAATATATAATGAGATCGTAAACACTGATACTGATATACTCGATGTACGTTTCTAGTAACAATTTCATTAGGCAATAATTAAAAGAAACTGATAATTTACAATAAACCTCTTCATCGATGTGTAAAATACAAAATAATTATAAAGACAAATTTTAAACGTCATTCTTACGATACAGGCTGACTAATTTATGGTGCCAAGATGATTTTTTTCCGACATACCTGTAACAAAAACAAGCAAAGTGGTAATTAGAATAATGTTAATTGAAATATAACATGATTAAATAGTATAATTACGAAATAAGCTTTTATATAACCGCGAAGAACAGATCATAACAGAAATATTTTTAAGTTCATATTTAAGAAATATTTTTGATCACAAGAAATATAATAAAATTTAATTTATCCGGTAGAAATCCACGCTAGAATATTGCATAAACGTCCCAGCGTGAGGAGTGTCCGTTCGTCACCTTTATCAGTCGACGCATGAGCGAAGCTGGAGCTTAATTCAACCGAGCGAGCAAAGACGATTGACGACGGATGTTCGCCAGATCGCCAATCGCGATCGGGCAAGCTGACATCGACATATCCGACTTGATCCGTTTACGGCGGAAGATGCGTTCGCAGCCTGTCACGGGTAGTTTCTGTCCGCGGAGGGACGTGAACTTTTAACCGTGTCGATTTTACACGAGGACCGCGTGCGTGCGTTGCTCGCGCGCTCGATCCATGTCCGATCGCGTCCCGAGAGTTCATTAGCATAAATACATAATGTTCACGTAACAACTTTGCCATGGTTCAATATACTCCTCGCGCGGCGTGTTAGACTATACGTCGGGAGATCGCTGGCTATAAAATGCAGCCGGCAGGAATGCACGTGGGAATGCGTGAACGGGAGAGGAGAGTTATGCGTGCGTTCTCGATGAATCGATATTAACGGCCGCCGCGCGTATTGCACGTCGCTCCGTCATTTCACTAGAGCGACGTAATCTTCGTATGATTAGAAGCGCATATAGCGGGAGAATATACTTTATTCTGTACACACATTCCTCTTGACGTGCTTGTTAATTATTAATTGAGGTTTCTGTTGCTTCTGCACTTGTATAAATAAAATAAATAATAAAATATCCAAACTTTTGAAGCTCTTCTCTACGGATCGACAATAATTAATGTGGAGATTTATCCAATACAAAATTCCAAGAGAATGCGGAGCACTATTGAGAATTTAAGAACTCAATATCCGAATAGTCTTCGTATCACTAGAAATATATAACGAGAAAATGTCTTTAGTGCATTAATTTAATATGACAAAAATTCTTTTTTATATATTTTTTAATTATTAATTAAAGATTTTGTCGCCTCTAACTTGTATAAATAATAAAATATCCTTAAGAAATTCTTCCTTACAAATTAATGTTAAATATAATTTATCCGATACAGAATTCTAAGAGAACGTATTGCGGAGTACTTCTGAGAATTTAAGAACTTGATATCCGAATTTATTACTTTGATAATGTACACTCTATTGCGCGCGTATCGACGTACAGTCAGGCCAAGTCAATTTATTCGTAGCCATTACGGAAATGTCAGAGTCCCACGATTTTCAAGAAATCAAAGCGCGATTTCTGAGAAACATTATATGCAACACATAAAGCCACCGTATGAAATTATTAAATATATTTTAAGAAAAATCTCATTTATTTAAATGCCGATCAATTCAGAAGATATTTTCTTGCCTTCTCTCACGTTGTCATCCAATATAACTATGATGACTGTAATTTTAATATTCTTAAACGGGAAGATTCGAATAATCGGATCAGCAATACGTTATAAGTGGGTCAGACGCGTATCTTCTGCCGGATTTGGAGGCGCGCATTGGATCGACAAATATCCGAAGGCGCTAAGTCGCTGGCTTATAGGATTTCCAACGATACTCTAGTTACGGACAAATTTGCCGTAGATAATCCGTCCGATGCACGACGCTATCCGATAGCATTTCACGAAACGGCATCGCGTTTCGCCATCTATTTTTTTTTTCTTTGCGAGATGCAAATGGGTTAAGTTGTTCTCTTAAGTTACTTTTTAATTTGGCAATGTATTCTCCGAAAAACAGCTTCTCACCGATACACGAAAAATATTTCTAAAAAATGTCGAGAGTTGCTGTTTTTCAAAACGAATGCTTTCATATCCATGAAACATGGATCTCCATTAATTGAACATCCTCGTTAGAAATCAAGCTCGGATTTTTAATCCGATATCGAATATATGAACTGTATAAAAAAAGTGAACTTGATTTTTTTATTTGTAGAAACACTAGAAATATATTATTCTTTTGATTACAATTGAGTTGGACGCGGAATCCAAGTTTTTCACGAAACAAATACAGATTAAAACAATTTAGGGCATTCTTGCCTCGATCAAGTATCGAGATATAAAAGAGAGTCACTATTGTAGCGGTTCATCGCAAAAGACTATTTAGAAGGAAGCCATAGTGGCGTTTCATTCCCAAGAGTCAGTTAGCGGGAAGCCACTACAGTGGCGCGTAATAGCCAGAGGGTTAAGATAGCAAAAACGGCACTTATGTCAGCGATGCTCCAAAGCGTGACGAAGAGAAAGATGATTTTATGAACTTCTTCGGCTGGAAAGAACAAGGAACGCCGATAACACAAATCGGCTTAAACCTCGAGTGAGAACGATAATATTGCATTCCTCGGAAACCTGTCATTGAATGTCAAGAAATGTAGACCAAATCTCGGAATGGCTTTCTCAATCTATCATGCTACTTATCCTTATTTCAATTTTATCTCATCGCGAATAGCGAGGCATCAATCTAAATTTTTACAAAATACTGCAATTCTAAAATGCAACGAGTTTTGCAATGTACAGCAAGAAGGTGTACCTTCGCAAGCTACTAAACGATAAATATATATTTTTTTCTAAAATAAGAGAAAGGAAAAATTTCAAAAATTTACCGGTTAAAAAGAGTCACACGATATGATAGATGCGGATAAATATGCATGTTCTAGATAATAACCAAGAATAATAAGAGGTACATTAACGAGTCCAGGAGTAAACATGTTTGCGAAAGTCATGTCGCAAAACGAGCACTTGAAAGAAAACAGGCGCCAAAGAGAAGACAAAGTACGATTGAGGAGGACGAGCGTGCACCTGATACCCTGATCCAAGCGCAACGGCGGGCTGCGGCTGCGTTCCCGGGGGAGAATCACCGTCGATAGCGCGACGGGCATGCAATTACTGGCCTCAGCCCAGACTCATGGAAAAGCCGGTAATTAGTTAGCGCGCTCCAGATTCGATGTGTTTGAGCAGATAAGCTGGCGCCCCGACCGCTGCCGTGACAGCGACGCCGGCGATTCGCAATCCACGAAGCTGGTTCATGGTCAAGGCCAAGGTCACTTGATGTACTTGATAGTCATTAAGCTTTATTACATTTCTTTTTAGGAAAATTGCAATTTAATTTATTTAGACACTTCGATTAAACGATCGATCATCTTTATACGTCTATTTAATTTTATTGTGCTTGAATTGTCTTTGACAAAAAATTCCTAATAGAATATTACTCGTTAGTATATTAATTGTTTCCTAAGAATTATGACAGAATATTTTTCTACTCAGACTGTACAATGTAAAAACTGGAAAAAGATGTAGACCTATGTTTTCCTGGAAGAATTCCGAAGGCGTTCGAGATTCCTTCTGGATTGCAACCGAGCAAACTCGGCTCGAGCTGAACGAACGGCAGCATCATCCCGCAGAATCGCGAGAATCGCTCACAAAAGAGCGGCGCGGTTTCGGAATCGCGTCACGCATAGCAGATTAGCGGCGTGGACGTGGCGTGTTTGACCGCGTACTCGCGTGCACCCGACACTCTTCACGCGAGATTCCGAGAGCGCGATCGAGTGTCAGTTGGTTTCACTCGTGAGAACGGATATGCGAGAGATTCGACTCGTTGATCGTTCGTACTGCGCTGTTCATCTCTGTATGCATCGCGGTTACTCGGTCGACTACCTAGCTTTAGAAATCTCGGCGAAGAAGCACGCTGTCATTTGTCCGTTCGTGCTTTATCGCACAGAAGGGCAGATAAGCTGTCGCGATCGACGACAATGGCTTCGCACCCGACTCGCATCCGATCGGATCGGCAGCGTACATTTCCCGATCGGTAAACTTTTTGTCATTGTATACATATTGCCTCGCACAAATCCAAGTCTGTTGGCATCCATAAAATTACTTACAATCATGATAAGAATCAGTAAGAAATGGATAATCACGAAGTCCATGTATAATTTAAAAAACTCCACTTAGGAATTTTCAAAATAAAATTTGTTCAACTTTTATTTTTAATTCTTTTTTGCAAGGTGGCAATAAAAAATAATTATTTGTGGACAAATGTGAACAATCAAATGCTACATAAATTTTGTAAAAATTCGCATTTCGGGATGCCAACTTTACAGACCTCGCAAATCCTATATGCGTAAAACAAAACTCAAACAACTGGCTCATTCAGCGGATAAATTTACTTCTCATTCGGACTTATGGAGGGATAAATCATTCTATTATTATCGGATACGCGATGATTTTAACCATAAAAATCATACTCGATTGTAAATTTATTTTGATGGCATAAGCCATTGACGACGGAGGTCATTTCGCGCGAGACAAATCGCCGGCTATTGGCCGGTTGTCTTAAGTGCCTGCCACGTTATTACGTCTACAAAGTCGAATAGCATCGCGACGAATCGTGGCTCGTTTAACGGCGGTATAATGCACTCGGTTTCATTATCGCGACAGTGAAAAACGCCGAGCTTTCCAGACTTTTTCGCGCCGCGCTCGTAATAGCAGATTTATGACTGTATTAATTCGACGATAATCGGGATAAAATGACGCGCACGGCGGTAATAGTCCGATCGATGTAAAATATATGTACGCATGTCCCGATAATTGCCGATAAGAGAATCAATCGCTTGCAAGAAGAATTAAACTTCGACGCGAAGCGCTTTTTTTACGCGCTCATCCTGCATCGCAAAAACATGTTGCGCGCGTAATGAAGATTATACCGCAGATACTATTATGATTTTAAGACTACGCTGAGAGAAAAATATAGTTACTCTTGGACCCAACCATAATTTCATAATATTTCTAACAATAAATATCATTAACTCAACTACATGCATCATTATGTTAACCATAATTATCATTAAAAATAGTATAAAATCATGGTTGGGTCCAAGAGTAACTATATTTTTCTTTCAGTGTGGTTCATAAGCGAAAAAGATCTTTTTCTCTTTTACATATTTTGTTTATCTATTTCGATTTGAGGAAGCAACAATATCTTAATACTCGTCGCAGAATACGCCCTCGCGTACATTCAGAATGTTATCTTTGGCGCGATAACGATATCCGGTATAGAATACGCGGAGTGAAAGCGAGCTCCTTGCATTACGACGGCGCAGAACCATGGGAACATACACGGACGCGTCACACGGCTGCATCCGTGGAAACGTCCCTGACGCCGGATTTCCAGAGTACGGAAGGTCTACGCACGCTCGCGTGTAAACAGCGAGGTAAGGCGTGTACCAGGCCAGAAACCAGGGAAACTAGTTGCACACATTCGTCGTTGGAATCGGACACGCTCGCGTCGTGAATTGTACCGTGGTACCAGCAGCGGCGAGCAGCGGCGAGCAGGCAGCACGTGGCCGTTTATGGGATACGCGATTCCCATTGGATACCGAGAGAGCCGCGGAGGCACCGGGCGTGCGGATGACCATGACCTTGACTGTCGACAAGGACAGTGAAACGCGGCGAACGTACGGGCCCGCTCACAACGGCCCGGCGAAGCGCGAGTCCTTCGGACGGACTTTGTGAATTTTGACGCGGTCTCACGCGGACTTATCGCCCTATCACTCCGCTGTCTTTTTATGCAGGCGAGACCTGCTGGTTGAATATTCCAATGAGGAATTCGTGCGCACCGGCTCCGGCAACGTCGTCCGAAAACGGAAACGACGTGTATCCGTTGCGAAATACGGAATACATATCTTCTCGTCGAATCGAACCTGCGTCCTCCACTTTGTAAATATGTTCGTGCAAATCTATTCAAAGTACAATTTTAAAATATTCGTTAAGTTTTCAATAGAGAATTTACCAGGAAGATTCTTTAAAGTGCTGAACTTCAGTCTTGAAATTAAGTCTTGGCATTATTCTAACATATTTAGAATACATGGTAGTAGTCTAACGGTATTGCATATTTGTACTGCATATTATCAAATGTCTTAATATTACGGTATTAATACGAATTTTTGTTTCATCGTTCAGCGAAAAATGAGTAGGCCATTCGAGGCTTAAGATGATTATGCTGATAATCACAACTTGTGAAAGTCAAAGGTGCTCGTAAAAGCTCCTCAGTGTCAAGGTGCATGGCAAAACCTGCGCGAGGCTCGCGTGTGAACCAGACTTGAAGGCACACGCGCGCAGAGATACCGAACATAGGAAGGATGCGAAAGAAAGGAAAGGCTCGATGCTTGAACATGGTTTGTTTGCATTCCACGACCATGAAACGATCGTTCGTCTATCATGAAAATTATCGTTGCATACGGTATGCGAGATGCCTTTCTCTCTCTTTCTACCTTCTACAGTGACTGGAATGAATTACTCGAAATATCCACGTATGAAAAGAATCTTAAAGATTGCATAGTAGAATTTTTTTGAATAACTTTGTGTTATTACAGCTCGAATTGCGAAAGATGATTATATATCTGTGCGAATTATTTAAGTATAAAAAAATATTAATCTGCTATTTATTAATAATTAATCATTAAAATTAATTTGTAAATTATAAATTAAAAACAGAGTTATATACAATTATCTAACATATCCTTTTTCAGCAAACCTAAGTCTGTACTATCTCTCAAGGGATCCCTCATGACAAGCTCATGCACGCAAACTCCATTTCGAATTCTTGATCGTAATGAGCGTAATAAGGGCCTCTACTTCGCGACGATAAGCAGACGAGGCCCGTGGAGAGCGAGTAGATAAGTACACGGGCAGAAAATCGTAGAACCGATAGCAGGAGGTAATCGGCGCGCTGTCTCGCAGGTCTTTTTATTTATGCATTAAAAGGCGACCATCGATATCGCCGTGGAAAGCCCCCGCGCTGCTGTCTATCGAACTTAAACCCCATTTCAGCGTGGCGCAGGCCAAGTAGTTGCCGAGCCCTCGAGAAACTTTAATATCTCGCGTCGCGAGAGATTAAAGATTCAACCGCCGCTGCTTGTCATTCCATCGGCACGTTACTATGAGAGAGTGCACCTTCCTCTCTTTCTCTCTCTCTCTTTCTCTTCGCTATACTGCGAATCCCTTCGTCTCGCTTCATCCGACGACCTCCGGCCGCTCCTCCCGCGCCCTCGACTCCGCCTCTCTCGTCAAGGCGTCGCGGCGCTAAGTCACACTCTTACGATGTCACTCCGTTAAACCGTTTGCACAGCCCTTTCGAGCATGACGAGAGCACTCTCGAGAGGAACCGTTCCGCTTTAGAAAATACATTTTCATCCCGTAGCACGCTCGACAAAGTCGCGATATTACCCTTCCTGTGGTGCGAATCTTGCCCAACTTTCGTATAAAATTGAAAAGTTTATATTTATAAATTTAAAAATTTATATGCGTTCCGCACGAGGACGAACAAATAAAAAATAAAAATATTATCTTTCTCTTTATTTTCTAACTGCTCACAAGTATCTCTTTTCGTTTTCGCGGCCGATATTATTCTCTCTCTCTTCCCAGAGAAGAGGGATAATTGTAGCGCAATTATGGCGCTACATTTATATGCTAGTCGATTCAATTTGCATCTCGTGGTTGCTGCAATAGCGTGCCGTGCCCTGACGACAGTCGCTCTGGCGATCGTTTGCAAGACGCGGTAACGATGTTACTATTTGCAATGTACACAAGAAAGAGAGAAGAAAACAAGGCAGAGAGAGAGAGAGAGAGAGAGAGAGAGAGAGAGCAAGCGCGCGCGCGTACATTTATGCACGTACAGCTCGTTCGCGCGTACGCACGTACGCACTCCGATGAAGCGTACGGCGAGCAAGAGAGTCTAAGAAGAGCAGGAACGCGAATGTGCAATAAGCCCGTACTAGCGTGTTGCATACTATCTAACGGAATTTCTGCGTAAATAAAGCGGATGAATTCGATGGCGTAACCGAACACGTTCAAAACTACTCGGCAAAAAGATACTCGGAATACGGTAAATGTCGCTTCGTGTCACGAGCGAGTGCACATTTGCATTTGCAATTCATATGTAAGATTCGGAGTTTAGCGAAGTAAAGCGTAACATGTAAATTTATATATTGAATAATAAGCTCATCCGGACAAAGCGAGACCCCGCGAAATGCGAGTGCGCGGAACGATACCGCATATTCCAAGAAGACGCGCGATGCGGCAAAGGAAAATAGATGGGTAATTTCGTGGGCGCGACCGATCGAAGGAAGGAACGGCCGTCCGGCCGGCCGGCCGGCCGACCGACCGACCGACCGGCGAAAGCGGGACGCGCTCTCTGTCGTCTCGTAGAGCGGCGGCGTTCTATTATCGGCCGGCAGACTGCTATTTTTAGCGTCGATTTTCCGAGGCTAGGCACAGCCGCCGTCGGTGCAGAGCGCCACTGACCTCACCAACCGCGAACGCCGCCGGCACCGCGACTGCGGTCTAACCGCGAAACTTAGCTGAAATGTCACCTTTTTCTCGCAAAACGGCCCTTCCCTTACCCGCACGTTGCACTCGCGATCCCGTTCCCGCGTCTGTCAAACGAGTACGCGGTGTCGTGTTTCAAACCGTGCCCGTGGATGACAACTTTTACACCACGGCAGTAATTGAAGAGGCTGCATATTTCTTTCGAATCCTGAAGATATCCGTAAAACAGTAGAAAAGACTAGATAGAATTAATATTTTTTAAATTTGAATTAAATTTTAAATTTTTTTAAATTTGAATTAACCAGGTCTGTGAAGCTGGCATTGCGAAATACAAATTTTTACAAAATTGATGTGTATTCGATTGTTTATATAAGTAATCGTTTTTTTTTGCAAAAAATTGAAAATAAAAATGTATCATTAGCCCTCCTAAGTTTTTGTTTAATTATACATGATATGAATTAAGATGTTCAGATGAAACAATGTTGGAAGAAGAATATAAAATAATTTTTGACAAATTATTATCTAACACCTTAAATTTTTATGTCAGAAATAATAGATGAAACTGAAAGAAAATTTGGAAAAACAATATCCCGAGAAAAAAAAGAAGAAAAAAAAGCAGACAGTATTATTTATATATTAACGTGGATTTATATATTAACGTGGAATTTATATATTAAATTTATTTATTACTGTCTATTTATATATATAGACAGTATTATTTATATATTAACGTGGACACATAATGAACATCAATCAATTTTCGCGTTTAAAAACTCGCATTTCAAAGTGCCAACTTTAAAAGTTGAAGACTACGATAAGTTATTACTTAATACCTAGTATTAATCCTTTCTTATACACCGCAAACATTTTAAACGGGGAAACGCAAGACAGCATTAAACACGTTGTGCAAAGTCGCCTTTCAGTTCTCGAAAGGTTCAGTTAAAACCTGACCGCGTCAATCCCACGACAGTTCGCTTTCCTAATAATCTTACGGATAGCGAATGGGGTTGTTTGTGGCGCCTGATTAATAACAGCCCCCCCCCCCTCCGACGAAGCCCGTACATCAAGCGGAGATCAATAGAGATTGCGAAATATGCAGACATTTACTTCTCTCTGTCCCGCGTGCGGTGGAAGGTATCATTAACTTATACCGATTGCGATGCACGACGCGCGCATCGATCAAGCGCCGCGGCCCGCATATGCGCGCGTATTGACGCTCGAGACGAGCCGCGAGTCGTTAAACATGATAATAACTATCACACCGATGAGATCGCAATAATGATCGATCATTAAGCCGCGCGGCGCGCCGTGTCCAATTGAATTCGTCTTTGACCTATCGCGCCGTGTCGGCCGCAAAGGATTGCGCGCTCGTCGAGACACCGGGACACGCCGCCGTACGTGTCGTCATTCGTTGGAACCGAGATTACAGGAGGACGATAATAAAATCGCGCATCTCCCCCCTCGCGGTATCTCGCGTTGCTCCACTCGGACATTTCTGTGATCCACCACCGCGTTCGCATAATGCCCGTTCTGGCTGCAAGAAGCGCGCTAATTGGATGGCGTTATGCAAAAATGAGTTCGTCCACAAAGTAGTAGTTTCGAGCGAATTAAGTTGAAAATACAGAGTCGCCGGCCCGGCTGCACGTACAACTCGTTTCTTTTTTTATAAATTCTGCGAGTTAACGTACCTTTTACGTAACGCGCTGTCCAATTAAACGCGCCGTTTCTCATATGTCTCTTCTGTGTGTCACTGGGAGTTTAAAATTCTCGCGATAGATGCGAAACCTGACTAATCTGAAGGAATGTCTATAAACGTTCCTCTCAGATATTTCGATTTCTAAAAATTAAATGGCTCTTTCGGGATTATCGATTCCCGTAAAGCGATTATACAAAATTTCGCGACGCACATTACCGCGAGAAAATATTCGATAATTGAAATGGCGAAGAGAAAATTGCAAGCTAGCTCCCGAGAAGGGAGTAAGCGGCAAGGAAAAATTATGCTGGAGCGAGAGAGGAATTGAACGTACCGATAATTTCGCTGATTTAATCTAGCGAAATTATGATTGTCGTGATGATAATCCTCGATCGCGCCGGAACATGCGCAAGGATGAGTCTAGCTTGTCGTTAGCCCGGATCTACAATAGGTGTAGTAAGCTTTAAACTCTAAGAAAATGACCAATGACAATCAATTATTCTCCTCATCTTCATCTGTGATTAATTTTTTAAGGCTTAAAGCTTACTACATCTATTGTAGACTTATCCCGGGCTTATCGTCGTTGCCGCCTCGTTTAACATCGTTCGTTCTGATCGTGACGCCAATCGCGTCTCCCGCGATTACCCGATCGCATCGATATCGCGCATAATGTGGGCCATCGCGATCCACATCGTGTAGGCTCTTTTTTCCAGAACGAGGCCTACACGTTTCGCGAATCTCTCGCGGCAGCTATTTGTTTATTTTCGCATCGTCGTATATATGTACAACCTGTTTCGCTCGGTCGGAACTTGATGCGATTTCAGACGACGCGGCTAATTCGCGCGGCGAAGACGCGTCAGACCAGTTACGCGCCGAGCCGGAATATCGATCAGTGAAAAATGACAACATTCTTCGGGGTTCTCAACTCGGCCCGTGAAGGAGGAGCGTTATACCGGAGAAACCGTCCAAACGTCTGTTCCGCGCAAGTTTTCTCAAATGCGGAGACTACGGAAGATTTTAAACTGCTGTCTAAGAAAAAGTTTTCCATTTCCCGTTGTAACATTTTTTTTTATGCGTAAACAAAATGTCATGTTCAAGTTTGCGACACTTTTCAAAGAGTCACGAAAAGCCTTTACTCATTATTATTCATATCCTCTTAGTTTTTCTAACTGGTTCGTAATTTTCGTCTCGGGCGTGTCCATCGACATCGCCGGTCCGCGCGCTGCTGCTGCGCTACCTCGAATTTCCCGACGGAGGAAGCGATCGCCGGCGCGCGCCTTCTCTCTCTCTCCTTCTCGTAAAATCGAAGTACGAGGTCACCGACTCTAACTTCGCCGGCGGGGTTTGCCTCTTTTAGAGCTGGCAGACGTATTAATTACTACGAGGATACTAAGTGGGCCGGCAGAGTAGTGAGGAGAAGGGGGGGGGAGAGGGAGAGAGAGAGAGAGATCGCGGTTGCTGCTGCTGCAACTCCTCTCCAATCCGGCCATCATCACCTGAACGACGTAATTGGAGCACGCGGACTTTCCCATTAGCGAAATATAGGCCAGAGTGCAGTGACACGCTATCCCGACGGGCGACGTCGCGTCTGTCTGTGTACGCCCGCCTCGTACGTACGGGGCAGAATAGTAGGTTTCGTCCTACAACTCTCCTCTTTCGACTCCATTGAAAAGCCTCTGCAGTATTCTCCATTCCGTGCCCCTCTCGCGCCCCTTCACGCCCGCCTCTACTTCTAGCCACCACCCCTGTGCGCCCCGAACGCCCCTCCGCAATCCGTGCGCTCGGACGAGAGGAGGACGACGTTGCTGTCGATGTGGGATGCGCGCATCGCGCAGCACCCCGTCGAGCTGCAGCGCGCTGTCGCACGATGCGCGCCGCGCTGCGCCACGCCGCGCTGCACCACCACTCGGAGATTCCGAGTCGATAATGAGAGAGGGGAGAGGAAAGACGGACGGCTGTTCGCGGAGAGGAAAATTAGCTCCCTTTTCCTCGCCTTCTCCCTCTCGCCCGTTCTACGGCCTCGGATTCGAAGGAACGCTTCCGCTGGCAGACGCGAGACTATTGCGCCGGCCGTTATCGGCGTGAGATCGCGACAGATCGGAGTCGCCGGCGTCGGCGGTTGTGACAGCCGTCGCCGTGGGATGGTAGTACTCCGACAGCGCGATGATAACGGCAATAGTGCCCACTCGTGACAAACAGCTGCGGCGCGATAGTGGGCGTAGACCGAGCGCGTAGCAGTAGACAGCGCTCGTCGTCGTCATCGTAGTAGTAGTAGTCGTAGTAGTAGTAATAGTAGTAGTAGTAGTAGTGATAGTAGAGTAACGAGCAGTAGTACACTACAAGAGGAACCCGTAGTACTATGGTAGTAGTAGTAATCGTGGTAGTAGTGAATTGTTCCCGGTTGCGGCCGCGGTGCCCGCGGTCGAGGCAGAATCGAACCGCGCGCGCGGGGTGGGGAAAACGCCCGCTCGGGCTCTGGTCGCGCTAGGTCGCTTACTCCGCGACTGCACTCCGTAATGAATGGTGCATCGTGCGCGCCAGCAGAGCGGGGCAACGCCCTGTCAGCCAGCTGACTGAAATGAACCGAGTCGAGCCGAGCCGAGGCGAGGCGGTACGAGCTGGTCCGAGAGCCGCGCCTGCTTGCGCTTGCGATCGACGGCACACACCCCGCCGGCCCTTTGCGTTTACCGCCAAAATCTCGCGAGGAAAAAGAACCGGGAACCACCCCGCCGCATCCTCGCGAAATCTGCGAGATCCATCCGGTAGGATGCGCGTAGCAATAAACGAATCTCGTCTCACGAGAGACGACGCCTCGCCGATGACACGTCTTTCCTTGATTTTCCCTTCATCGCGTGGAAAGCTTTCGGTGCGATAATTCGAAGATAGCGTATCGAGAGATTAAAAATCGCGCATAAATATACATCTGATTCTGAATAGTTTACAAGTGTGTTTGAATAGCGGTGGTTTGATCTCTCGCTGCGTGGCACATCTACGCGTGCACGCTCGGAAATAAACGTGTATCTTATGTGAGAGCGTCATACTCGACGCGCTGGAAGCCTAATCGAGATGCCTGCACGCCAGGTTCCGATGTTAGGATTGCTAGTAAGCAAGACTGCCTAACCGGATCTTGTCACGGAATATTTGCCGAGACCAAGTACGATGAAGACCCGTGTATTCAATTTTTTTTGTCTCAGGATGAAAATAATTGAAATTTGCATTCTCTGCATCTATTATTATCGCGCGTTCTGAAAGGGCAAAGACGAGAAAGGAACGATACAGGAAGCTGAAAGAATGGGAGGGGAAAAAGATAGACCACCATGATTGTAATGTATCATGACTATCCCCCGTAGACGACTCGCTCGACGAGCGACCCGACCCCGTTTCACGTTCACGTTCACGTATCGCGTCTCTTCCCTCTGCGGGCGGCCCGATAAAGCCGCGCTTTCTCGACTCGCCGCTTCTCGAAACTGTGCCGATGTGTAAATAGAGCGCCCACGAAGGTTCAACAGGAAGCGTTCGCGATAAGCCGGCGTCGGCTAAAGGTAGACAGGAATGAGCGAGCGGGCGAGCGAGTAGGCGAGCAGTTGAATGGAAGATCTCTCGAGATACGAATGCGGGGTGTCCGCTAATAAAGCGCGTCTGACACACACAATATATTCTTCGCCGGCGCGCATTCACAGACGCAATCTTTCCTCGATAGGAATATCGAGATACGACTCGAATTTTTATAGAGCGAGGTGTTCGATATTGGAAAGGCTGTAAAAATAAAAATGCTAAAAACTACTAAAAATAAAAGTTGACTTCTGGTAAAAATTGTTTTCACGGAAAATATCGTTTCTTCACTCGAATAATCTCACGGGCGGAAGCATCGAGCGCGAGAAAGAGAATCGCGATCGACGAAACGAAGACGAGAGGGAAGGCGGGAAGAGGGTCGGGAGACGCGGAAGGCCATAGTAGAAAGGAGCGTCGCCCGGGCGAGAGAATATCGAGCGACGGTCGCCGTCGGGACGCCGACCACGCAAGCCATGACGTCACGCGACGCGTCAGCTGCTACCTCCGCGCGCAGCACGACTGCTTTCCGTACGCCGTGCTGCATTCCAGGTCCTGCTGGGCTCTTCCTGATTCCGGTATTACCGGTTATCGAGGCAACGTCGACCCTTGCAATTTTTACAAGACCATCTAAAAAAGACGCACGCACGTCTCGATTAATTCTCGCACAAAGTTCTCGTCGCGAAACGTAAAATGAAAATTGTCCAAGGAGACACTGCCCCTGCGGGAGAAGAGATATATTTAAAAGCTCTCAGGTTTATTCCGAGTACCGAAGATTACACGACAGACGCGAGAGCACCTTCCTGCCATTTAGACTGCAGACGAGACGAGAGTCCGGCTTTACCCGGAAGTCGGGTGTCGCCGACAATGCCGCAGACTGTGAGACGAAGGAGCGAGGAGAAATGAGGTGCGAAAAGACTGAGAGAAGAGAGTAAGAAATAGAAGAAGAGAGAGGAAAAAAAGAGACTCATTGTCTATGAATTCCTGGTGTCCTTCCGCCTGGGCGGATCACCACGACTGGATTGGCTGCCTACGTGCAGCGACTCTCGACCTGTACGCGTCGCCGTCTACGTACGGCCGCGACTACTTTCACGTAGTGCAACGCGTGCAACGACTCCAAATTCCGTTCTCCGCCTGATTCGATAAAGCGCCGCCCACGTATCGACCGCGAGAGGCGCAAAGCGATCTGGAGAGAAGCCGCGCGCGAGAAGCAGCGAGCGAGGGAACTCGGAGAGCGCAAGCGGACTCCACACAGCTTCCGATCGATTATTCCCTATTTATGAGCACACGTGGAGAGAAGGCGTTTGTCGCCACGATGTCAATCCTGGCGTACGTCGCGTTCCACGTATACATAGTAGGCGATAAAAACAAGAATCTCGTTCTTACATTCGCGCGAACTAAAAACCATCGCGATATGTACATCACGCTAAAATTATCATTAACTTGTTGCAACTAAATTTGCACGTTTAATTCACGTCATGCAATATCGAGGAAATTTTTTATATTTTTAAATACGCGACGAAACTTCTTTCACATCCTTTCTCAACACCGTTGTCATAATTGTGCGAAAGAAAATTTCAGAAATCGTAGATTATACTGAAAAACCTCATCGACTTAAAGTGAAACTGCGGCGCGGCGAATTCGCGGTTTCGCGCCGGATATGGTAACGAGAAGGAAGAGCGCTCTTTTGCCATGCCGCGGGTTGGCGGGTGTGCCGCCAATTGGCTAACGCGATAAATGAGTAGAATAAAACAAATTGACTGTACGATAGGTTAGGAACATCAACCGACTAACCGGTCCAGTCGTCGGTCAAGCGTTCGGCTTCCTGTGACGCATCCGATTGAGCCGGCCAAAGAGGAATGAGACGCAGTATACGCGCGACGCGGCTCGCCTGGTACTACCAGACACACACTCTACCGTTTCTTTCATGCGGCTTCGTGACCGCGACGCGACCAGAGGCACACACACTCCGGTTAGAGAGCCCGGACAATCCACCGTTCCCGCTCGGGAGAAGTTAAACTACTCTCGTAGCGAAGCGATATTAATATTCTCTTCAAACGTGACAAACGCAAGTAGCGTGAAATGACAGAGAGACGACGAGAATGTCGCATAATCGGATAGAAGCAACTAAATGGAAAAGCAAGGTTGCTGTGTTTATTGATAATTTTTCAAAAAAACAAGCGTAAATTTGAGTAATGTCTTCTTAAAGTCTAATGGAAGAAACTGAGCCCTAAATGAATTTTCATCCTAATTTTCATTTCAATTTGCTCTCTCGCTAAATCCTTTGATATCAAAACCGCCTGTCACGGTCGAATTCTAGATGGCCACCAGAATTCGCGACCGAAGACCGCGCTTGCGGTAGGTCCGAGACATCCGGTACACGAGCCCGATACGGCCACAGCCATGCCAGTATAGAATACATTTCGTATCAGCTAATCAAGAAGCTCCCGAGAGCATCTCGGCCGCCGCCGCCGCCAAATCGCGTCGGCGCCTGACTCGCTCGCGCGCGCACATTTTGATCGATTGTAGCCCCCGCTCGCTCCGTCGCTCCCCGGTTACGTAATACGCCGGCCACGTTCGTTTTACAATATACAACCGGCGTCCGCTTAAAGAGTCAACGACCCCTCGGCTTACTCCAGTGACCATGCCGGGGAGAGAGCCGCGCGCGGAGCACGCAAAGGTACGAGAAAAACCGAGCGTGTGTGTACCCCCATCGCGCTCACGGACAAGTTATCTCGCGCCCCCACGTCATCCACTCGATGCCTCGGGCGAGATATCACGTTTTTTTCCTTTTCTCATTTTTTTTTATATCAATATTGCGACGATGTATGAGCGACGTTATATTTATCCGGAAACGAAAATTCATAGGGCGTCTCGTCACTGTAGCAATGTTTAACGACAGTTATTTCGGCTAATTCGAAATCGATCTTTTTTCGATATAATTCGCATAAAGTGGAAGGAAGAAATTCACATGGAAACATTCATGTAAATTTTTTGCTACGTCGAGAAAGAGAGAGAGAGAGAGAGAGAGAGAGAGAGAGAGAAGATAGTTAAATCCCGAAAGCGAGTCGTTTAGAAGTTTCATCCGCGAGAGAAATGCCTGGCGCTTGTACGTCAAGGAAGAGGCTATTCAACAATGAATAGAGTTACGTTATGTCTAGGTGCTTATATACCTGTCGGTTAATACGTCGCATTTATCGACGAGAAGTTATACGTTACATTGGCGCACGCTATTGTCCCGTTGTCCACTCGACTGTGATTTCCGCGCACTCGTTATAGCGGCGACTCGTTGAAAAATAATGGAAAGACAACCGATACACCGGGCGGCCCTGCGAGAGTTACAGTTGTAAAGATTTTATGTACGAGTAGACAGCTCGTCACGACAATATCGAATTCGTCTTCTACGTCTCTACTTTGTTATTTACGAAGAAGGGAAAACTCGATAGTAAATCGCGTGTTCTCCAGCCACTCCTCCATTTTTTATTACCCCGACTTTGAGTATTTTTGTACAATATACGAGTACACGGCCACTGGATAAATTATATTATAAATGAGGCAATAAAGTTCGAGACAGTAATCGAATTATATCAAATTTCTTTTTTAATTATACCACAAACACCTCGTTAGGAAGTATTCATCATCGCGGCGCAACGTGTCATCCGTCCTTGCATACAAAATGCGCGCACAGCCGCGCAACAACTCGCTTCACATTGTGACAACAGCGGTAGATTATTTCTGACATTTCACGGAGGATCGCCGACCGAAAGAAAAGAAGGGAAGGTATGAAAGGACCGCCGTTAATCAATGTCAGCCTGTACGTGTGTTAAGCGGCCGCGAATGCGGCGGGACCGCGCGGTATCCGGCGAATCTAATCACGAACTTGACTCGATAGGAATACGGAAGGCTTTACGGGGTCAAGCTGATGCTTTTGACGGCCGTTTTAACACGGATTCATCGGGGATCGAGCAAAAGGTCTCGCGCGCGCGAGATGTACGCGCGAGATGTCCGGACGGATACGCGGGAGCTCTCGTGTAAAACCCGGTTAGAAAGATACGAGACTAACCAGCGGACGGAACGTTGATGCATAATCGTGCAAGGGGGGCAGTGAGGGATGCGCTTTTCTACGAGCGGAACGGGTTTCCTGCGGCGTTAATGCATCACACGCGCGTTGCGAGAGCTCGCGATGAAAATTTATATGTAACGCTTCTGCCAGCCTCGCTTCATCCGCCTCTTCCCTTTTCGCCTTCCCTATCGAAATAAATCTACCTAAATTGAATAACTATCGAAATAAATCGGCGGCGTCTCGTAATGAGAAACAAACAAGTTCGTTTAATTATACTGGTCGCGGTGCAATCGTGTGTGTGCACATTGTTAAATGACAAATGCAATAACTGTAGCGGCCGCCTGAAGCTGGTAGAGACGCTGCGTATATATGTACGCGGAGGTTTAATTAGAGAACTGATTAAATGATAAACGAGTCAGATAAAGCTCGCACGTTCTCCGAATAAAAGAAAACTCCGTTGACGTTAAAACCGGTAGCGCGAATTGTCGTTTTCTCGAACGAGACGCGCGAGATAAACTTTAAAAAAAAAATATATATATATCTTCGCTTTTTATCAGACGACAGGACACGGCCTTGAGGAGGACGAGTGCTCGATTCGTATCAGGAGCAAAAAGTGAACTAGTTCGCCTTCTTAAATCGGCCGATACGAGAAATATCAAGGACGATGCACTCCTCTGTTTACTCGAGCCAGGATGCGGCATGCCGTCTCTGGTATGTATATGGTGTACGTGCGATGCGCCGTGTTCCCGCGAAGCAGTCCCGCACAGTTTCTCGATAAATCATTTTACACTTATCCATTTTTGATAAGCGAAAACTTTTTGCGTCGCGCCTGACGTTGACGTCAATCTTTCGGCGCTTATGGTAAAGAGCGCAGCGTCCCTGCAATAAATCCTCGTCGCGAGAAACCGCGTTGCCGTTCGAGAACAAACGACGGGCGACGGCCACCCGTGAAAGATGCAATGTAATTCCCGCGGAGATGGAAATCCTTTCGCCGAACCGGGCGCGGCGTCTTAAATCGCCATCAGTCGCGGTCGACCGCTGCGGAAAAACGGCGCCCGTTGCGAGTGAAACTGCATTCTTGTCAAGTACGTTCGCGCGCGAGAACGTAGCCCGATCGTTATTCCACGATCCGCTGGATTGAACCGCCGGATTGTACTTTCCCGAGAAACTAACCGCGGTCGGTCTCGCGGTCTCACTAAAAGTATATCTATCGGAAAAGTATGTGTACAAAGAATCTTTGAGAATAAACGAAATACAGTCTTACGAAAGAATCGAAGAAGCAGATAAATACAAAATAAATAAATGTAACATTTGACGAAACATAATAATATTCGTGAAAAGATAAAAAAAAAACAAATTTTTTCAATCTTGAAAAAAAATTAATTTGTTATACTTTCTCATCGCTCTCTTTCTCTTGTCGCATCCAAAAGATCGAATTGTATGAGAATGAGTGGTCGGGCAGAAACGAGATCGCCGACATTCAAAGCCGCAGATTCACCGAGAGATCTCTCAATAGGAGATAAACGCGTGCGCGAATAGAAGCGGAGGTGAACAAGAAAATCGAGAAAGACAGGTAGGAGTGCGCTATGAAGTGTTGCATAGGTATACAGTCAAGGTTTGCGAGTGAGGTATGCGGATCTGCGCGTGGTCGATATAGGCAGAGCTTCGACGAATAGCACGTACGTGCCTCCGTTAACGCGATACATATATGTAGCTCTCGTGGTCGATTTAACCGCATTAACTCCGAACGCTACTACCAGCGAACTCCACCACTGTCCCTTCTAATTCTGAGACCTTAAGTGCAAAGTGGAGGCTAAACAGCTGTAGAATTTTGGCGTATAGCGCCGAAGTATTCACAGGAATTTGTGCACATTTGCGACATTAATTAATGCATCGATTCCCACTTAACTGTTATATTAACTGTTAATATTAACAATTATTCTCAGAAATGCTCATTAAAAAAAGATGCTGCATTGTCAAATGTAATTTTAGAATATCGAGAATATGTGAAACAGTGAAAAAGTGAACACGTCAAATTTGAAATTTATAGATGTCCACTTTCAGAGGATTCGAGTTAAACTAACTTTTGGTATATCGAGCCAAAATATTGTACTATTGTTGAAAAAGTATTTTATTTCATTTATCGCGTAAACACGAACAAAATCGCTACTAAACAACGCCGACTATTATGATGACAGTATTGTTACAAAATTAATTGATAAAAAAAAAACTCGAATATTACGAGCTTTCTCGTTTTAGCCCCTTGTTGCGATCAAATGACGGAAGTGGGATGATCGTAGCGGCACGTGCGAAAATTACACGGCTCACGTAACGAAGTACTGGTCCAATTCTTTCAATTACACTGTTATCGCAGGCAACCTGCTCGCTTGCTCGCTCGGCTCAACCCGGCTCGGCTCTCACGGCGCGACGTCGCCGCGAATGGTTATTGTCAGGAAACACCGCAGCCGCCGCGGCTTCGTATTACCCGGGAGACTCTCTCGCCTAACGCGAAATGACGGGTTTACCGGGTTTATGGCGCGCATCCCGTTCAAGGTACATTACCTTTTCGCCTGAAAGGTGGAAGTCGTCCGAGAAAGATTGCGCCCGAACAAATCCCGTTCGCTGTTTATTAATACTCGTACATTTCGCGCCACGTCGTACACGGTGTCTTAGAATAGATGGCAAATGGTCGCGCAGCGTTCTTCTTACAGATACATGAAGCGAAGATCATCACTCAACCGCGATGATGGAACATCCATCTTTCTTTCTCTTAGATATTTTATAAACCGTTCGAAATATCGAAATGTTCATGTACAGAAAAATTCTCAGAGGAATTACTTTGCGCAAGATTCTTTAAGGGTGTATTTGAAATAATACAAATCTCAAGATAAAAAAATAAAATGTTTGAATTAATCGAAAGTCGAAAGCTTGAATATTTCCCTTCAGCTTCGGATGAATGGCATTATCTCCCGATCGGCGGCATCGCAAGGACGGCGAAAATATTGCAAGAGTTTAAACTGGAGCACTGGGTCGATCTGTCTGCGACCTACGGAGATACGAGATAATCTGCGCAGAAAGTTCGCAGGACTTTACGTCGTGGGCGTGAAAAACTCGGCGATCTATTGCACGACGGTGGTCGCCCTGCCGCCAATTAGCAGCGACTCGAGACGTCGAGCAATAAGAAGGGACAAAAAGCGGTGTGCTCTGTG
This sequence comes from Tetramorium alpestre, assembly GCA_021460005.1. NCBI lineage: Eukaryota > Metazoa > Arthropoda > Insecta > Hymenoptera > Formicidae > Tetramorium > Tetramorium alpestre. The sequence continues at coordinate 1,198,037 of JAJVSH010000034.1, read as the reverse complement.
GCGGTGAGTAACGCTGTAAATGGAGCTCGTTAATTGGAGACCCTGTGAGCGGTAGTAGCGTCGCCCTATAATTGCGAAATCTCGATTTATCGAGAAATCGTGACGATCGCCCGACATCCTACACTGCCAATTGTAATATTCACGATACTATACTAAACAGAGATATCTGTAAAAGCGTTCTGTCAAGGAATCGATTTGAGAAATCGGCTTGAGAAAGTATCTATTTTCTTCTCTCGTATCACATTTTTGTTAATTTAACCAAGTTAATTTAAAGAATGATACAGATAATTGTATTGTAAATTAAATTGTAAATAATATAAATAAAACAAAATTTCTAATATTTTAATAAAATATTAATCTTCCTTACATGTAATTATTTGAATGTTTTTTTTTTGTATATTTTGAAATGTTTCTCCCTTCAAAGACAAAATGGGGAACATTCCTAGCTACCTGCAATAATAAATCGTTCGATCTTTTTTAATTTCGCCTCGACATCTACATATAATGAAAAGTTTCGCGCAGTTGTCGGCGGACAATGGCAACGTCGCTCGTAGAGCGATTAATTTGCATTCACTCATAGGACAACAGACCTTCGAGCGTATGCTGACCCAGATGGAATTAATGCACAACGTCGTGGATCTCGATCGTCCGATCTCGATTCAAGAGCGAGCAAATTGCCGAGACATTAATCACACGACCCGTGCCCTGCCGCTTCGCCTTCCCGCGATCGTTCTAAGTCGCGATTCGCATCGACAACACCTACCCGAGCAATACAGCTCGCGACGTCGTGCCGCTATCGCGCGCGCGATGTATTTACGAGATCGTAATAACATAACACCCGATCCAGCGACGCGCGGAGACGAGGTAGAGGAACTATGACGGGACTGCATTCTCCCCTGGAACAATATAGCTCGCGATACAGCACGATCGAGCATATCCGTTTAGAAGAGATAAAGGCGAATTCAGACGGCTTTGGTAAAACTTGATTCATTCGCGCGGTATATATTAATTTTACTTTTTCCATAAATTTATTAATGTTCCTCCTAAACTGCCATAAACAGAGAAAGGTTGAAAACATTAATCTCGTATCCCTCACAAATTTTAGGAACAAAGTGCAGCTAATCGGGGATTTTATGGACATTACATAACAATTATCTTTTGATTCGTTATCAGACATTATTTGAAAATGCGATAAATGCGATTGTGATAAACTTGTAAATATATTTTAATACGTTTTAATATATTTTCAATATATTTTCTGTTTTCTGAAAATTTACATTTTAATCATTTATTGTAATATATAGAAACATTTGTGCATATATCGATTATTCACGCGTGAATTTTTCCGAGGAAGATGAGACTGCGGAGCTAAAAAAAGAAAAAATTGCTTAACGGCCCTCGGTATCCACGAATCACAAAGGATACATGGACAGTTATTTCCTGAAGCGCGCATCGAGAAAGAGAAAGAGAGAACCGATTAAGTGTCGACATATTTCACGGGAAACGAGAACTGTCACGAATACACGGATGTAGCGCAAGAGGAGAGGAAGCGATCAAGAGCGCGCGCTTCGATTCGTATCTTGGAAAGGATAAGAATGGCGGCGGCTATACTTTCTCGAACTTTTCACAAACCGTGAGTTACAATGAAATAACATCGTAACGTAATGTTCAAAAAGATAATGTCGCTGCATTGAGATTATTTTTTTGCACATGAAATTGAAATGTAAATTAACCGCCCCGATCCGCACGCAGATTAAATATTAATCGTTTCATTGTTAATATCTTCGTTTACGCGAAATCGTTTGTTCCACAAAAAGAGTAATTCGCTACGTGATTCTGTTTGATTTGGCAATTCGGATCGTACAAAGTGAACGATCATAAGCACTCGCGTTCTCTCTGTGTAATGTAGTTGCATTTTAAACGCCGTATTTTATATGGCGAGCATGAAAAATAAAATGATCTCTTTTACCCTTTGATCACCCATTTCCCTGATATCCAGACGAGCAACTTTTCAATTGCAACATTCTCTCATGGCGTTGTATTCGGACATATTTATTTTTTGGTAAAACAATACTGCGTCGATTCGGGGCGCATTTTATAAAACAATTTCATAAAATGATATGATTTCCGGGAGGCAGAGAAACAATAAATTTATAAATTTATAAAAATCCATCACATGGATTTATTGTACGAATTCATGATTTTTACTAAACAGCGTGCACCACTAATTACTTTTTCATCGTTATTCGCTGTCTCTTTCCTTTTTTTTTTCAGCTGTCACGACTCGTGTATTTCATTTCCGTTTACTCGGTTACCGCAATGGGAGAGGCGGAATTAAATCCAATCTCTGCTGGCGCGATTATGCCATTACTCGTTTAAGTCTGTTCAGCATATTCCTCCGATGTACCGCGAGACATCTTAACGAGCGCGACATGACGGACGGACTACGGCATTTAACGTCCCCTACGAGCTTCGCGAGTCCCGCTACTACACTTCGGGAAAATATAAAGTCGCCATTATTCGCTGCAAACGCATTCCACGGACGAATTTGATTTCCTGCACTTCCTGGACTTTATCGTACCGTCGGTCGCGTTACTCCTTCCCTACGTGGTCGTAATAGAAATTGCTCGCTCTCAGTCCGATATTGGACGATGGCCAGGCGAATCGGCTTAGAGCCAAAGTGATGTCACACACAAAGCAACAACGCAGCGGCGACGCACGGCAAATATTACACGAGCGCGAACGGGCGATATAACTCGACCGTTCATCAATTTGATCACCGAGACAAATGTGCGTTTATCGGCGATTTCGGTCGCGAACCGAGTAACCTTGCATCCTTTTCCGCCGAAGGATCATAAAGCCAGGTCCCATAAATCACGAGACCTCGAGAGAGCTGAAAGAACTCGATTTTCATCTCTACGCAGAAGCTACCACGCGATGTTCCATGCTTCGCGGTGGGCATTCATCGTGTTGCATTCGCCGTTGGATTCGCCGCGCGATCGTTCAATTAAGACGATAATATCATTTCAATAACATCGATCCGCGGGTTATTCATCTCTATCTCGATAATCTGACGATCGCGATATGAGTCACGATTAATAACTTAAGTAACAAGAGCCGGCGCTTCAATATCTCATCCTGCATATAATTATATCATTCAAGGTTTCTCATTCAGACGGACGAGCCACAAATCGTGCAGCTATCAATAACTTTAGAAAAGATACAAATTGCAGACAAGTTTGGGATTGACAGAAACTGACAAAAATATGATACCATCGATAAACTATTTGTAATACCTGAAACAAGTGGAGACTGCGATTCGTTCGTTGAGAGAGCCCTTAAATTTTTATATTAAATTTCCCATCCAAAAATCGATGGAAATTCGTGTTCAACATAATTTGCATAGTTTGTGCGCGATATCTTGTAACGTATGAGTTTGAGGAAGAGGCACAAGAGGCATTATCACGGTCGCGGAAGTCCCGGCGCGTCTTACGGTCGCGAAAAGAAAACTGTTTCCCCATCGCTGCGACGGCGTCGTGAATTTTAGCACCTTTTTACCAGCCGCTCGACAAACGTTTCCTTCTCGTTTTCATATACGTGCACACACTTGGCACAACGTCCACCGTTTGCCGTGTTCCTCCGTCGTCGGCCGTTTCACTTAGCGCGTGTATCTCCGGCATTTAGCGTGGATGGCGGCTAGGCGCTAATAAGACACCTGCCGGCTGATAACGCGAAGAGAATCGTGGAAACGAGCTGTCGAGAGCCCTCTGTCTCTTACGAAACTGCCCGAGAGCTGAGTCTACTCGGTCACCATTGTCATCGCGTTCTCCGGGTGTACCATCGGCGCCGCGGTCGTCCGCGAAAAATATCTCGAACAAAATATCTCGACAACTGAACGAGCGGCATTCCTGCGCGAGTGTCGTCGCGCATCCACCTTCCTCCGTCGAGGGAAAATATTTTTGGGAAATATAAATTTCAGCGTGATTATACCGGTGCAACGATAAAAATTTGAATTTCTCGTTTAACGAAGAATTCGCGCAGAAATTTACGTTGATCCTGAATCACGGCGTATTTTCTATCCATTTCTTCCTAGCCTGTGACTGCGCACAATCTTCGTGTCCGGTCACTTACACATATGCGTATGTTGAAAACATCCGGTAATGCGACATGTACTTAGAAATAAATTACACATTTTACCTTCACTTATGTATATCGTATGGTTTACCTTTCTCGCAATATTGCTCAATATTTTGCAATGATTTTAAGTATAGTTCTCTAAGAATTAATAGATAAAAATAACTTGATTGATATTAATTATTAATGTCTGCTATTATCGACATTATTACTGATATTACCGATTTTATAAAACTAATTATTATTCGTAAATCTAATTATTATTCGTAAAAATAATCCAAATAGATAATAATAATAATTCAAAAATTCTTTTCTATAGTGTTCAAATTCTCTTCAAATTATTTCTTTATATTTAATTTCATTATATTATTTTTTTTTAAATTATTATTCTTATGTTACGACCTTCAGAATTTCAGATCTTGATTACGCAGCAAATATAGAAAAATATTTTTTGTCGACATAGCAAATCCTATTCAGGCTCGGGATTAATAAGACGCAATACAGTTCGGAAGGACGATGAAGAGAATCGACGATCGGGCGATCGGGCAGGTGCGTCGTTGGTGTTACACTCTCGCGAAGTCCGCGCGCGGAACGTCATTGAGGAACGCGCATGCCGACAGGGCGAGATCACGCGTACGCGAGAGACCGGCTTGCCTTGACGAGGTCCTTCCACTCTTGGGGCTCTGGAATGCAACGAGTCTGTACGTAGCCTCGAGAAGAGGCAGAAGGAGAAGAGGAGTATGAGGCGGCAGTGGCGGCAGTAATAGAAGAAGAAGAAAAGCAGCAGAAGAAGAAGTCGAAGGTAAAATCGCGGGCCGCAGGAATCGCGCGTACGCGGCAAAATGAAGGGGGCTGGAGAGAAAGGGACGTAGAAAAGCGAGAAATTGGGTCAAAAGGCAGTAAAAGATACGGAAGGGACGTGCGTACGTACGATTGCGTACGAACAACCTGAATTCTCATTATCCTCGTTGTACTCCGTCGTCTTTCTGTCTTCTCCGTCGTTTCTGCCCTTCTCTCCTCCCTTCCCGCCGTTTCTCTGTTCCGGCAGGAAATAGAAACGCATTCGCCGCGCATGTCGGCCCCCGAGGCGTCGACTAACGAGATCGTCCACCGTTATACTCGTTGTCTACAATCCTGTCATGCTGAATGACGTTCAGCTGTAAAACTGTCCGCCGCAATCGACTAGCCGTATTCCAACGGAATAAAATCCGCTCGATCCATTTGCGAGATTTTGATGTATTTCAAATTGACGACCTATACTTAAACACGCGTATAATATAGTTATAATATGGCGAGCGTTAATTGGCCCGACAAAATGTACAGCCGCTCGCGAGCTGCATGCGGGCGTAATGCGTTTACGCCGCTTGGATTACAGGTGCGACATTATCGCGCACCATGTACGGGCTGTAATCACCGGAAATTTTTGTAATCTGTCGCTCTATCATTCAATCGCGTTTCTAATCGCCACGGCACGACAGTTCCTACTCACACGCGTCATAAACAATCAACGCGTTACAGAAACGCGAAAATATTCATTATATTTCATTATACCTTTTTTTTTACATGTTAATTCTGAAAAGTTGTAATCGAACAAATAAATTGAAAAAAAAAAGAAAATACAAAAGTTACATTATTTTACCATAATTTACAATCAGCCTAAAGGAAAAAAGAAAGGAAGATAAAAATCGCATTAGTCTTTCCCGCGCCAATAGGCTTACGTGATCGAGAAATGCGAAAAAGAACGATTTCTAAGAGAACAATGGAGGATACGTCATAAAAGCCATATATATGCAAACGCACGGTGTGGCCCGGAATAATTGAGATATCGCGATGACGTAACAATACATCGTGCGCGTGTGCAACTGGCACGTATTATCGTGAATCTCGTCCAGACGTAACATTCGAGCCGGTCGCGGTTATCGTTTCGTGAAAGCGAGTAGGGAATAACAGGCAAGAAGGTTGCACACACACACCGAGACGAAAGCGTGTGACACTGATATTTAACGTGGGAGACGTTCCGCGTATGCCGAGTAAGACGGGGCTCTCCTCCCTCTCGGTCACGGCATCGATAAGATATCCGCTGAAAGACGACGAAACCCGAAACGCGCGAGGCGAGACGAGGTATGCACCACGACTGATAAACGAGCGATAAACGATTGGACCGATTTGTCCGAGCGCGTGAACTCGAACGATGCGAAAACCCGTCGATGCGATCGCGAGAGGAGAAAACGGAGCCGAGATCCCCGGGCCCTGGCTTCGTTCGAAGCGGAGCTATCGGGTAACAAGCGTAATAAAACGCGCGGTAAATATTATTTAGTGACGGGACGACGTATCTGAATATTTATTTCTCAACCGAGAAGAACGAGGAGATTATACGAGGGATGACTGATTCACGACAGCGTTAAAATCTAAATAAATCTAACATATTCGAGACGCCCGTAAGAAGATTATCCGCTCGACTTTACGCGGCATGCGTGCGGACAATACCTGGCCTGGGCGATGCAGGCGCGGTATTGCAAATTCTCGCCCACGCTTAAAGGATTATGCAGAGCACCACGCGTGACTCAACGCATAAACGGTGAGCTATTAATTTCTTATGTATTTAACCCGAATAACCATCCTGAGACCAACCGGCCAACGATCCGCCGTATACGCATATCCTGGGTGCAACGCACGCGAATATGGCGAACACGCGCGGTCCCCGGTCTCCGTATGGCGATGGTTCGCCGCTGCGCTTACGACGTGATCCGGAGCCGTCGACCACAGACAAAAGAAAAAGAGAAAATCGAGGCTCGCGGGGAAGTTGGCCAACGGTGCGATCAGCTGACGCCACGTCCGAGTTGCTATCGTACAGTAAATCAGGAAACAGGATCAGCGACGTTTGTGAGAATTCTGTATCTCGTTATCGCTTAGGAAATGTTGCAGAACGATCATTTCTCTATTAAATTTATTTTTATCGTTGATAAAACGAAAGTGAAACGTTATTAAAAATTTTTTCTTCTATCACCTAATCAAAGAATTTATTTTATATGAAATAATTGCAGTTTTTTTAATTAGCTAATGCGCTTGTAATGTATACAAGATAATTCTCATTAGAAATAAATGTTCATTTGTATCATGATTTTTGAAAGTAAAATTTTCATGCTCGCTACGACCGATGATCAAATTGATTCTATTTCAATACACAAAGCACTGCAATTTTATGACAAATTTACAGCGCGAATGTTAAGACTACAATTTCACAGAATTAAAGTATATAAATGAAAAGTTAAATAAAAAAATATTCATTTATCATAAATCTCTACCTTCTTGCATATGATTGCCAGAATTGTTTAAAACGTAGGAAAATCTTGGAATACTTCGGAGAACAGCTCTATTAATTATATCCAAATTCTAAAAACGAGATACAGACTTCATAGAAGTAAAGCGACGAAAGCAGAACGATTCCAAGCGGATTGGTGTTTCGTTGGCAGCAATCACCGGCACGAGGAGTCAACAAACTCATGCACTTTCTTGCGTGCAGCCACACGGAGTGACCCGGTGACTCATTGCGAGATTAGTCGCGGCGAATCTCAGCCTCTTCCTCTTTTGCCCCTTCCTCTCGTCGCGAATAACACACGCGTCGATGCGACACGAGACGCATATTCGACTGCAAATCCTCGTCATACACGAGTATCACCGCTGACTTGAGAGTTTATATTGAGATAAATAAAGCGTGCTCCGCGACGAGAATAGATATTAAGATTTTTTTAAATTAGTTAAAAGCAATTTTGCTTTATCAACACAAAGTCGCGGGATTTAAACTGAGGATAAAATTAGCTAACGTTGTGATAAAACGTTGACCGTAAAATTGTTAAACAAATGATTAAAACAACTTTGGGTTTTTAACGCACTAGTCGCAAAGCGCATTCCACGGTTCAAGAAAAAAAAAA
>JAJVSH010000034.1:1059352-1189946 GCA_021460005.1 Tetramorium alpestre | reverse complement strand
TTTTTTTTTTGTTGCAGTTAGAATATTTCCGCGGTAATTTCATTTACGCGCGTCGAGTAGCATCGAGCGTGGAAGCCCGGCGGAGTCTTTTCAACCGCTAGTTAAGCCAGCTAGCAATCATCCTTCATCTCAGATTAATAATCCGCGACTACCGCAATCGATCATGCCGATCGCAAGACGCGCTTCGGGGATACACTTAAGACGGCTGAAACTGGTCAAGTATGAAAATTTAACGCGGGTCCTGTATGGGAATCACTCGCGTGGAAATCCGTCCAAAGGCGATTTTCCCGTTCCAATCGAATGATTAATTTCGACAATATTTTTCCCTGTATAATCTTGCTTCCTTTTTCCGTGCGAGCATGATATCATGCGTGAAATAGAAATATCAGAGCATAGGCTTTCCTATGTTTTGACGCTGTGTATTTTTTTTATTGCGTTACACATTAAGCTTATCAATGTATAATGTAATTTGCATAAAATGACCATGTTTAGGAGTAATTGAACTATTGAAGCAGCGTTTACATAGCATTCACATTTTTTACGAAATTTTTACGAATGTATGCTACATATATTTGTATCCGGTTTCATTATTAATTTACAATTTCCAATTTAATATTTCTAATATAACATTAGAAATACGTAAGAAAATTCTTTGGCATTTTCGTTCGACAAATCAGTCATAAAACTTGATTTTTAATTACCTAGCTGGCTTATCAGCGGTCACTGAAAGAATGTCTACATATCTCGTCTCTAAGAGCCAGCTCTCTCGTAAGAGAATTCTTCGTCAGAAATCAAGTATTTTAATGAAACAGACAGGGTATTATCATTCGGTTAAACGACAATTAAAATTCATTGCGCTTATTTCTAATGCGACATAGCATCGTGAAGAAAACACAAATTGTGCAATTAAAAACTACTAAGTTTCAAGACATGTTTCTAAATCGGGGCTTTTATGGAGCGAAATATGCAAAAAAAAAGTGGAAACCTTGTTCTTCAATGCAATGAAGAATTTTTTTCGAATGCATCATCCGCATTTCGCAGGTAATACGCGTTACATGACATTCAGGAACCTCACCGGTATCGTTCTTCGTTAATAATTCATTCTGACCTACGGCAATTATAAAGGTCACTATGTAAGATCACGATGCAATACGAGAATATGAAGAGAAAATACGATAAGATGCATTATTAAAGCAGAATTCTAGAAAGACAATTAAATAACAATTACATTGCATTTACATTTACATTATTTTAATATTTTTTTACTTTTTAATAAAATATATTTGATATTTCTCTTGTACGGGAAAAATAAATTTTTATATATTTTCTTAATGACAATAATTCATTTAATGCTGAATAATTTACTGATGTCTCCCGTTTTTTTTTGTGATTTTAACGCGATTCAACGAATGATACGTACAATCACATATTTTATTAAACAGTTCGGTGAAAATTTGCAGACAGTACTGAACAAAAGGGTAAAACCTGTGATATAGTCATGGACAGAGGGTGCCATTAGATGTTGCACGCACATGAGGTACATGTAGGTGAACCGAGTTATACGACGATACGCTGCGCTGCCAGGACATTATTTACGACCGCATCAGCGTCACGGCGGGTTCAGGCGATTAAATGCGGTTTTCCAGGTAGTTGTTCTTCGCGCGACCGCGATCGAGCTGCGGGTAATACGTGAGAAAAATGCAGGACAAAATTATATGACATGTATGGAAACAAATTATTTTGTACGCGACAGCTATCGCCCGAATGGAATTCGGTAAAGAAAATATACACTCAAGTTTTGATCGTGCCCATTGTACTATTTATCTATTGTTTCTTTGTAATAGGAATATTTCTTTAAAAGAAAACAATTCTCTCTCTATCTTTCATGTTATTGCAAAGCCTCAAATATCTTTAGAATTAAGTCATATTAAGTGGATCTAGCAAATTTTTTTCTTTTATTTATTGTTTAATACTGTTTTAATAATTTCTGTTAAAGATCTTTGATAGAGCCTTTTTCAAAAGAAATAATTTTGTAGCGTGAAATTATTCAATTCAGGATACTTAATGAGTCTTCAGACGATCAAAATGGATGTTGCAGTTTAATAAAGAGTTGCCAACATCGATCATACGGCGAGAAGAAATGGAAAGCGTTTTCTCTCATATCGTCTATAAGCTCCATCGCGACGGAGACGCGGCGTGAAGGCGCCAGGTCACGTAGCTAATCAGCGTCGTTCATTATGCGGAACAAAGAAAATTACGGCAACGTGGCTTGCGAGTCACACGGCGACACGATACGCGTAACGTTGCGTATACGCATGAATCCACACTCTCGCGCGCCATAGTTGACCGACGCTGTTTACGCTTACATCGCCCCTCGCGGTAGTTACAGAGCAAACTCGAAGGTCCCCGACTGTGTTTACACCATTCGTCTCCGCAGTACGTACGTGCTCCGGCATACATTTAAAATAACGTTACCTCGAGACACATCAGACGCATCCCGTGGGAGCGGAAATCGTGGAAACCTTTTCGCCGACCTTTCTCCACCGCGCCGCTCCACGTCGCACCGTCAGAAAACGCAGACCCACGCGATTTCTTTCGCCTTTGAACGAGGAAGTACGGTTAAAAATCAAGCGTGCGGTTCTTTTGCAAGATTGCGCGGGCCCAGCTGGCGCATTATAGCGATGCAAGCGATCTCCGAACCCCGATTTCACTTTGATCCCTCCAAAGTAGCACGGCCATTGTAATGATTTTCCGCTGTTCGACCAACCTCTGATTTGTCAATTCTATTGTCGACACACGAGTCGTGGCCGTAAATGGTATTGCCGATGGCAAAACCATGCCATTAATAATTACAGAGTTAAAACAAAGACCGGTAAAATTCTGCGAACTCGCTGATTGGAACTCGCGTTTTTACATTTTGCAATTACACGCATTGATGCACGTACAAAATAATTTATGTTCCAAATGTTGATATGTCGAAATGATCTACTAGTCCGTTTTGCATTTATATGACCTTTATCAGTATACATCATGTTTTTAACGTAACTCTATTAAATATATAATGAGAAAAGAATTGTAAAAAAATTACATAAAATTAAAGAATTTAATAAATGAGATTTTTTCCCCTATCTTTTCCCCTACGCAACAAGCTTTAAAGATTTGTCTGGAATCTGTCCGTCGCGTTCGCCGGAATAATTCGCGGTGCAATATCCGATCGGATGACCCGCGGCGCGTATTAACAAAGTAGTTGTTACTCGAGCAATAACGACCGAGGCAATAATCCAACGCGCAACCGGGAATTGGCAGTAAATTTTTCGTCCCGGATGATGCAGGCGCATCGCGTGTTTCACGGAGATAGTAAAGCCGACACCCACCCTTTTAACGCCGGCCCGCTCGCTCGCAGACCGTATCGCGAAGTCGTTTGATCGTCGTAACGCAGTTCTTTTATTTGCCCCGCGGCGTCGTTAGATCAAATTGTACGCGCGTCTTTTTACGAGTGACCTGGGTGGGACTCGTTGAGCGCATTAAATCGCGCGCACGTCGCAGTAGCGTAGATAAAATATATACATTGTTTCTCGACGCGAAATTTAGATCGATCGGCGATTTGATATTCCTCTATTACACGAAAGAAATTCCATGATAAGTAAAATAATTATTCAAACGAACTGCTAGTTTACACATTCTTTCCATAGATATTCATTTCCTTATTTTCTTTTCATGCATATTCTATTATTTTATTACTTTTCATCACATCGATGTCTACTTGACTTACAAAAATGGAGGAAGAATGTGTTTGCGCCCTCGTCTTTTGCTCATTTCCTCTATAGAGTAGCTACATTCCTAGTACCATCGTCCGATAGTTCGTAGGCTCGTCCAGAGAAAGACATTACAGTAAAGTGCCTTACCGATTCCGGAATTACGCCCGTTTGTGAAAATTTCCATGGAACGAGCATTTAACGTTACCCAAAGGATCGCTTAAAACGCTTCTAGGTGCGTTCGCCACGAACAACTTGTTCCTGACAAAGCGAAAACATTAACCCTCTGGGTATCGCGAGATTTTTGGCAAGTCTTACAAGAAAGGATAATCTTATATTTAACTTTTTTTTTTTAATTTCCCAAAAATATCAATCGAGAAAATAAAAACACCTAGAAATAATTTTTACAAATCGATATTTTGTATAATTGCATGAGAAAAAAATAATTTTTGTGTCAGATAAAACTTTTAATGCAAATATGTAACAATGTTTTGCTTTAAATGTTTGACTTGTATGTATAAAGAGTTAAGAATTATAACAAAAACTAAAAGAAGTGCATTTACGTTCATCTTACAAATTGTGCTATGCTCGTAATAGCGAATCGTCAAATGCGCTTTGAAAGTTTTCAGCTTGCATTACGAACTGAAGGGACATAAGAAGATACTGCGACTCGTTCCGAGTCGGCTATCTTACGGGGGGAGGCAAGAGCAAACGCAAATAGCAGTAGGCCGGCCGACATTAAATTTGCATTTATATTGTGTTCCGTAATTTATGACACCGACTTATCTTACGCGGTAGATGTACGTACTCTCGTAATTGTTTTCGCTGCGTGTGTACACGCGCAACGTCGTCGGAGCAATTGAGCCAAATGGAAAAAAAAGAAAGAAACGGGGGGGAAAAAAGCGAACGGAGACAGGCAGAAGCGAGTGGCAAATAGAGAAAAAAGTTACGAAAAGAATATATGAAGGAAAGACAGAAATTGCCTTAGGAAAAATTAAAACGACGTACAAAAATTCTCTCCTACGAGAAATCCTGGCATTTCAAAATCCTGGATCTACAAATCTCGACGTACTCTGAGATTTCGAATTCTAAAATTCTAAAGTCGTACATTACGAAATTCTGAGGACTGAAAAAAGTTTCGAGATCAAACTTTGACGTTATCTAATGTTATCTGACGTTTGCGAGAATAATAGATCGCCGTAGAAACCAAATCGCTATAGGCGCCACGTGTTCTGTCTCTGTCTCTCCGCGGCGACCTACCTCAACCGTATTGTTAGAGTTCCAGACTAATTGCGGCGTTTGCGGAATCGCGGTGCACGGGAGCTGTGCTCCTCGCAAGCTCCGCGGGGACGGGGGAAAGAGGGGGGGGGGGCTTCACCATCAGCATCTTCAGCGTCTTCCACTTCTCGTCCTGTGGCAGAAACGCCGGGGCCGCTTCTTTGCCGAACGGCCGTCGTGTCTGCCTTTATTATCGGCATCCCCGGCATTCCGCAATTTGTTTCGTAACCGGGTAAATGTTATTCTACCGAGAGTTTACCATGAAACGCGCAATGACGGCTAGGTATTTGCGACGGCGATTCTCAACCACCGCCGTATATGCCCGAGAGCTGGCTCACGGGGAGATTCTCGTGAATTATTCATTCAATTTGTATCACTGGCATTCGCGTTTTTATAGCGCGTTATTCTTGCGTCGAATCCATCATTTCTAATGCATTCGTTCCACTTACGACGCATTCGCTCTTACGAGAACATTTCTCAGACGAAACGCATCACATTAGCAACGATACTATAGCTCTAAGAACTTTACACAATACTAAATTACAATTTAATCGTATATCTTACAAAATATTAACACAAAAAAAAATAATATGAATGCATACGTTTTCTGCTAATTCTAAAATATCTTATATATTAATATTGAATTGCGTTAATATATTTTCGATAAATAGCACCAGCGGTTTTTCTTTCGAAAGATTATCGAAACTACAAAGGATTTATTCACGTTATACGAGGATAATAGTCTCTCAAATCATATTATACGTGTTAAGAGCGGTACACGAGCCTCGTAGCCTGCGGCACGACACAGTGTTCCGCTCAGAAATCGCACATCGCACGTTAGAAATTAGATTTCGCAGGAACGGGGAAATGATCGGCGACACGCGAAAGTGCCGGCAGTAGCGACTCCGGGAATTACATCCGGCCGCATATTGGCTAATTAGGCTAATGACTCGCCGAAAACGGAGTGGTAGCAGCCCTATCCACGTGTACACACGAAATCAAGTGCGCGGAAACTTAATTGAGCGTGTTTCTTTTCGACCTGCCGTTTGATAATTTCACCGATAACCAGTACGTTTCCCTTCGCTCACCCTTTATGAAAAAAATCACCCAATTTAAAGAATTGCTGCGCCATACTGGAACGATTCTTATCTACGAGAAGCAACCGAGTTACGTGGCTGCATGTTTTTACTGCCAGAAATCGCTACATTATACTGAAATGATGTTTATCTCTGAGAAATACATGACCAAAAATACAGAACAGATCTTCCCTGCGTGATCTAAAAAGTAATTTTTATTTTAACCGTGTGCTTTGTACAAAAGCTATAAAAGTTTATACGACGTTAAACGGCAAGAATCTTGAGGATGAGAAACTTAAAATGACATAAAATTTATCGAACTAAAAGATTCGATATCGTCTTCGAATTTTATCGACAATTAAAGGCTTTGTAGTGCAAAATTCCTACGATCGACTAACTTTTCTCTCCCGGCCATTTCGGAGGCTAAGTTTTCATGCCTTTCGAATCTTCGTTAGGTGTAATACGTGAAGGTTTAATAAATTCGGTTCATCGTACCGCAAGTAATTTGCTTTTATCGCGGACATTATCGAACGATCTTTTTCGTAGACTATCCATGATCATTGTTTGCGTTAGCAAATTCTTTAATGATTCATGCGCGCTGTAACGATGTCTTGCGTTTGGTAAACAACAAGTCGCTATGGATATTTACACTTCCGGTTCCGATCCAATTCGAATTTTAGCTCGAGATATTATTAAACCGGTCGAAAGTAAACTAGGACAACGAAGAATTCCGAGTCTTACACGAAAATGTAATTATACGCGAGGCTTCCGTATTTACAAGAGACGATTATAGAATACTTATGTGCCTATGTATATACATAATTATGTATATATGTATATTATTAACTAGCCTGACTAGAAAACAGAATCTTTCTTACACTACTCTCGTGGAATGTATAAAGATATTTATACAGATTTATTATTCAATTTTATTCCGAGTATAATTGCAATCATAACTTGGAAAAATATTTATTATAGATTCAAATTGCGATCGCATTATCAGTTTATAATAAATTTTGT
This sequence comes from Tetramorium alpestre, assembly GCA_021460005.1. Classification (NCBI taxonomy): domain Eukaryota; kingdom Metazoa; phylum Arthropoda; class Insecta; order Hymenoptera; family Formicidae; genus Tetramorium; species Tetramorium alpestre. The sequence goes on along the minus strand of JAJVSH010000034.1, from coordinate 1,182,817 downwards.
ATGGAAAATATTCAAAAACTCGAAATTTTCCAGCAAAAAGGAAAATGCTTTATTTCCCTATGTTTCTTCATGATCGGCTTGAAAGAAAAATGGCGCGAATAATCTTCGATGGCAGAAAACGCTCCAGAAGCTTTAAACGATAACACGCTTTATACACGATTCTATCCTATATGTTCACGCTTGAGAATCTCGTGTCGCTACTTGCTCCATTTTGCAACACGATATCAACTTGCGGTTTGCGAGGTACTCGATGCAGAAAGGGACAGGCTGGCTAGAAACTAGGCCGATAATGTCGGGAGACAGTGAAGCATCGGAATTGCATAAAGAGACATCGTCGTCATTGTCAAGACTATTCCTGAAGGTTTATAGATTCTTTTACCATCTCTCGTCCCGCGTATCTAAACGATTACACGAAAAAGAAAATTGGCTTATGAAGGCATGTGTGATGCTCGGAAATTAAGAGAAATGTCATTTGGGGGTGACTAACTAACAATGTCGATACGTTTTAGGAATATCGGCGGTGGAAAGGATGGCCGTCTAAATAGAATGCACCTGGGGCAGATGCATCTGCGGTAAATAACAAGGCGAAACTCGGCGGTATCTTGTAATTCCCAGCTAAAAGCATCCTTACACCAGCGAATTCCTCGAAGCGACACGAGGTCAAACTGGTGTTACGGATCGATACCATCGGGAGGGGAAAGAGCGCGCCGGGGCCAATGAAGACCACGTGGAAGACGACGATAATAATAATGATGATAATGACGATGAAACTGACGATAATTACGATAATAAGAAGGATAATGATGACCGCGATATTCGCGACTTTAACATTAACAATGCTAGCCGAAAGGGAACGACGAGGCAAAGGTTCAAATATATGTGGAAAAGTGAGGGGGAGGCGCGAGAAATCGCACGCTAATGAAGGAACGTGTTAAACAAGTACAAATATCTGCTCATATGAGCGTCATACACGCCACTATAATTGCATTAATAAGCAAGCGTGCATCTAACAACGCTCTTCCGCGAATTGACCTTACCGCTCAAGAAATATACACGGAGGAAAGGTGGAATATGAGGCCGAGATACAAAGTCGGCCCTATCGTTTAATTAGGCGCGAGATACGCGCGAAAATGTCTGTTGATTTTGCAACATTGCAGCGAGATCAATGTTCAATCTGTGTAACTGTTAATTCTCCTATACAATTGTCTTTCATACAAGTATGAGTTCCAGATTATTAACTCTATAATAATATATGAAATCGCAAATTCAAATGAATTTTTTTTGCAAAATCGGCAAAAAATAATTATTTATACACAATGATAGACAATCAAATGCTAAGTATACCAATTTTGTAAAAATTTACATTTTAGAGTGCCACCTTCACCTATGAATGAGATTGATATTAAGTAAAAATGTATTATGAAATTTAATATTTATTTAAAAATGTCTCAAATTTAAGACATAAATTTGCGTGTTCTCCGGACATCGTCGTACACTGCACTAATTCCACGAATAGTTCTTTTACGTTCTACTTCGTGCGATTGGCTGTCTTCGTCGAACAATGTCTCCGTCAAATAGAATACATTATCGACGGAAAGCCGGCGCAACAAACTAGAAAGTGGAAAATGAGGGTTTACGAAGTTGCGCATGCAACCGGCGATCGGGAACAACCGTAACGATCGACTTCCGCAGAGTCCTGCGACTCTAGAAAACGATCGAGGAATGTCGAAAGGAAGTCACAAGAAAAAATAAGAACGTAATACGTAATAAACGGCACACTGTCGTCATTGCGTGCACGCACAACACACACGCGGCGAGATAATAATCGCAATAATAGTCGGGGCATGGCCCTAACGACGTCATAATTACCAGCGCGACTAATTCTAATTGTCTTTACACGGCGACGGGTCTGCAACACTTTCGTAATTATGATCGATGGCGACCGAGCGGCGCACTGAGCAGGGCCTCTCGGTAAGTGTATGCACGCGCCACTATTGTGCTCCAGGAAACCTTCCGCGAAGGGAAAATCCGTCCGGCGTGATGACGGGGGGGTGACGATGACAAATGGCCGATTTCACCGCCTGAACAAGTACCGGAGAACCCGTGATATCTGCGCGAGGTCCCCATCGTAAAATAACTCCGTTCAACGAGAGCAAAGTATGAAATTGTCTGTCCCTTCTCCCTCACTGTATGTATCGTTCAAGTACTTTTCTTCTTCATCGAATATCTCATGGAAGACATCAATGTCAGTCCTGACATACATATATCTTCTTTTCCTCACCCATAGAACATTAATTTTCGACAATTTCGCTTCTTTAGCGAGCCATATAAATTTTCTTTTGTACTATTTGGTGTTTTCGAAATTTCTTATATATTATATTATTTGTGCGAATCAAAGATCGTGTTATCAACGACATTAAGGACACAACTGCGACAATCGTAATGCGATTTAGCGGATGATACGTTTAGTTTAATATAGCAGGATTGCGAGAGCAGAGACGGAGTGGAGGGAGTTAAAACAATATCGCTTTGAATTACGTGCACGGTAGGTTGCAATCAAAACGTACTAACTCTATTATCCATCGGGAACTAAGTTAAACCATACGCCGGAGATAAACCGATACATTAACCAGGCGAATACTCGCCTGCGCGCACTTAAGGTAAGCTGTAGGAACAGAATCGGCGAGATCTGATTCGTCGAGGATGATTAAATGATTCGGCGATTAATTTAGATCCGCGTTTCGCTCATCGGCATCGTCGGTCGTCTGTTCCATTCTGATATGTTTCCATTATTGATTTGAGCATTCCTCGAAATCTCTCTTGCGGTTGACAAGCTCTATCGCGTATCAAAGGCTTACAGGTTCGCACCGTAATTTCGCATCGTTAAGACGTTACTGCAATGGATATCACGTCGCATCGGAAATTAAGAAAATCCGAAAAGCGAGAGAATCGTCGCAAGACATTGCATCGTACATTTTAAAGCAGGAGGCTTATAATTTTATTGTATTTGATAAAAAAAAATATACACAGCCATATATTAAATAATAAAATCATAAATGTGTCCCAATTATTTTAATTTGCTATTTTCTTTTTATTTTATATGACAACAAAAAGAGAAGCTAAAAGAGAAACGGAGCGCTGAGAGACGTTAGTCTAATGAGTGCAAACAACGGGCGGTAGAGCAAAGATTAATTTATAATCATAAAATCGAGTGCACTACGAAAGTTCTAAGAGCTACCTGAACTGAGAGGCTAACACGCCCGCGTAGTATCGCCTTTTTTCCTAGCGCGGCATCTGCTCCGGCGAATTAAGCAAGAGACCAATATTTCCCGTCTCCGGCACCTGCTGCGGACGCGCGGCAAAAAGCAAGTCTGGCTAACATCAGGAGGGCTCGTTTAGAGTTAATTAAAGGTTTAATCATTTTCCGTTCGGCCAAGAAAATCATCGCGAAATCCGACAAGACCGCGCATCGACGACTCGACCTTTCCTCCCGTCTGACAGCCGCGTTCGCTGCATATTTTACTCGGAATGTACGCGGATATCTGTGAAAGCGGATAGTCCGGCTGCCAGTGAAGGGAGAGACGGAAGTCGTGCAAACAAAATACAAGCAGCGTGCCTGCACGTGCAATGGAAAAAGCGTTTGGTCGAACTGTCAGAAGATTTCATGCGTAAAAACAGCTAGGAAATGATTAATCGTTTGTACGGGAAGCCATCGTGCTAAGTGTATAAATAAATTTTACGTTGAGAGCTGTTCGTAGTAACAATAATTCAACTTTTCTGTACAGAAGCTAAATGCTTCTATCTGTGCAGAAGAAAAGAGAGAGAGAGAGAGACGCTTTAAAATATAATATATATTTAAAAAATAATAACATTCTCTAATTTTAGCGCGTCTCCTTTGCGATGGTAGATTAGCATACCATCCGCTAAAGTTTTGACGGGCGTTAAACTTATTTACGTAGAGTTCTGGCGTTAATTCCGTGATTACCGCGGAATACGAGCCCAGAGAGCAGAAACTTATGTCTACTCGTGTTTCAATTTGCGTTAGTCAGATTCCACGACTCGCCGCGAGATAGTCTCGAATGTCCTACTGAGTGCATGCATACAGGAGAGAAGTAGCAGGGAGACGGCGACTCCGGCAGCGTGTCAACGCCTCCGGTGAGCAATCTGCGACCTTTTACGGTATACTTTTACGATCGTTTCGCGTGGCGGTGACGCTCGCCAAAGGCGTCGTACTAGAGCCCTAAGTTCGTTATAGCGTTTACACGTCTATCGGGAGCATTCTAAAACGAACGAAATCTTAATTTTTCAAAGTTCACTCTCTGATAGTTACTAGGTGGTTACAGCCATCTATGATTATATGAGAGCATTTTATCATTTTTCTTTTATTTCACTATTGTATCTGAAATTATTTCAATAGCATATATCTTACATTTGCATATTTACAGCATATTTTTTTTATACGCATTTGATGTTTTCGCTTTGTAAAATAAAAAATGTCACAAGTACAATCGAAACGAGTCCTGTTTAATTATATTTCTTTCCTCAAGATTTTTTATTTTAAACATGCCGCAACTGCGGCAATTTTAAAATTTTCAGCATTATTTTGGAAGTTGATACTCCAAAATGCGAATTTTTACAAAATTTATATGGCACTTGATTGTCCACAATTGTCTACATCTATCCGTAAATGATTATTTACGGACAAATAATGGACAAATAATGGATGGACTTCATATGTATAATATATGTATAATTAAAAAAAAATGCACTTGGAGAAGTGCTGATGATAAAAAATTTTATTTATTTTTTATTTTTTTGCAAGGTGAAAAAAATGATAAATGTGGACAAATAATGGACATCATATAAATTTTGTAAACATTCACATTTCGGATCAATTTCACAGACCTATTTTGTAATAACATTTTTATGATTTATGATATGATTTATAAACGGTTGCATTTTCATAATTACAAACTATTAAAAGAAAACTCGAGAGAAGGCAGAGATCTTTTATCGGATCGTTTGTAGATCGAACTACGCGGGTGATCTAAAACTAACGCTGCACTATGTTCGAGATGCATTCCTCAGGTACGATACTGACGCGTAAAAGGCACATTATGGGAAGAAGCGCAAACGTGTGCGCTCGCACGCCGGCTGTTTCACGCGTATAGCGATACGCAGGAATGCGACGAGAGCGACGAACGCGAAAGCTACACAATATCGGTTTTACGAGACTCCGGCAGCTTTATTGCTTTTCCGTAAACATCAACCCTTGCCGCCCAGCATTACGGCCGCGATCAGTTGCAGTCGCATATCCTCGCGAAGGGTACAATACGATCACGGCTTTATGTGCAAGCCTTACTACATCGCCGAATTCTATTTTCTTTGTGTTCGGTAAGAATTTGCACGGAAAATCTTATTATAAGTATGTAATAATATCAGTAAAGAAAACGCGTCGTTATAAAACAAATGATATGACTTGAGCAAAATAAAAAACGTAAGATTAGCTTTAAAATAATGAATAGATTTTGTAAGTATATATATTCGTATAATTACGTGCAAATCCCAATATAAAGATACATTTCTATGTCTTCCATTCTAACAAATGTACTTAATGGCGCGGAATACCGTTGCGTTTACAGGGGCCTAGAAAAACGCTAGAAGAAAAGTGCTGGAGGAGAAATACCTAGACGTATATATACTACGCCATAACGAATCTCGTCCGCGATGCGACATGATTTGAGTTGACGCAGTGAAGATTATCATCATCGTGGCATCACGTTGTCTCTTGCACGCGAAAATAAATTCTCCGGAGAGTAACGCCTATCTTATCACCTCGGGATGATCCTCGCAGTCGATCGTAGATAGAATACGGCATCACTTTCTTTTCCCTCCCGGAGAGATATCATACCCTTATGTATATATCTAATTTCACGCCCCGCCGAAAGTTATTATTTGTTCCAGACCGTTCGCATGCGTGCAGATTCAAATGTCTATTGCTCTCGTTCGTTCTTTCGATATCACTTATGACTATGAGTTTTGAAACTGTATGTCATCCTTGAAAAATTACATTTTCCTTTTTATATCACATTTTTAAACGGGTGATGAATCGTTAAAAAGATATAAATTATAAAAGATACAATATATTTTATGTGTTTGTATTTCCTGAATTCCAATCATTTTTTTTTTAATTTAAATTATATATTTTTAATTTTAAATGATGATAAAATTTAAAAGGATTTTTAGAAGATATAATGCGATTCTTAAAAATACCTATATCGAATAATTAATTTTAAAATTAAATAAAATGACATATGCTAATCTTTTGTTATTGTTCAAAAATCTATTTATACATTGTGTCTCGAGCATGAAAAATTTCGCATCTCCATGAAGAAAGTGTCGATTGCCGACGATTGTACAATAAATGCTCACGTTTCTACGTCGTGTATTTGTTTCCAAATTAGGAGCATGTATCGATTATAGTTAAACGAATTTATTCCGCCAATACTGAGATTACGGGCACGAAAATTCCTCGAGCGTCGTCCAATCAGGGCGATTTCTGTCTTGAGAATTCAGGACACGCTCTCCTGTCCGGAGATGCTGTCCGACGATTTCGCAGTTGCAGGTACAACCGACACCGTTTTCTACCGCGATCCTTTCGCACTACTCATTTATAATAGCCCCAACAAATCTAAGTCCCTGTCACGGAAGTCCCTATTAGGAGTCCAGTGGTAGAAGAAATGAAGGAAAGTAGGACTTGTACGCCCGTTACTATTTTAAATGCAATTAATGAGAACATTATAAATCAATAGCCTTTAAAACATATAATTTAAAAATAAAATATATAATTTAAATTCAAGAAAACGATTGAAATTCAGGAATGCAAACACATAAAATATATATGTATATGCAAAAGATGTTTTCAAATCCTGGTGATCGTTAATTAAAATTTAAATTATTAAAATTATTAAAAATCGACGCTCTTCAAAGATTAAATTAATTAAGATCTGAATAATATTTTGCAATTTCTAATACACGATTCGAGTAATCTATTAAAATAATCGACCACCGATACGTATATATCGCATGTTTTACTCAACTATCAAGTGCGCTAATTTGTTACCATTAATTAAGAAAACCGCTGCCTACGTTAAATCGCTTTGCAGAATCAAAGTTATGCGAATCAATGCAGAATCAGCGTGTGCGAGAGGTTCGACTCGTGAAATCTCAGTCGGCCTACGCACCAGTTACGTAATTCACGAGTTGACGTAATTGCGCGGAATGCGTATATCTCTGTAATGAGATCACCTTGCAGAGCGACGGTTGCCGCTGCTTGTACCGCAATGCAATGGCATCTACACGCCTGAGGTAATCGACCGGCTGTGCGTGTTACGCAATTCTTAACTGGGTTCCAGGAGACTCTGATTCTACGTAGCCGCGATGTCGCGAGAGGTAAACGAACGTTCTCCCCAGGGTCATCTCGGCAATGATAGGGCGAACCGTGCAAGATTGCTGGCCCCAGACAAAAAAAAATATACGCCATTGTTATAAATAGACCCCTAATAGACGTTTTATTCGCAGCACACTGTATAATTAAAACCTACGTTTTAATTAAAGCGTAGGTTTTAATTATATAGCGTACCCACTTTTTCTTCTAGAACTCGTGAAATTAGTCTTGAACTTTTAAGGGAATCAAGAATACTGAAATTAAATTCCGTATTTTCAATTTTTTAATTTTTTCAATCTCTTAAAAAAAAAAAATAAAGTGTATACACACACTGAACTATTCGTTCATAGTAACTATTTCAAAAATCTATTTGTTTAACGCTCTAATGCGCTATGAAATGTAGAAGGGAAAAATAATTCATGAGGAATATCTGTCGAAAAGACGGAAATAGTGTCAAAATATCCGTTTCTGGTTACTGTCTATGAACATTCGATGTCGTCTATCTAATATTCCACAAGATATGCCAACCGAAATATTCTCTCCGCGATACTCTTTATCCTCACCGAAAAAGTGCTTCGGGCTGCATCTCTCTGCGAGTTTGTCAAAAAGCTACGATCGATGATGCTTTTGCTATGTAAGTCTGTTCAGCGCTCACTTAGCTTTTTCTTATACGATTAGGTACTGCTTTATCTTAGATTTCCATTTCACTCAAACGTACACAAAAGCCGCTATATTATTGCGTTTAAATCTGCTAATATTTTTCTGTTATTTTAAGATATCTTCAGTTAGAAAATAATAAAAGAAATTCACGTGGGATCCTAACCGTAGATAAAATCGAGAGCAAATCCTCACGCGCGGATAACGGATCCTTGGCTACCTTCTCTTGTCTACTTTACGAGTAAATACTCTCCTGAAAACACTGGCAAAGTGCAGCTTATCGTAAATATGTCCTCTTACCACGACTTTACGTAACACTGTCTAATTTAAGGTGGCTGAGTCAAGCGCAAAGTTTAAAAACGGTGAAAAGGAATCCTCATATACACATCACACTAGATACAATTCACAATATACTAACAGTTAATTTCACAAGTTTTAAAAGTCCTATCGTATAAATCAAGAATTTATTAAATAACAATTATCAAATAAAATATAATAGTTGCAATATTTATGATCAAAAAATTTTCTCTCTTCATAATTATTTAGTAAAAATGCACTCGAGTTTGATAAAAATAAAATAACTTGTTGACATAGCAATATTTCGCTATAAACTTGCGACATGAAAAAATTGTTTTCTGATCATTTAAACATTGTTAATTATAAAGTATAATTATAATTTTAATAGGTTTTTCTTATACAATTAAGAGCACTACATAAAATATCTTTATCGTGATAAAGAAATTATTGCACGAAAAATTGAGTTGATTAGATATTGCAAAAAAAAAATATATTTAGAAAAGTATAGAAAATAATATAAAAAACAAATGTTAAAAATTTATGTTATAAGATTTTTTATTTTACAAAATGTCAAATGTAAATGTCATTAATTATAACTGTCAATCTAGAAAAAGAGAATGTAAATGTAAGACAATCATAAATCGATCGTAAATTAAGATTATGACATATTCGTAGATTAATTACGGGAATGATGGTCGAAAAAGTGACAAGATGGGAGAGAAACATCGAGAGACTTCTACATCGAACGAAGGAGCAGGCGAGCGAGCGAGAAGGGATAAGTTGGATTCGATCATGCTTCTACCGAGTTTCAAGTTGATGACAAGACCCAAATGACGGGCATACAATGCCGCGGAAAAGCTACCTTTCCTATAGAAGATGAATTCCTGATTGCGAGGGCACGCGTTGGCCCAAATACGATGTCAAGACGGTAATCGATAAACCGTTGCAGAAACCAAATTGGCGTAACGTCGCTAAACCTATCGAAGCCTCCGTGAGCAGATGTTTCGATCATTGATTACGGAAGGAATCACACTTGTGAAAGCGAATAGTGTTACGTTTCGCTAATTTTACGGAAAGACGTAACATTTAACATGTCATATGACAAAAATTAAATACGAAGATACTTATTTAAACCGATTGTACACACCGACAAACGCTCGAGTTTACATAATATAAATAATATTAATATATCTTGTGTTTCCTCCTGAAACACAGCCGACAAGAAAATATTCACGCAATGCAGAAGAATAGCTTGGTATTTTAAGGATTACGGGAAAGTCGTATATCGCGTGAATGTCGTCATCCAGCGTCAAAGCCTCCCAGGAATACGAGGACCGGAATACGGCGGTAGGGCACAATAGACGCGCGGCCGCCTCCAGTTTGGTCCACTTTCGGGGAGAAAAAAGAAAGCGGGAAACGAGTGAGGAGCACAATGTCCGTAATGGCGAAAGGGAGAAGGAGAGAAGAGGTGAAGCACGAGAGAGGAGAGCGGAAGAGGAACAGGGCGGTGGTGGTGCGGCGACGAGGGGAGCGAGCCGACGCGAGGGGTGCGGGAGAGAGAGGTGTCTTGAGGCCGACGCCCAGATCGATGCTCTCGTCTGAGGTTCCTGTAGGCGGAGGCTGTGCAGAATTCCCGGCCGTGGAGAGAAGGACCCCCGTGTTCTTCTCGCCGCGTGCCAACCCCTTCTCTTCTTCTTCTTCTTCTGCTTCTTCTTCTTCTTCTTCTTCTTCTTCTGCTTCTTCTTCTTCTCTTGCTTCTTCTTCCCCGCCTGTTCCAGTATGGAACGGGAGAGAATTCCGAGTCCGCCGCCTGGTTACGAAACAACGGCCGCCTCTTCCGCCAGAGTTTCAACCGGCTTTCGACGGGATCAAGTTCGCTTCCGGTCCGATCACCGCGCGAGAGGAAATACGGCGGTCGGTCGGTAGCGACAGGACGACGGCATCGTGATGCGGAAATACATACGCGGACTGTCACGTACAAACACCGACCCTCTGCCAGATGCGGCGAAGCCCGCCATTGTACGCGCCACGGAGTATACTTTGCGAGCAAAATTGAGCATTGAAAATTAAAGAGCAGGTTATTCGATGTAAACATTCGTAATGAATGATTTTTCAATCGTAAAATTTCCTAAAATTTCTTTCCTCCGAATATATCATTTCTCCCAGCAACATTGACGTTATCCTTACAAAAGAATCGACAGCAAGGCGGAAAATATATCTTGATTTATACTTGATTGAATTATACTAACGAAATCTCTTCAATCTGCCCCTTTTTTTTGCCGAAATTTATATCGCGCGGAGGAGGTATATCGGAAGCGACATGTCGAGACAGGCAAGCAGAGAACTAGACAAGGGAAGAGAGGTCCACTCGAAGCTTTCGTGCACACTAAACGATTCATCGTCATTCATGCGCGTATCTAGGAGGGCCCCATTGTGCGATATTACGGCCCTCGAGGGAGAAGGCTGCGTAGCTTAAAGGCGCATGTGACAAATGCCTTTATTCGTTTTCCCTACTGCATATCAGTGACGGTACGCATTTTGCGTGGACAATATTAAAATATGCGATAACGCAAGATGAAAAAAATGTCGATACTTTATAGCAAGAAAAACTAATTTCTTCATATTTTTAAAGCAAATCTTGTGAAATTATTTTTTTAAATAGAATATGAAAGCTATTAATTAACGATGGTTTTTAATGTGCGTAAAATGTTGCTTTATTTTATATCATAATAAAATAAAATAAAATAAATATATTTTGAATATTATAATATAAATTGAATATTATTTCAATATGAAATAGAAATAAAATTATAAATGTTATTATATTTAAACGAGTACACTTTACTAAACGCGATAATTAGAAACAAATTACGATGCAACTTGTGATTGAAAGAATGCAAACGATTTTAATCGCGCGAGAAACAAGTACTAGCATTTTTATGAAGAATTGCAAAATTAAACGATTCTTGGAGAAGTATGTTTAAAGACACGATATTTCGTACAGAAAGAGCAAATTTTTCTTTTTTTTCTTCATATTAGCGCTGGTTGTCGGCGTGATCAACGGATCATATCCGGTGACTGTTAAAAAGCTTCATTTTTCAAACAAGCTTATATCTCCGCTCTCTTAATTACACGCCGAGGTTTTACAATCCTCTCTCCATCTCGCGAATAAAACGCAAGTGATTAATGACGCAAGCGTGTCACAGCGTAGTTCCATAACGTAACAGTTAATCAGACTCAAAATGAGAGCCAGCTCAGACTATGCCGCGTTTATCGGGTCCGGTGTTACAACGAAATTAATTAAAAGTATCGACAAGACGACTTACGAGACTCCACATCATCCTGAATGCAACCTTGATTACCCTATCGGATATCTGACGATGAATGGGGAATTGACCAAACTTACCTGTAAAAAATAAAAGATAATTTATTAATAAAAATCTTTTTTAATGGCATAGATATGAAAAGAATAAGTGAATTACAGAAAAGAGAAAGATCGGCTGCAGAGATATACGTGAATAATATCGATAACAGCGGCCGAACCGCTGAAAATTGACGTTGAAAATTTACTTTTTTAGAAGAAACGGAATGATTGAACATCGTTTAATTTTTGGTACAACTCAATCGATATTCTGCAGGAAAGTATATCCAATATTTAAAGTAACGTACAATAGAACGTTGATTCGCGCTATCGGCGCACGTTCACGGCGGCGTGCACGCACAATGTAATTCACCGAGCGTGGTCGGTTTACGTAACGCGCTCAGTGAATGAATCAGAGGTTACGTTAGTTCACTTTATCTATAGCTCGCAACTCTTCCCCCCCCCCCGCGTTATTTTTTTTCCTGGTTTAATTTTTCATTCAGAGCTGCAATTCTCGTGCGAGCAGGCGCCAGTCAGAGCTGCTGGTGTCGCGTGTTCAAGGAGCAAACATAGAGCACATCCTTGATATATCTCTGATATAATAACTGATATAACTATCTGTTTTTATACAGGCGAATCACAAATTATTTTAGACTCATTCAGATAACTAGGTAATCATAAACCGAAAGCACAACTTCAATTTGCCTCGCAAAACCGTGATGCATTGAAAAATGATTCGTATCGGCACATGGCAGCCGATAATTTGCTGCTTCAGTTTATACATTGAAATGCATAAAAAGAATATAAATAAGTTCATAAAAAGAATATAAATAAGTTATTCAGAAATATATAATGAGATTTCACTATCTTGCTCTAATTATATAACATAAATTACGCAGTTTATTTAAACATTAAAAACTGATAAATTATTATAAAAGTTCTTTAGCCTAATCATTATTTTATAATACTCGTGAGAAATTGATAGATAAAATAAAAGAAATATGTGTCTATGTATCCTTTTCCCCCTCCCCACAAATTATCTCAACTCCGGTTTGTGATAGATCATCGTTAGTGAATCATACGTTTGTTGAAATAGCCAACAGAACGTGCCAGGTCTTTAAGCACCCGAAGCGTTTTGCCGCTACGGTCCTGGCTGTCGATGGCAGTTGTAGCCTTGACTAGAGTCCAGAGAGTGGAGGAACCGAGCCGAGCGAGCGGACAGGCATCGCTCGCTGCCGCCGCCGTCTCGTCGTCGCAAGTTGCACGCTGCGCGTGTTATGTTTAGACGAACTAGTACGTCACATCCGGTAGCCCGTGGCCCCTTCGCTCGCCGCTCGCGCGCGCGCTCTCTCTCTTTCTCTCTCTCTCTTTCGAGCCTCGTCTCGCCGCGCCGCGTCCCCCGCGCGGCGCGACTCGCCGCGCAAGATATCCAACAACCTCCCGCGAGCAGCGACGAACTGAATCGAATCCGAACGTGACCTACGCTGAATTATGGCAGCGACCTTCGGACAAGTCGCGGCCAGCCGCTCGCTGCTCTCCCGCGCCGACACCAAGGCTGACCGAATTGTGACACGGTCACGGAGACTTCCTGTTTATTACCGCAGGTCGCAGCCTCCCGCAAGGAAATTCGCTCGAATACGTTTCGCAACGAACCGCGAAATAACCGCCGGTGTGCGACGAGATCACTCCAGCGTAGGCAGACATTCTGCACACGATGTTACACAGATGTATTGAATCGTTGAGCTATAATTGAGAGCATCGAGTCTGAAATGTGCAATTTGCTTCCCAATTTTGCTCATTCACTCATTTTTGCATAAAGCGCTCGAAGATATTATGTAATTTGCAGGGGAAATTAAAATATTCGTAGGAATCTCGAGCGATGTATTAAACGGCGAAACGGCCGTTTTGTTCATGAGACAGCGGGTCGATTACAATCATCGGCGAATGGGGATTGCGGGCCGTAGGTCACTCCCGTACGCTCGCGACAATTCAGTCGCGGGCATCGCCATTAATTCCGAATCCAATTAAAAAGATGGCGATCCAATTAAAACGTCAGCGGCGTGCGCGCACGCGCGCGCACGCCCGATATGGGTACGCAATAAAGTTTTCATTAACGAGAAAGTTCCCTGGCGCTCGCGTATCTCGCGCTCGGCGTATTCGGACTCGGTGTCTGAATCGGTGCCCGCGTTAAGACCTTACGATTGCTACGGCTTCGTATGCCGACGCTTGGCTCGCTTTACCGCACTCATCTCGATCCTGTTAACGTAATACCCGTTTGCGCGCGGCGCAAGCGCCAGGTTTGCGTAATATCATGTTCGTTCTCTGAAATATCAGAAAATCGGCAATAAATACAGACGTCTTGCGTTACGTGCGCGATTAAGTAACCGGAGTCCAAACATATTTCCTGTAATTTCGGAATTTTTCCCACGAAGAACTCGCCATTTTCATTCTGTTTGCCTATTAAGCCGAATATACGCACATTAGACTCGCGAGCGCGAATAAATGCAATTTGCCTCGCTGCCGGCGCTACTCGCGCTATTCATTGAAGCAAGATGCTCATTCGAGTCTGTTTGCGCTCGCTTGCTCGCCTCGCATCTGATTTCATTTATGGCGTTCAAAAAAAGCTAAATGGGCTTCTTCTTATTTATCGGAGTCCCTCGAACTACTACTAATATTTCGTTTTATCGCGTCGCTCACGCTACGCGTAAATATGAATCAACCTCTATACGCGTACCCCGCCCGTCACGCCGCACTCCGTTCGTCTCGCCGTCTCGCGAAAGGCCGGCCGGTGCGCACGCATGTATGAGTACACCTCGAGTGCGCCCCGTGCGTGTCGCGTGTAAAATCGAGATACGACGCGACGTACTACGCCGTACTACGTCGTTCTTGCCAAGTGGGCAGGGACGGACGGATCGGCCGCCGGCGTCAGAAACTGACCCTTGACTTCTAGCGAGCCTAGTCAATCCGGTAAATTTACCTGATCTCGATTACGTGGCTTTTAATGTCGCAATATCGGCGGTAATACGTAGCAGCCGATCGTCGTAATAATATCCCAATTGATCCAAATATACGGGGACTTGAGAAAATGTTGAGACAACGAGCTTCCGCAACGATATTGATAAACTTGTGAAACTGTGCCAATTCAGCTCCAATTGAGATAAAGATAGAGAGTAAAATCAAGAAGGAGGAAGTCAGAGTAGCAAGAGTAATGCCAGATGAAATTTTATTCCCAACATCCTAGACATACTTTCTCCTTTAAATTTTCCATAAAGTTTTGCAATTATTTTTTTTTTTTATTCCGCTCCCGCGGGTTACGAGTGACACGTTCGCATGCCGTCAGACCTGAATTCATTTAATTATTCGAAAGCCGTTTAACTGTAATTGCACTTAAGGAGACAATTAAGCGTCTTCAATTACAGTTTTAACCACCTTCCTCGTTCGCGAACATAAAATCCATAGTAGAAGAGCGAGCTGTCCGCAATTGCGCGGATGCCCCCGGCGACGATGCCGCGGCGGCGCCGTCCCTGAAGGCGACGCCGCGCCCGTACGTTGCACTCGTATGAATGCTCGGGCGATTCTCGAGGCATCGCCGCCGACTGCATTCACGTGCACGCGAATTACGACACGAGGAGCACGCCTCGCCTCGGGGTAATACGAACGACGAAGGCAGTAGGTTACTCGCGTCCGGTGAAATAACAATGAAAGAAAACAGAGAACGCCTCCGCGACGCACAATGTCTCACGTGCTGATTATTAAAAAAAAAAGAGGAAAAAGAGACTTTAAATACGAGAGAATTTAAAAATGATAACTCTGTAACTCGACAAACGCGAGAGAGAAAATATAAAATTAATCGAATTGAGAGAACGAGCTCTACGCGTTACAGAACTAAACTATAATCAAGTTATAAACTTTCCCCTTTTATTAATTACGAGTATTTAAAAATTAGCAACGTGACGCGGGTAATTGCAAGGAAAAACGTTGCAATGTGTTCGTTGATAATTATAATGGTGTAATTGCGAGTCTGAAGCGCGAGACAAGTAAAATAAATCGTACCAAATTAAAATTGGATTCTCGAACACAATGAGAAATAGAGTAGTCGATAAGATCCATATTTTATGCCGCAAGTTGCTAATACTTCCCCGCAAGCAAGCTTACGTTACCGGTAGACAGAGTCTTTCCGCATGAGCGGGCATGAGTCATACAGCCGATTAATATACTTCAGACGATTTTTTATCCCCCGAAGCGCAATTGCTCCGCGCGCAATACATTGTTTTGATATGTTCCTGCACACGAAGGGGCGCGGATAAAATGTTAACGAAAGGGTTACAATCCGGCAATAATTTGCCGGATGAGAACGGTTTTCGTGCACAGTCCAATTCGATCGCGTGCGATCATCGCGCAGGCACGCCGACGACGAGGTCTCGACGTCGCCGGGTCTTATCGAACGCGAAAGATTTTTTCTCGAGCCGCTGCCAAGATGAACAGAAACAGATCCTCCCTGGCGGCTAGTCGAGAAGGAAGCGGGTCGTTGAACGAACGGAAAACGCATGTGGATACTTCGCGCGTAGGTCGCAAGACAGTCAACGACGACGATGAGGAGGACGACGAGGATCGATCGATCGCGAAGTTTCCACGCTCGGTGCCTACGCGATGGATCGATCCCGCTGCCGCCGCCGCCGCCGCTCTGCGCCGTCCCACGTACTTTCTTGCGGCTTTACAATGTTGCACGCCGCGGCGGCGTTCCGCCTTCGTAGGCGAACCGTGAAACAAAGGAAGTCGAAGTCTCGTAGTCAGGGCGACAAGTATAGGCCTACCGGCGTACACACGGAACACGGCTGTTTACGGCGCGTCCTGCGCACGAAAGTAAAGAGGGATCGTGCACACGCCAACGCGTGCGGAACGAAAGCCCTTTTCCCGTCGACATTGTAGCGAAAACGTGTGGAGGAGAGCCTCCACACGCCGCGCGCCGTCTCTCACCGGGACGAAAACGGTGCCGCCGTGTATTTGCGGCTAACGCGCAATTTCGCCATTGCATAAAATATTTTTTAGTTTCATATATGTGCCTGGACACGTGCGCGACAATGTGAAGCGTATTTATAGTGCATTTATAAATAACAGGGCTATAGTTACGTGAAATGTGCTTACGTGAAATTGGCTGCATTTATGAAATATTGCAGTAATCATAGGTATAGAATTACGTGACGTACGCTTCGGAATAAGTCTCGTATAGCGGACAGCATTTTTAATTCATGCATATTGCCTGTGAGATTGCATGTTAACCTTTCGACCCCCATTGAACGTCGTGCAGAATCGTATTATATAATTATTGGTCTAGAAAAAAAAAATTTGTTTCCCTCATATATTTCTTTTCATGACTCTCTAAATTATTAATTAGTTAATTTTCGTTTGAAAAACCGACTATTCAAGGAAACGCCGCATCTCCCCGATGAAATTGATAAAAATGCGTGTTTTCCGAGGCAAACAGTGAAAAACGACGTATAAGTAGGTTATTGATTTTCACGGACTATAATACCTCGCGTTCAGCTTTTTTTCCGCAAATCGAGCAACGTGGGGAAGGAAGGGGATTAATTCCGCAAGCACGACGCGCTGGCGACGGAAGGATTACAACGTAATCGAATAACTCGGCCTGTTATTAAGCCGCTGTGTGTGCAAAATGCACGCGGCGTGCAAGCGTCCCCGACGCACCCTGCGTAAAACACGCGCGCACAAACGAACGCGGGACAAAAAGTTCATCCGTCGACATCGCCGCGATATAGAGGTTTGGTTCAGTGAAGCGTGCATCTATTAAAATACAGACGAGCTGGCTGCAACGATGAGTCTCTTCCGGCCTGCGTGCCAAAAATAAACCGCGGCTAATATGAAAGTTCTAGCGACGGACGGGGAATTAACGAGCAACTTTCATCGATACTGTAAAAGCGATAGAGCGACGGAGGAAAAAAAAAGTGTTCGCAACTCACTAAGGCGTAATGACTAGAATAATTGTAATGTGAACTAAATAACTAAACTCATAGAGATCTCACATAGGCGATACAGGATATAGGCCATACAAGAATAAAGCCATCCAATATTAATAAAATATAATTCACACTTCACGCCTCTCTTCTCTCTCTTCTCTCTCTCTCTCTCTCTCTCTCTCTCTCTCTCTTTCACATCTCGGACATATTTTACGTATGAAGTCTCTTTCCTTTATCAGCAATGTGAGATAGGCATTGAATGTAATTGGTCTCGATGAATTAAAATTAACATATCAGTTCCGATCTCGAGCTGCGCGATGTCGAAATAAACGGACTCGTTCCACATCGATTCTAATCAAATCTCCTAAATTAACGGCATAATTCCGAGACCCTCCGCCGTCGTATCCGAGATGGGCAAAGTATATGTCAACGGCAGATCCCGACGCTTATATTCGAGGCCTCACGAAATTAATCGCGAACGATCGAGTGTGACGACCAGGCAAGCACGGCGCTCCTGCGTAGTCAATTGGTCAGAGATGTCAACGACAGGTGGTCCTCATTTATACGCGAGATATCTCGCGAAATAGGTCGCAAATACGGCCGTACATCGAACAGTGAGAAACGCGCGCGTGCAGCGGCGGCGACACGATTCGCGTTACCGATTACCTGCCGACGTCAAGACCAGAGCGAAATATCGAGAATCGATACAAACGGCGTATAATGCTTACTCTTCTATTTCGCGCCGATGGCAGCTGCCCGCGCGCTTCTATCACAATGTTGTAGACCTCGCGCACGGCAGTCAGCGAGACATAAGAAAAACTGCCGGAGTAAAATGCGCTTTATGTTGTGGGGCTGGTGAGAAAAAGAACGCGAGATTAGCGTCCTCGAACGCGCGGCACAGAAGGATTTATTGAAATATCAGAAAAGTTTCGTGTGTCCTGGAGACGTTTTTGCCGAAGCAGGTCGCGCGGTTTTCAATTTGCGCGCGAAAACGCTCAAGCGTGACCTGCACGAAGATAAAACGTTTTTCAAGGGAACTTATTATAGTATATCTAGTGTAAGTTATTCTTGGAATCCTATGTTTAATAATGGAACTCATATTTCAGACATTAAGCTACGTTATACGAGAAACAATTTCTTTTAAGATTCTTTATCAACAATAGAAAATTATCAACAAACATTATCAACAAAATAAAATATTTTGAAGATTTTCTTTATACAGACAATGATATAAAATGTTACATGCGTATGTCAATTGTTAATATTAGTCTCAAGGGGTCCGGTTTTTTAACTCATAAATACATTTAACTTCGCGGAGTCTGTTGTAATATGCCAGAACCTGAGGCGAGACAACGAATATTTAAGTTGACAAAGTAGAATAAGCGTATAAACGTCAAATGGTTACGAAATTTCGCGGCAGAAAAATGCGCGGTACACTGATTCTGCGCGCTTTTCTCTCCATTGCCGGGATGGTTTGTCAGAGCACGACTCGACGACGACGACGACGACGACGACGACGACGATGACAACGAGTAGTTCGTAACTCTCGTCATGAATCGGCGCGCGCGAGTAGAAACGCTCGGGGTCGCTCGGTCGGTCGGTCGGTTGGTTGGTTGGTTGGCTGGCTGGCTGGTTGGTTGGTTGGTTGATAGGCGGTGGGGCAAGGTGTAGGTCTCGTGACGTAGTAGTACGTATTTCTACTACGTTGTAACCTCCGCACGCCCAAGCGATCTCCTGTCCCCGCAACCAACCCTTCACAAATAGGACCCGTTCCTTCCAACCCTCTCGCGGCAGTGTGTAACCGGGATATAAGCAGCCACCCCTTTATCAGTCCCCCAGCCGACCGGCCAGCCATCCAACCATCCAGCCAGCCATCTATCCAGCCAGCTAGTCAGCCAGACTGCCAGCCAGCCAGCCAGTCAGCCAGTCAGCCAGCCAGCCAGCCGCCACCTACTCCGCCTACTCTTCTTTCTCCTCCACGTTGCACGTCGTAGCCATGGCAATATTGATCGACCAGGCAGGCAGGCAGGCAGGCCAGGCAAGCAAGCAGGCACTCAGGCAGGCAGGCAAGCAGGCAGGCAAGCAGGCTGGCTGGCAGGCAGGCAGGCTGGCTGGCTGGTGGATGGCTGGCTGGCATGCTCGCTGCGCGCTTTCTACAATGTCCAACGTGCTTGCGGGGCTTGCCGGCCCGCCACGCCGGCCGGCACCCACCCCGGCATCCTTCCTTCGATCGCGTGCGGATTGTACCACCGCGCCACCATCACGTAGCAGGAAACTGTGAAACTCTCGACAGACTCCGGCGGAGAGTTTGCGGATTCGACGTTACGCAAACTCGAGCTCGATCGCGGAAATTGAGCCGATAATAATATTCTTTGAAATATTAATGGATAAATCCGCGTGTCTTGTGTATATATATATATATATTCAGAATACAATAATAAATCAAATTGCAATATCACATTGATGCTCAAACTTTCTAATATTATCTCATCGTTGTAATTTTGTCGAATAAATAATTTTAGTTCAACAATTTCCTTGATATTTGTTAAATAATTCATATAAATCATCTACATTTTTTATATTAAAAATGATATTCTCCAAATTGATATCTATAAAATGTTATATCTTTTATATTTATTTTAAAGTGATTGAAATGTTTTCACACATCACATTTTTTTTTCTCCAATATTAAATTTATAGAGGTTCGATAAAAATACGGAATGATTTTCCATCTCTTTCGCAAACTCATCAAGCTACGATTTCCCTCATCTCTCAAATCCTTACACGCTTAGATTTGCTTTGACATCGACCGGTTAATGCTACAGAGGAAAGAATTTCCATTTAAAGAGCAACCGAAGCGAAACCGTGATCGGCCGACAAACTGTTTCGAATAGCCGGTAGAATTTGGCGATCGAAATTTCTTTAACGGTCCCTCGCCGCCATTGCGAGGCCGATCGAACAAACCCGAAAGATCCAATTACATCCATCGAGTCGGACGGAGATTACAGGCTGGGCTGGCTGGCGTGCGCTGACTCTGCCTGGCCGGTTAGCTGGTTGGAAAAATTTTTTCTCTTTTTGGAGCACGGGCCGCAGGTGTGTGCGCCGTGCCGGCACGAGGCCGGTTCAAAAGATCTGACCCGGCCGAGTGGCCGAGATCCATTCTAGGAGCTGACCGAATGTGCCCAGGCCAAGATGATTCTCGGCTTTGAAAACCGAACGATAGCGCGCGCACGGATCGAACATGACCCGACGACCTCGTCGGTGTCACAAACCGGAGTATGAAGAAAGAGAGAGGGCGAACGGGAAAGAGAGAAAAAGAGCGAGGTCACGGGGCAAAATTAGACGTGTTAAATAATAATACCCCGTGGCAGATAGTACGCTGGTACTCGTACGACATCCATGAATGTTTCTGTCACACGGAACATCGAACAGTGGTAAATCGCCGTATCTCTCTGTGCTCGATACGGAATTAGATTTACTGAATCGTAACGTCGAGATATATTCCGCGCGTCACGCGCGCCAGCTTTTACTATTCGCCATCGGAAAATTGCGAGGCGCAGCGATATTATATCGCTATTTATTTCTGTTTCGTTCTCTGACGATTCCTTCTTTGGAAAGTGTGAAAAAATAATACAGCATAAATAAGAAGACTTCGTGACTCGAAATAAGCTTCAATACTCGAGTGCAAGCACGAGTACGTATCGTCGCGTACACATTATGTACACATTTTACGATTGTCGATTTACGATAATGGCTTGATCGACCTCGAAATAAATATTCCATTTGGTGTTCCATATTTTAAATCGAAATATCACGAACGATTACAGTCGTTTCTCACGACGAGCACGACCCGCGACGTGTTAAGCCTGTAATTTCATCGACCCCCTTCAAACGTCTAATTTCGCGGTTCGTCCAAGTTTTCGCCGAAGAGAGGTACGTTGTAATTGGGTCTCGACCTACCACAGATATTGCACACAGAGACGCCGTTAAACAGGGGCTCGATCGAGGTCCTTAACCTCATACCGGACGAGTTCCAACGACCAGATGAGCGGTGGTAAGATCGAACAAAGAGAACTTTAGTTGTTACTCCCGTTTGTCACTTTCGTGAAGTCTATAAGGCGCAGTTAAATTTGCAACCTTAGAAAACTACTCTGGATAATAATCTATCTCGGACACTTCTTGACTTTTCAATTTGTCCTTCAATTATGCTGTCAGACAAGAACCGTTATCAAAAGGTACAAAAAAACATAAATTTGTCTTAATGAATGTCTTGTCGAAAAAAAAGTACATTGATTTAGAAAATAAAATTCGGATACCGCATCTTGCGTGCTAATTTGTATAATCATGATCGATTCATCGAACAAGATCGAACGTTTTGTTCTTCATATGTTGTTCTTATATGAGCAACATATTAAAGTAAACCCGATCTGATGCCTCGTAACGTTCGCTATCCCGATGGCTAGAACATATTTCCCTAGATTACACCCATTATGTCGGGGATGCCGACGCTACACGCGCACGCCGGCCACGTGATCAAAAGGAGCAGCGTAAAATGAAGAGCTGGATAGAGATTGAGAGAATAAGAGAGCAAGAGAGCGCGGATATACAGCGGGCCGCCGACGTCGCATGCCTCCAGGGGCTACGAAAGCCCGTCGAGGGAGCTCTAGAGGCAACGATACGATGCGAAGAGGTGTTGCGCTTGGTAAGTACATAAATTACCTATGGCTCTTCACGCACGAACACCACAAATATTTACCGTAGCTAGTCTATGGCAGCAGCAACTAACAGTCATACCGACTTCGCTTTCCAATCTCGCTCTATCGACATCCTCATCGGCAATGACTTTGCTTCGCACGAGAGCTTATGACCCTGACCACACGCTGTGCGAAATGCGATGCGCGCTCCGGAGGAAGGAAAGAGCGTCGGCAAAAAAAAAAAAAGAATCGCCAAGTATCCTTAAGGAGATAATAATCGTCGAATCGCCGGATAATCATATGCGGGCGCAATCGATCGCTAATGACTCGCCAACTTTCTAATGAACCCAAAGTGCCTCTAATGTAAGTCGCGAGCATTATTATTATAAATTAACATTAAAAACGCTATTACTATCTGCCCGAAGTAACTGTTAAATATGCGCGTATTAATGTCCAGGACACAAAATGGGATATATATATACACGCTTGATCTAAGTATAAACTCGAGAGAGCGTTTGCTGATTATCGGTAGAAAGTTCGTGGAGCAAACTGTCCCATTTTTGCGTCGCTTCCAAGAAAAGAAAGAAAATGTGATTTTCGCCGCCGCTTGCGCATATATCAGTAGTTTCTCCCGCCGTGCGTTGCCATGATCACAGGATACAAGCGACCTTCGGTATACTACGGCGGAGCGTAACATCTAATACTATGCTTCCCGACGTCACAACAGCTATTCCACGCGTGTTTGCCTTCGAGGATCAGCTTTATCGTCCGACCGGGATCCATCGTCATCTACCGTAGACACGTGGACGACATGAGCAGTCAGGCGAAAATGGTAGATGGATACCATTGATACGCCAAGATCAACGAAAATAACGTGAATTATGGAACATTCACTCTCCTAAATTACAACTGGTAGTACATTCAATATTGTAAAAAAGTTAAAAGCAACAAATTTCACATCGCGATGCTATTGCAATAAGACACTATTTCGTTAAAATTATTATTCGTCCGAAACGATATTATCGAAAGATGTTAGAATATTAAATTAAAATAATAAATTAGTATAATTAAATTGATAATGTCGATCTGATACAGTGGCTTTTTCTTGCAATACAAGATTTAGTAATTTATTATTTTATAACTGTTTCCCGAAGAGCCAGACGACAGAACTTGTCTGCAGCAAATTAAACTAAATGAGAGACAGAAGTCGCCGAGGTTCTCTCGATATCGACCGTAGAATCACGCCAATTCGTAATTAGTTCCCGTGAAAGTTTAAAACCGAGCGTCGGCTACGGCTCGAAATGTTATCAAGACGTCAAGTCAAAGAGAGTCTCCATCTTGCCGCGCTTGCAACCTAGTCTAACATCGCAGCATCTCGTCGCTATCGGTCCATTCCAATATTCAAAGTGAGCTTCCAAACGACAGCTCCGGAGCTGGTTACTCTAACCTTCCTCACTAAAAGCTGCTCTCTCCCCGAAACCGACGCCACACCGTATTCTGTTGGTGGCTGATAGTAGCCCGCCACGATCTTCGCCCTTCGGCGAAACGAAGCAAGGAAGCGTTCCCGACGTTTGAAGAGCTTTGAACTTTACTCCCGTCCATCGTCAAGCTTCTACACGCGGCGATAGATCGATCAAATTGACGTCAAAATGTAATTCGGCGAATTCGCTTCGGTCCGAAACGGGATATTTTTTTGATACTCCGCCGTGAAGGACACGCCATAACGTATATACGTTCCGTACGTAACACTTCCATTTCGTAAATAATGCAATTCAAGTAATAAGTTGTATAATGAAATGATTTCGTATACAATAGGGGATGATGGATCCGCGAATCAGAAACGTTCGCCCGCGTATCTATGTGCCGTCATAAATTTTCGCGAGAAAAATCCCTCCCCTGAATTTCAATTGTCGCGGATTCGTCGCCGTCATCGCGCTAATCGAAAACATTTTCTCTTCACGACGGAGAGACCGATGTTCCGGACGCACTATTCGCGACGCTGTCCGTCCATCGATCTTCGCGGACGGAAGCGGATTCCGCGACCTTTATCGTCCAGAAAAATTCACCGTTGGAAATGGCAAACGCATTAAGCGTGCGGATAAAAAAAGAACGATGACACGGTCTCTCCTCTCGCTATTTCATTCTCTCTCGCCATCTCTTTCTCTCGTCGCGTTATTCCGAATCTTTCGTTCTCCTCCCCCCCTCCTCACTCTCGTTCTCTCTTCCTCCCGGAAGATAATGCTGCCAGCTACGAAAGGAAGAAAGATCTTTTCCTCGCGTGGATTCACTCAACCGGCGGCAACGGTGCCGCTGAGAAAAGTGGATTAATAAATCAGGAGCTAATCCACCGTAATATTCCCCGCATCCGCCCGGTACCATTTTGTGGATGCTACGCGCTTTCCAGTGAGCCTTCAAAAAGTAAGATCGCGCATTGCTGCTGCGTGATAAACACTCATTTGATTTCACGGCGCAACACGGCAAGCGTTTTAACCAACTTCGCTCGGAGTCTAGAAACGGGTATCATCATCACAGCTGCCACGCCACGCGCTCCCAACTATTTAAAGAGCCGATCGGCAAAATGCGAAATCGATATTCTTGTTAAGTTTCACCGCGGCTCGTCATTGCTTTCCACGCATGCTACGGCATACTAATGACACTTTAACCGGCATCATAATCGGATTACTCCCCAATTCATATGCATAATTTCCTGCTACCGCGACGCTCCAGACAATTTTTTTTTTTTTTAGAAGAGTCATATTCTCCTCCGGTCTTTTACGCATCGTCTTAGTCATGTGTCGTAAAATTCTGCGAATTCTATCCCAAAATTTCGTGCATTTTTAATTTCTAGCTTAATATAAAATAAGATTAATAAACACAGAGTTATGCATATAAAATAAAAATTAATCAATATTAATATATTTAGAAATATATTCCGATTAGACTCTTGTTTCCTTACAATTTTGCGAAATTACGGGATCTATTAGTGTTTAATAGTTTAAATATATTTATATAGTGTTAAAACTTAAATAAATTATTACAATATATTAATATTGTATATTAATATAACAATACCACTTCCTCTGCGCATGAAATTTTTATCTAGACAGTCTATTCAAAATTGACAAAAATGCAGCTAAATTTGTACTTGATAAGAGGGAAATGGAAAGACGATATATCATCCGTCACTCGTAAAAGTGTCCGGTTACAATTGCCTATCATAAATTAACGAAACAATTTCGCGGCGATCCTTCCCACCGGAAATGACACGAGGTGTTTGCTCCCCCCGTGGGCCCACATGCATTGCATACATTCGTCGTAAAGATAGCGTTTGTTTCGACTTCATTAGCTGTTCTGATCCGATCTTTCGCCTCGCTTCACCGTGAGGACGTAAACGTCACGGGAATAGAACACGCTGACCGCCGCATCGATATCAGCCAGACTTCCGGGAGCGGGATAGAGATACAATTCATGGACTGGGCGTGGGCGATACGCATAACTCTGCGCGTGAGGTTCTTGTCAGATAATCCACGAGCGCGGCCCGAGTAATCGCGCAAACGGCGAGCGAAGGAGTGATCTTATCGCGTGAGCGTGCGCGCACGCGTTACTTTCCTCTTGGCGCATTACGATTAACTGCAAGCAAACCCGAGACTATCTTTCTCTTTCACTGTCGACGATTCCACGAAGCTAGTTCCGAGTCAACCGATCTCTCACGAGCAGGGAGAAAGAGAGAGTATTTGGATGTCCTATTAGCAACAAGAGGAAAATCTCGTTCGCGAATAAACGAGCTACTTATTCCTCACGATGGAAAAGATCCTTTCCTGGCGGATTATTAAAGCTCCGCATTACGGAATGAAAGATCGAGCTAGTGTCGAAGAAAACGACACTAGCGAACTTTCGAACGTACATATCCCTTTTGATAAATAATTCATTGCGCATCAATAAAACTCCCAACTACTTCTAACTCTTCTTAATAACGTCCTTATCTCTTCGCAACTATTTCTCCTAACTATCGTTTAATAAAACAGTAAAAGCGTGTCACTTTACCATAATATACTTATATTTCATATTCGTATTTTATTAATTATATTTATTATGTATGTTTATTAGGAATACATTCCGACTAAAATTTATTTTATTGAAAATTTACTCCGCATCACAATCAGCGAAATAAAGACATTTCTAAATATCAAAATATTCTTATTCTGATGAATTAAATCATTTTATCGTTAAATGTTAACGATTTATTATTCAATTTTATTGTAATAATACTAGTATTATTAATATTGAATATTAGTATTGTCGGAAAGAATATTGTCGGAAAATACAAATATTATCGCAAGCTGAAGAGAAGAATGTTTCTTGTATAAAAATATTCGTTGACAATTCGATAAGTACCATTTCTACTTCTCCTATCTCTGTCGCCGGTTGCGCTGTCGACGAGTGAAATGAATAACGTTAAACAAACCGCTCCGGGATCTCGTTTACGGGCGCGAAAACTCGCGGCTAACGGAGCGGAAACTGTTCCGGAGATCGCGAGCGAGATTCTGCTCCAGAAGCGAGATCTCGCGCGCGCGTCCGCGACCCGTAACGGAATTCCTGAATTCCTGGACGAAGTCGATCTCGAGAGAAGGAAACGACGCGGTCACCTATCTACCGCGACTCTATCTCGCGCAGGAAGCAGCCAGAGAAGAAAATGTTGCACAAGAAGAAGGTATTATTAGCCGTCTCACTGAGCAGGGAGAAACGCTGCCTCCGCAGGCGGTGTGAATGAGAAGGCATGGATATCTCTTGTTCCTTCCTCGACACGACTACCACCGATGTCTCTTATCCTGATTCTTTCTCTTTCTCTCCCTTTCTTTTTCTCTATTTTATTTTTATTACGCTCGGCTAAGCCGCCACAGCCCGAGAAACATTCCGCCCCGTCGTTGCACGGATCTGCTTCTCCTCGTCTTCTCTTTTCGTCCTTTTTACCCCGAGTCGGCCCACGCGCGTGCAACATTCCGCGTTACGTAAGACAAAACAACCGGCTTGGAAAAAGGAACGAGCGAACACGTCGGCCGGAGAGGGCGAGGGAGAGACGTGCGAAAATGAGATAACGTGATTAGATCGTAATGCCTCTCGGGAGTAGTAATTGAATCGGGGGAAATTAGAAAATAGACGTACGCGTGCGACGCCAACGGCGCGATACGTTCTCGTTTGTTCTCGTTCGCGACGCAGCAATTAGCGCGTCATCGATAAATAATACATCGCCCGATGATTCGATCGGTGCGCGCGCGCATAAGCGTCGTGTCAATTAGACGGCTAATTAATTGAGGTCGATATCTCTCGGATCGGCGCTCTCTCTCTCTCTCTCATTGGTCACTTTCTATGGCTGGTTAAAAAAAAAAAGTCAATTAAAAAGGTCCTCTTTAATGTCCGGCGCGGCGATCGACGCGAACATTTACGATGATCTCGTAATGGACTTGTACTTTACGTTAATGGTACACGGCGGGCATTAAAATTTGGGCGCGCGCGAGGAGTATTAAATGCCGATCAGGTCCGCGTGCGCACTCTACTCAACCGACTAATTAAACGAGCGAATAAACGATTACTCGATTAAACTGTTATTGGCTTATTCGTTTTGGTCGATTAATCAGGAAAACGATAACTCGTTTGTACGCTTTCGTATTTGTTCGCTTTTCCGCGTTAAAGCATCGAGCAATTTGTACGCCACTCGTATCGTTCGAGCGAACATTGAATTTCTATGTACATATAGAATGTATATTTTTGCTATAACGTGTAAAATTTTCATCACTTGCAAAACTTGTAAAAGATGTATGTGGTATAGTAACATCGATGATGATATCGTTAATATCAAATCATAGTTTTTTTCTTGCGTGTGCTTAACAACACCGCGGAGAAGAAATATACGACAATAAAATATTACATTCCAAGTTAGAATTATTAAATGTACGATTAGTGACTCGAGCGTTTTAAATATCCATATCTGATAATGGATTGTGAAATTAATTAAACATTTCACGCGTTTGCTTCGATTCTGCTGTACTAATGTTATGTGAATAAGAAATGGGCAAACGGATAATCATAATCCTTTATTCTCCTAATGGCCTGTTACTTTCGTAATAAATTAAAGGGAATGATAATTTTCCGGTTAACAGAATGCCATTTTAGTTATTAATTAGTACAAGAGTTACTTAATTATTTAGTTGAAATGTTTACAGCGTCTTTCATGAAAGAAAAAAAAAAAAACAAAATTGCAAAGCGTATTAATAATTTGAATATAAATATTGTAAAAATATAATTAATTGTATACATTAAAATGTTCGATTATATCTTGTTTTACCTTATTTTACCTACAATTATATCAAATTACATGAGGATTAGTTTTCCGGCTGTTTCGAGAAGTCGAGGAAGATGCGAATTAACCTACTTGTACTGATTTCCAGAATGCAGTTTCAGATACTTGGGAATTTAATGCAGCAGGAAATCTCGAAAGAGATTCGCAAAGCAAAAAAACTGACCGAGATAAATATCAAATGTGCAGTGTTAAAATGTCACATGTTATAAGTAAATCAAAAATATTACAATAATTTTTATCCAAATGAAATTCTTTAGAATCAGCATTCTTTGCTTAATCTATTTATAACTGAAGGCTTTCGCCTCCGTAACATTTCGAAACATTGTATTATTCCGCGCGAAACTTAGACTTAGACGGCGACACAGCGAATACTCGCGCGGGACGGTCATGTATTCGCGTACATTTATGGCGAGACAGACTTGATCGTTTCCATGAACGGTTTCCGCAATATGCTTACGCGCGTCGGGTGGGTGAAACCAGTCAGGCACGAAAAGTCAAGTCACCGATCTCGATCTATGGTCCACACGATCGGCCCGTGCGCGCGCACCCGCCAGACAAGTCCGCGGAGTTAAAAGACTTTTAAGACTGTCCCGCCGTGATTTACGACGTTCGTTTAAAACCTACGATGAGCGAGCCGTCGTCGGTCTTGGAGCGCGCGCGCGCGCGCACGCGAGGGCGGGCGACTGTCTCCTGCGTGCCTCTTCCGAGCTCTTGCCCGGGGAAAATTGAGCGTTAGTGAGGGTGCAAAGCCCGATGTTCTCTCGACCAAGCATTACCCGGCGGTCTCCCGACGGGTGCTAAAACCTTCAATTAGTAGACGAAACGAACTATTATCGCTTCATCATATAAGCGATTGAACATGAGGATCTCTTCGCAAATTAAACTTCAGAAGCGAGAGTAGATAATACCCTTATTATCTTGATTTAATTTTAAAGAACTTCGCGCTCTTGGAGAGGATTATTTTTTTAATACATTTTTAAACAGTATATTTTAATGTTTGCGATAAAAAAGTTCCGATTAATAGTAAAATAATAGTAATAACCTCGAGCTTTCTTTTTTAAATTGCAATCAGGCTTTCATTTTATCTACATTATGAAAAAATGTTCAAGGTAACAGGACAAATGCTCTGTAAAAAAAATATGCGAGTTATCGCGCGATGAAATCATCTTCCGGATAGAGCAACGAGCTCTCGACATCTTTCGCCCGATCACTAATCGTCCACGTTGATTATCCACGCAAGGACACGGCGATGACTTAGAATGCGTGTCATAGCGCGTATCGCGGCAATCGGCCGGTCGATTGGCTGCTCGTTCTCTCGGGACTCGCTCGTGCGTACACGCGTACGCGAGACGGAAGCGCGCACACACCGGCGCGGCGCACGCGGAGGCGCAGTCACAGCTATGCACGCCCACTCGAACTGCATTCATTCATAAAAGTGGCGAGAACGGACGCGCGAGCCTCGCGCCGCACCGCGTCGCGCCTTGCTTTAGCCCCCGGCCAGCCTTTTACGAGCGGAGCGTACGCTGCCTCCTCTCGACGGTGCATAATGCACACGCATGCAGTCTCCGCGCCGGCGAGAGATTGTGTGCTAATGGCCGCGATCGCTATCGACGTCCATAGTAAATTCAAACGTACGTACTTCCCGAATCGCGGCGACAGGGCGGCCAGCGCCGTGCTGCTATTATTATATTCTCGAACGCGCGAGCGACCAATGTCAGAATCCGCGACAGTCGATGTCACGTGCGAGTTGTGCGCGAATTGCAATGAAAGAGAGAGAGAACACATGTTTCATATATTGCAATACTTTAAATATTCAATACTAATCAAAATAAAAAAAAATAATATATAATTTAATAATTAAAAAAACAGAGCTTATATAAATTCAAAAATGGTTTTTGATTATCAACAAAAAAGCGGACACTTTTATCTTATTTTCATTACGATTATTAATTGAACATATCTAAATGGCCAAGATAAATGTTAGATTTATGAGATCGAGTAATATTGTAAATATTTCATTAGTAATTGATATATGTATACACATAACATCCTCTCGTCTCAAGTATGTTTAATTTCCGTTAGTTCGACTGTAATATATATATCACTCATCACTCACTAATGTATCTTGAAACCTTAGAGCTAATTATCAACATTGTGATTTTGAAAAAGAAAGTATAGCAAGTCATAGGCGCGGTCTTAGAAAATCAGATCTATAAAGCACCAAAATGCGAATTTTTATATTTTTAATTTGTATTACTTTTTAAATTAATGTTACATTTGATTATCGACAATTTGTCAACATTTATTCATTAACAATCGCACAAATTTTGTAAAAATTCACATTTCGGGGTGCTAACTTCAGTTTTTAAAGAAACAGGTTTACAAAAAATTTATAATTAATCATTAATGTTTCAATCACGTATGCATTTTTTCAAATAATTCGTAAACGTATCTATAATCAAACAAGCACGAGTAATTCCAAAGACTGCATGATAAAGAAATATTCTGCACTGCACATATCAATATAAGAAACAATACAATATGTTACAATAGAAAATACTGTACATGTCTTGTTTTCCTCTTAAAGTCATGTCAGTTTAAAAAGATTAGTTTAATCCATCGACAAAGAATCCGGTTAATCTTGACATGCAACATCAAATTCATCGAAGATCATGTGTATAACATTCCAGAATATTTCGCCGGGAAAGAACCTTCGAACGTTGACGAGGGAAACGCAGAAGAATAAGAAAAAAACGTTGATGCCGCGAGCGGCTGCCATCCGAGGTAATGTTCATGAACGAAACCGGTTGGCCGGTTTGTCCGAAGTATACAAGCCCGACGTGCGACGTTCCCCTGCTCGAGTTCGAATAACGAGGTTGCCAGTTCAGTTTCGTGAAACTGGTTTTTTTCCCCCTATTTCATCTTCCACCGCGCTACGGTTCTTATCTTTGCGCGAGCTCCGTCGAGCTTTCCGAAGAGGGAGAATGAAGGAACAAAGTAAGACCGGTGGCGAGTCTTTTCTTATCGCATCGTATGCCGCTGGGTACCGTTGCGGTTGCATTTGCGGCGTACTTCGACTTTTTGCGCGGCCTTGAAAGCGGATGGAATCAGGACGTCTCGCGTCGTGTCGTCTCCGCGAAGGAGAGTCAGCTGTCTCGATTGCCTTAATCTCGATCTTGTTTCTAACATTGCGAGAGCACAATTTCCGTTCCTCTGCGATTTCGTAAAAGTAAATCTTTCAAATTTTTTTAAACAAAATAATATGTTGTGACGTTCTAAAAATTTTCATGCTAATTAATCTTAAATTTACTTCTTCATTTCTTTTTCGTAAATATTTAAATATATGAAAATCGAACATTACAAAAATTTAAAAAATTGTATACACTGTAATAAAATATTAAAAATCATAATTGCCGGATTTTTCAAATCCAGACTAAACGAGAAGCATTTATCTAGCCAAACCGCAGAGCAAACGGCTCATTGATGACCGAAGAAAGCGATCGAAAATAACAGTACTTAGCATATCCCATGCATTCGCAATGACTCCGATTGACTTTCTCGGTCGGTAGACTCGCTAAGATTTATGCACATATCGTGGACAGATGCGCGATCGCATTTGCACGAGAAGCGTATCGAATTATGCGTATGGCACGGAGCTCGCCGGGATGACGGGTGCAATTTTTTTTATTGCGCCGCCGGCGTTACTCGAGCGTGATCGAAGCACGAAGATAGACGCTTCCTCTGTCGCGCGACGTCGCGCTCGCAAGGTTCTTGCTTCAGCTATACTGCGATGTAGAATTTAAATGACGGTAAAATGTATCGAGAACGTTTTATCAGAGCTTCTAGAACATCAGAGAGCTCTATGACGGACATATCGATCGAGTTATTCATGAGTAGTATTGCGATATTTCTTATTGCGAGACAAATACGAGTACTGCTTTCTTTCACAGACCGCTTGGAATATATTAATACAGAGTGTTAAATTAAATTTTCTAACATAATTGAAGAAATTAAAACATGATGTTAACCGCGTTATGTTAATCATTAATTCATTTTTCGAGATTGGACATTTAAATAAATCTTAAAAAAATAAATAAATGTGATAATCGAACATATTTTACACATGTAATAAAAATTTTTACGGTAGAAATATGATAAAACGCGGATACGCAGGAGACATATTTCCTAAACGAAACGATGTACGAGCCAATGACACTGCAGTAACGATCAAGCTGTTAAGGGCAAACGATCGTACGGTGAACGAAAGTTTCACGTCAGCGTGTCGCGGAATGTGCGGCAAAGGGAATAGGGAGGTAAAAAGTCTTCAATAAAACGAGTGTAAAAGCTTCAGTCTTGCAAGATAACGGATTATACAACAGGTCGTAAGACACAGTCGTAAGACCCAGCCATTTTGTCGGCCGCGGGGATGCGAATGATTCATCGTCACTTTCGCGTCCGTCGACGAATAATAATCGAGCCGCTTGAATTGATGACGTAGCGTAATATTCTATAATAATATAAAGCAATCTGAGAAAGGCAGAGAGAGAAAAAAAAAGCAAGAAGCATAAGGAATCGATGAGTGTGTTTACGGCTAATTTTATCAAGATACTTTGTGTCGCAAATGCATCACAATTTAAGCATACGATCTTCTCGAAAGTCTCGTCCCGGGATGTGTCAAGTTGAGAGCTGGGATTAAGCAAAGTTGTCGAGAGACCGGGTTGGCGCGCGCGGTGAACGCGACAGGCGACTACGGGACTGAAAATAGCGCCGCACTCACTGTCTGACTATGTAGCTATGCGTCTGCCGACCACTGTCAGTCCGTCCTCGCTTACTCGTCTATCCGTCGATCGAAAACCGCGTTGCGGCCGGCCGCTGTGACGCCGACGATAGCACCGTTTTGTCCCACGCATCAGCCCAGGGTCAGGATTGCAGTTGCCCACCCATCCCGTCGAATGCATGAAATGTCATTCGGATACTAGATTAAATGTCATCCGCAGGTAGAAGATGGAAGCCAGTTCAGCAATTTATACATAATTATGAGTAATTTATGGATCTATTCTCGGAATTCTGCGTTCTCACTAATGGACTGTTCAGATCATATATTATGTCGCGCTTTTAATAGAGAATATATATATATATATATATATATATATATATATATAGAAAATGTACTTGTGTTTTTTTGTTTGCTTTTACTAATGAGACAAGATATAGATATCCGAATATATGCAGACACATAAGGAAAGTAATCGAAAATTTTTGCATTTTGCATCACGACTGTGAGATAAAAACAATACCGATCGAAAACACTCCAAGTCCTCCTCTCATTTGACTCGAAAATTCCTCAACCGCAAAAACATAACGATGTAATTTCTCGTTATTCTCGAGCCATTTCTCTGTGTAGATCACTCAAGCACTCGTCTCGAATCAATTAGTCGAAATTGCATTTTTCGGATAAGACTCTTGCAGCTTAAGTTGAGAGAGCGCATGACAACGCTTCGTGCCAATAACCGATCTTTTAATTACAACCGCAGACTCGCCATTCTCGGTTAAACTCTTCTTATTCGAGATGATATATTTACTCTATCCTTCGTGAAATTCGAAATTAATTTTTCGTACAAAAATAATAAATTCTTAGAGCAGTTTGTGGAAATAATAACTATTTTTCTACAGCAATAACATTAAATGCAAATACCATTAACATCGCACACTTAAATGCCGCGCAAGTGTTAAACTCTATTAAACTAAAATCGTAGTTCTATGATAAATAAATTTACTAATTAACACATGACACAATATAATTTATGAACAATATCTTCGACTTGTTATTCAAAGGTATCGTTTAGATCACCTTTACTCGGCATTATAATCCCAAGATGACTGATACTTAATTTCTACTGATTTATTTGGCCTGTAAAAGTCAAGTTGCACGTCTCGCTAAACGGGGAGAAAAAAAGCTGGTCGGCTGTGTGTCGCGCTGCGCAAGCTCGTCGTGACGTCTCGTAAAACTTGTACTTGACCCTCTTTTCGCGATAAGCATCGTCGGCGAGTCGTATCATTACCGGAGCGGGCTCGAGTCCGCGTGAGAGACGGCGGCATAGTCAGACACCAATAACGCCGGCCGCGATAAATGAGGGTGAACGACTGTACAATCAGCGCGCCGACATTTATCGCGACGCGAATGCACGTTCCGTGCTCGCGGCGCGGATTATAATCCGATTTTATTATCGTTTAACGATCGGTCGAGACGCGACGCGCTCGATCGAAAAGTGCCTTGGCAGACGGCACGTACGAAAGCAAGCGATAGTATCGGGCTCTCCCGATCGTCGTTCCGCGAAGGAAAAAGGGGGTCGAAATAGTGCTAGAAATTGCGCTGCAGCCGGCGTAACGGTTGCCGTAAATTCCGCCGTGACGAGCACCCCACCGATTTCATTATCGATGTTGCCGAGGTTACGTGTAAGGATCAGTTTGTCACCGAAAATCTGCGTCAAGAACCATTTGATATGTGATACTTGTATATCTCAAGTTCTCTACGTGTATATAGAGGCACGTTTAAACAGCTTCTCTAGATATATACGATTACTGATAGTGTCGTCTCGTCCAAATTAATTGGACTAAAAGTACTATTAATTAAATATATCATTCCCCTGTGTACTCTCGATTTATAATATTTGAATTATTAATTTTAATTAGATAGTTAATACTGAAAAAGATATGAAGCATAAAATATATTACTAATATTAAATATACATAATATTAAATATATATCTTCTACGAATATTTGACATGTTGCGTGATGTCGCGGTAAATGAATACCGGAAGAGAATCGACGTCCCCGAATTTGCGCAGTTTACATAATGATTATTTCGTTGGGCATTCAATCGGCGTCACGTTCATGCGTACTGAAAGATTTTCGAAAGGTCGTACATTGCTCGCTCGCACGCTTGCTCGACTTCGATGCCGGTTGCGGCTAGAATCAATGACCAGCATTCCAGAGGTAACGAGCAGCTCCCTCCCTTCCCCGCATTCTTTTGCGGGCGAGCCTAATGGTCCGGGCGAAACGTAGTCGCATAATATTCGCGAAATATGGCGCGTGTAAAGGCCCGCCCACGCTAGGCCCAAGAATGCCGTCGCAGGCTCGCAATGCCGAGAAGGCGGTCACACCAGATGAGAACGCATTTTGTAGGCGCTTTAAGGCGACACGGGCAATCTGGACCGTGTCCCCGAGCGAGCTGCGCTCCGCTCACGCTGAACGACTTTTAGTTCCAATATTGTCGCGACGGATAACTGCGCGCCTACTTTAGCATTCTTTCCCTTCTCCACCTTCTGTTTCCGATCGACCTAATTCGTGTATTTAAAATGCTTAAGAAAGTTAACGATGATAACCGATATTCAAGTTTCACACAAAAAAAAGTGTCAACAGATTATATCAACAGAGAATATCAATTTTATCGAGAAATTAATTTCTCTCTAATGATGATAAAAAATACAAAATGCCAGAATATGATAGCTTGTAATTTTCGTCGCTCTCCACTCTTTTTTAATTTCTTGAAGTTTCAAGAAAGATATAGTAAAATTATGGTCTCTATATTGAAAATTTTATCCGAGTAAATTACTTTCACTTTAATGAGACGTCCTCGAGAAAGAATCTTATAGATAATTTGCGACAAATCGGATTTTCCGTTTGCCTTATCACATTTCTACGTTAGCTTTCTCTCAGAGCAGGTTCAAAATCGAAGATGAAAAGGATCTCATGACGTACACACATCTGCTGAGTTTTTCAGTTTCCGCTTTCAGGCGGCAAACGACACATTTCGCAGCTTTCCCTCGGGTTGCACGAAAACAATCACAATGTTTAGCGTAAGAAATTCACGAGACTATTGCCGTTGTCCTTTTCTATAATTTTGTCATTCCAATTAATTAAAATTATTAATTGAAATATTTTTCGAATACTTTCCAATTGAAGAGCATAAAATCTAGCGCAGATATATTTTAATGTTTTTTTAATTGTTTGTAATCGTTCGATATCACGATAAAAATACATCGAAAATGTATTCACGATAATAGCTACTTGAGAAGCTAATTAATTCAATATAATGTTAATTAGAGCTAATTAATAGATGCAATTAATTTTCAATCGTCGACGCGGCCCGCTACGGTAATAAATCGATTGCGTCGCACGCCCACCGTGGAAGGAAGACCGTGTCGACCGTGGATAGACAGCCGAATAATAGAAAATTGTTTTCGGGACGTGGTGCTGCGGTCGCTCTCACCTGGCGTGTGAATGAATTAGAATCGCATTATATGCGCCCGTCAGCTCTAGCTGACACGTCGCTCGCGTGTGCGTTTCGGATCTAATTAATCAAAGATTGAGTTACTGTCGTGGATAATGAAACAATGACCCGCGCGCATCGCTTTCCATCAATTCTCCAACACGAAAGTATTTTCTGAAGGGTTAAAATAATTAGAACTTGAATTTAAATAGAAAAAATAATTACCGCTTGTCTCGCTTTGATTTGGCAAGAAATTTTCGATAAAACCATGTTGTGTATAAACGCTATGTTAATATGCAATCACTTTTAATTAACTCGATAAGATCTAGGAATTGACACTATCCTTCTCCAAGTTACGCTGGGTGAAGGAATACTACGNGCACAACTCTCTTTCGTCGAATTATAAATTCTCTGCATGTTTCCAGTAATTCCAACTCCGGCATTAAAGTAAGGAAATAAGAAAAGAAGAAACATACCGCGCGATCGGAATTAAATCTTTCTAAGTATACTTTGCATTTTGATCACGGTATAGCGATAAAAGTATTATTTCCAAGAGAGCTTGAAACATTGTGCATGCACAAAGATGTGCATGTAGAAACAGTTTTCTCCTATCAGTACCTGCTTTTAATTTCAATGTAATTTCCGTTTAATAAAAAATTGGAAATAAAAATGCAAAAAAAAATTATATATATTTTTTTGCACTTTAATTTAAAAAAAATTTTATTAAATATAATTTATATGTATAAAATATATAAATTTATATAAAAATATATATATATAATTATATATAATTTATATATATATAATTATGTAAATTAAGTAATCACTTTATATAATTTTCATTAAAATTACATATCGCGTAAATGTAAAGTATATAAAAGACTGATAAGAAAGATTGTATCATTTTATAGTTAACAGAAAAAAAATGTATTATGCACGTAATTTCACGTAATAACGCCGCTTTTTCTTCCTTTTTCTTCACAACCACGTAATCGGTGCATTTTCTTATCCGTGCTTAGAATCGCAGAAACGATTGCTTCCAGTTTCATTCAAGTTTCCATTTAGTGGCCGCTCATAGTACGCGCCGTAGTACTACAGCTATTACTTACTACGCCTCGTGCCTATGCACTGAATTTATGCAATCGCATCAGCAATGGCTGCAAAACGCGCTCGATCCGTGCCTGAGTTTATATCATTTCCCTCCAACCGCGAATTATATGGTTTGCGTTTTCTACGACTTAATTCGCGAAGGCGGGTCTGTCGTTTTTAATAATTTATACCCACAAATTATATATTAATGTGACAGATTTATGGAAGAAAAACTAACACACTCTCCCACTTCTACATCTTACACGAAATAAAACCTACATTTATTTTTCACCGATTCTAAAATATCCTCTACATGTTTAATTCAGTATTTTAAAATAAGTCAGCTAAAAGTTTGATGTAAAGAGATTTTCGGAATGTTGTAAATTGATCTCTCAGATTAAGTTTATAACTTATATCTATTTTAGATATAGTTTCATATTTCAAATCAAGTTCTGAATATTTGCAGTCTGGAATTCTGAATTTTTTAGTCCTTAATGAAAAATGTTCTCAATAATTGTGTGTATGCCGCGAAAAAAAATTTATGTTTGCATTCGAGGACTTCGCTTAAAAACTCGTTACGTGCGGATATGAGAAGCGTGCACGCGCAGACGCGTATCTCCTCACGGTAATCAGCGCGATATTCCGCGGCCGCGCAACGTAACGTTAATCGCAATTAATATTGTTGTGCAATGCGCCTCGATGTCGGGGTTCTCCATTGAGAAAAAAAGAGCGACGGCCGCAAAACAACGGGAGACAAAACCGCCCAAGGTTCCGCGGCGATAAGCGCCAGAGACGGAGATTTCTTGTAAAACAGAAAGATTAAATAACGTGATTTATGAACGCGCGAAGAACGGCAGACGGGCGTAATTATCACTGAAACTGCTCGTCGGAGTGGTAGTAATTTGAACGGTAGAGGGACAAACGGCTTCTCGAAGTTACGCGTTTTCGAGTAGGTCCTTGCAAATTGCAGACTTATCCCGAGAGTTTGAGAACTCGGAAGTTCGAGTGCTTCGGGAAACTTCGAGTAGTCGTACTTGTGTCCGGAACTACCCAGTACCCGCATATTCCTGTAACTCGCTAAGAATGGCTCCTATGTATAATTTACAAAGTCACCCGAGAGATTCTGCGCAAATTTTGAGCTACAACGTACTGTCGTCTTGTACAATTTTACGCATTTGATAAATGGAGGGAGGGGGGGAGACTATTTCTGACTATCGTATTCTTGTAACTTAACGCTAACGATGAAATTCGCAGGCTCGTTAGAAACACTACCTTCGTCAAATTTCGTTTTGGCAGCGCATAGCTTTTTAACATTATTGACCGGCTTGTCAGTGCCTGAGCAGCGTCACGGAAATTCGATATCATTCGCCGATGGATGCGGTTGGTAAAATGTTGATTTAAGAAAATATTGTTTCAATCAGAACAAGCGAATCGAGTAATCTTCCAACGAATCGAATATAATCAAAAAGCCATTTAACGTTAAATATCTTGTCTGAACAATAAATACGCGACTCTAAAGAATTAATAAGAGGACTTGCCAGAAATCGAGGCAAATTAAAATCTCGTTGATAAAACACGAGCCTCCAACGTAGAATATCACGTTAATCACGTTTTGACGATCGTCTGACGTGTATTATACGTACGACGTAGGTACAGGCAATCCAAATGTGAACAGTAAATGCCACGCGAAATATTCATGCGTCTGAAATATTAATCGGTCGCGGAACGGTGCGGATAGTATCAAACTACGATGTGAAGAAAATTTCGCCGCGAATCAAGTCAAACAGTCAGAATGTGGAGACAGTAAAGCAAAGTGCACATATGTCGCACTATATGTCGTATGTAGAATAATATTTATTGGCTGGTTCTACCGGCATTCTGCTAATCAGCGCGTACATACTATAAATTAGCCAAACTAGGCATTATCCGACTATGCCGCGCGTCAGAAAGAATGCGAGGTCAGATGCGAATGTAGACGACAGTAAAACGAGCTACGAGGAGCTACACTCGCGCGTTTTTCTCCCCTTCATAAAATTCATCAGATGGTTTTTCAAAAATCTACATTGCCCGACAAAACATCTTAATGGACCTACAGTGAACGTCGTTGAATTTTGAGTGACAACTCTGCAAGTACCGCTACAACTACGATTGAAGAAACCACTGATTTTTCTTGTTTTTTGACTGACAATTACAGATCAATTACGATCCGTTCATTGCTAATCATAAACAGAAAGACGATCGTTGTAAAACGCAGCGATGAAGATTAGGTGAAGTCAGCCAGAAATAAGTAATCATCATAAATCATAGCAGATCGGTTATCGGCAGGCGTGAGACTTCGAACTACTGCGATTGTTACATAACACAATCTAACTTTCCATTTATTTTCCGGAGCAAATCAAGTGAAAACATAGCAAATTTTTATTTTACGATCGTAAATATGAACCGAGAAATGAAGCGAAGACAAAGTTGTTATACATTACTTATAAAAGTTACTTATATAAAGTCTATAATTACCACATGTTAATAACATGATTCTAAAATTATGATATAAATTATTTATCGATAAAAAGATTATTTAAGAGAAGTTGTTGTAGAAAGAATTAAAAAGTTAATCTACATATACTAAATTATCTCGAGTTTTTAAATTATGTTGCAGACTTACCGCCGCAATAAATCCTATAATTCTTTTCATTTTCTCCCGTTCAGTTCGTTTTCTAACAGACTGCACGGTATAATATAGATTTTTTATAAAAAGATTATATATGTGAAAGCAGAGAATATGCTAAGGCTGCGCAATCTTGTAGACAACACGTGCTGCAACGTGTTCTCGGTATTGACATATCGACACTAAGTAAACCGGCACTCTACGTGCGTGAACTACGTGCGTGAAAACACACCGCGATAAGTACACGTGCTCCCCGTGTCCCTGTTCCAGCCGCTATTCTTGGAACAATTGTCGTTTTATCGATAACGAAGGATTGATTTATTCCGATAAAATAACACACATTGCAGAAACGATGACCGAACGTATAACATGCGCTCGCCCGCGTGCGTCGCGGTATGCACGCTCGTGTCGTAGCGAGATATCGTCCGAGCTACACGACGCCGTTCGTGTTTCATAATATGCTCACGGTTTACTTAGTCCGCGGAATCTTTATCATTCGTCATCGGCTGCGAGGTTGGGAAATTCCAATACCGGTTTTCACGAGTGTAACACGTATGCATACAAATGGCCCATAAGCTCGACAACCGCGATAGGAAATCTCGTGGTATTCATTCTCTCTCCGACGTGAGATTCCATATTAAGAAACGTGGATGACGGTGCTTTATTGTCTACGCAATTTATGTACTCATTCTTTTCGTTAGCGGTGACTTCGTGAGAGGGCATTCATTAATTAAGCGCATACGATAACAGATTAGATAATTGTTATTTAAATTCTTCGATGTATAAGGATGTTCAAACGCCTTCCTACTTTTCAGACACTTAAGTCATATGGGACATAGAGTATTTAGGAATTGCAGTAATTCTGTCCAATCTATAGTTACTTGGAAGTAGAGTATTGAACGTAACGAGGCATAGACGAACAACTTTCGCTCATCGATCGAAGGTAGTTAAAGTATATGCCATCAAACGACTTGTTTGTGATATAGAGCCGAGTAATAATTCAACCGTCTAACATTCTCCTTACCATAATGATATTACATAATAATAACTATATAAAAATTATTAATAACGAGCATAGAATCAATTATTTCGTATAACGTCTTCTCAAATGTCAATTCTATGGACGACAAATTATTAATAATCTCACAAGCATACAATGACATTTGTAATAGACAACTCTGTCAGGACAGAAAATATCAAAAGAGATATGTCATGAGTTCTATAAATACAAGAAATATATTTAAATTTAATGTAAATAAATTTTAAAAAATTGAAAATTTAGAAATGGCAGTATCTGGAAAGGACACACCTGCAGATATTATATATACAAAAGAAGCAGCGAAAGATATTAATGATCGAGCTACCGTGGTGTCGTGCAAAATGTCGCAAGTCCCGCAAAATGTCACAATCACCTGAGAGTTAAGTAGCTCCGGAGAGGAAGTCATTCACTTACTCGATTAACGTAAAGTAAGACGCGTATTAGCATAAGGAAGGTAAGTAAAAGGGAAAATCTAGTGCCTACATGCCTACGGGCTATTGAGATAGATCGTCTCCCGAGCGAGGCCGGCTCGTTTCAGGTTCGTTCACCTTCCTCAGCTCGACACACATTGCCCTAACCGAGTGCCTTCGTTACACCGCAAATTCGGTATGCTCAAAGGCGATCGAGACATGTGGTTGATGTGTGGGGATCCTGTCGGGAATTCCACGTGACAGTACAACGAAAATTCATTGAAAAATGATGCTTATAGCATAAAATACAAATGTCACATTTACATCCTTTGCCGAAACGTTTCTTGACAATACGAGCTATTTCAATCTTATTCTGCATTTTTTTTAAATTTGTACTTTGTTTTCTATAAAATTCCTATATTAATAAAATTATTTTATACTCGCAAAATTGTAAAGTAAATACTTTCTCGACCAAGGGTTGATTTCGTGTTCAATCACACCGCCTCAACGACTTTCAGCATGCAGGTTGCATACATTCCACACGTCTTGCCTCGTACTATAATAGAGATACAATCATTACGTTATCGTAGTTGATAGATTTATTTTATACGCGAGCGCCGAGTCCCACTTAGCGACGTCCTCGAAGAATGGCGGCACATTAGACGGAAAAATGGGGACTCCTTGACACGAAACCATCGCGTATACTCGCACTCCGCCTTACATAACGGCCACTGGCAGCTAGGTACCATAACCCTTGGCACGGGCAACGCGAACCGAGTAATTATTTTCGTCATCGAGCGCCGCGGAACGGGCGCAAGAACCTCGGATTGGCTATTTGTAAACAGGATTGTTTGTCAACAACTATCGGCTCATTATACCGCGCGCGCATATACGTTTGCCAAGCGTACGCGATCGTTCAACTCGACCCAGTTTCAATTTATGCGTCTTTTTTGTTACGATAATTTACCTGCAATATACGAGTGTTGCGACACGAGAAGAATTTCTATCGCGCGACGCTGAATTACGCCACCGACTGCGATAATCAATCGAAGCGACGGTCGTTACCACGAGTAAAGTCGCCGGCATCGGCGATTTATTTGGAGGCGTTAACGAACTCGGGCACTAAAAACCGTCTCCACTGACTGGTTTATACACTCTATGCGCTCCAGTATTCAAGACCTACACTCTATAATAGCATAAACAATATCGATTTTATTGCACGCTATTACAGAGTATTGTGCTATACAGAGTATTGTGTATCAAATAAAACTTCGAGGCTGTATATTCTCGAAAATATTACAAATTAAATACAAAATAATAAATAATAAATAATAATAAATAAATAAACTAAATAAACAGTAATTAAAATAATAAAGTACAAAAATAAAATTATTTCTACCAAAAAAAAAAAGATTATATATTTTACTTTTATTTAAAAAAGATCCAAGTTGTACAAATACAATTAGTACTTTAAATCCTATAAATTTTTAATAAATTAGCAAAAATAAATATTAAAACCGGTATGTTAAAAACGTGCACATTTCAATAAAAGTTTAATTTTTCATGCAAAGCATTCCATTATTATAAGTGGACATAAAATCAGTTTTGCGTATTGAAATTTTATCAGTTGTATCGGAATTTGAATTATCATAATATATTGGATATTATGATTTTTTTTAGCCGTAATTTAGCCGATATTATTGATATCTCGTAATATCGACGAGATACCGATGCAGAAAAGGAAGAGAAGGAAGAAGAGAGAGAAAGAAGCCGCGGTACTTTCCCCAGAATAATCGACGGGAGGTTCTTTTCCCGCTTTAACGTCCGCTGGCAGCGTACCAACTCTCGAGAGCGCGCCGTGAAAGTCGTAAGTAATATTCATGAGGAAAACATATCTCGGGCGGCTTTGATGGTTTCTTCCGGCGTTTAAGCGCCCCCGTTTAGCGTTAGCCGCCAGGCCATTCGCGAGCCGAACGAGTGGATAATTTCGCAAGCAAAAGCGGTAAACAGGCCAATAATTCGTATCTGCAATGGCCCCCCTTTGTCTTCTGCTCTCTTCTCCTTTCGTTGCCGCCTCTCGTACCGTGGCGGCTCGCAGGATTCCTACTCGGAAGAATAATACGACGGCGGTTCCGAGTCCATTCCTGCTAACCCCCCGCGGGACTCGCGTAATACCGCCACGTGGGCGAACCATCGAGCGTGAAGCCACGGCTAAGTTCGCCGGCGCGCATCTTTCTTCACAAACGAAAATCACGAGTGCTACATCAAACCGCGAATTGCATCGTAGAACTAATTACAATGTTGCGTTTATTTTTATGCGTTACGCATTTTACGCGTATATCGCATAAAAATA
Source organism: Tetramorium alpestre (assembly GCA_021460005.1). Lineage (NCBI taxonomy): Eukaryota > Metazoa > Arthropoda > Insecta > Hymenoptera > Formicidae > Tetramorium > Tetramorium alpestre. The sequence continues at coordinate 1,138,199 of JAJVSH010000034.1, read as the reverse complement.
AACGCAACATTGTAATTAGTTCTATGAACGGAGTTAAACTACTGTGCAAATAGTAATTTTCAGTAAATTGAATTTCAAATGTATAGTATCATATTACAGATTCAATTAAGATATATATAACTCTCGTCCCGTATTTATTTCAATTGTAAAATAGATTTTTATATCGATAAGTTAAAAAGTATCAACTAAAAAATGTGATAATAACAAAAGTGATGAAGTTACAAAAAACATAAAAATTTGAACTCGCGAATGTATACAAATAGATTTGGCAGAAAAAAACAATATGATTATTTTATTTCATTAACGCCATGTAATAGCAGGTTAACATGGCTCATGGCTACTTTCTAACTTTTCTGTATAATACAATTCGTTCAATAATTATTAATTATGTTATGTGTGTTAAGTATCGAGGTGCATAAAGCTCGGAAGTAAACCCCTTTAGTAAGGCCTATTGCTACAATAATAAACGTGTGATAAAGTTTTGGCCTCGTAATTGCTGTATCGCGACTAAAGTTTCTCAAACTGTATATAATGTCAATTTCTGTCTAAACGATATATGCTAGCTACGAAAATAAGAAAATTCCGCGTTATGGCATAACCGCATAATTTCATATTATTTGATGGCAGTGTAATAATATAAGTCTGCTATGATAATAAAATCGAAATGAAACGATAACACTGTCTCCTCACCTTCTTTCCTTCCATCTTTTCTACTATATGTGTATGTATATGTGTGTATACATGTATAAAAGTTATATGAAAGAAAACATATATTAACTAATATTACCGTAGTATATTAATCTTCTATAATAATCGGGCACTAAAATATAAGATAACGAAATAGTACGAGTATGCCACAAAATCCGTGGCATAACAAACTCACTTCATTTCACAGAAATCGGTGAGATTCCGCGCGAAGAATACCGGCGCATAAACGCGAGAAAATAAGTCTATATCTGTGAAAAATTCTTCTCCGATGCGTACCTGCAATGTAATCTAGCCTTAGGCGGCGTTACGTTATAACCGCCACCTTATAACGTTTATAGCGAGCGTTTCGTTCATCTCGTCCGTCTTTATATAACACACTGGTATCGCAAAGAGCAGAAAACGATAAGCGGAAAGCAAGGGGAGAGAAGGAGAGAGAGAAAGAGAGACCGAGAGAAAACCAAATACATGTGCGCTGCCTGTTCTCAATGATTCCCGGCGTTACTTACGAGCATGCACGACATTACTGTGCCATGTCGTAGCAGCGTACAATGCGTCCATTAATCTCTTTTCGCAGACGGAATAACACGACAGTTTGCTCGCGCAAGAAAGCGCCGTTTATACCAGTTAGTGCTGCAGTTGGCCGCCGATATTAGGTCCGGTCCTATTTATCACCATTTCAACTCGCGAATTATTAGCGTATCAAACGACCTTAGATTAAGACGCGAGCAATATAAATGTTAAACAGTTCTCGAGAGAGAAATAAGATTAAGAAATTGTTTTTAAAAACAAGATATTTTATAATCCTCTTTATTATCACGTTGATCGTTTTATAACTCAATTAGATACAACGCGAGAAAGACCGATACGAAATTAAGTCTAATTGATAAACTTTTCGTAAAAGAAAATATGCCTACATAACGTATAAATGTCGCGCTGCATTCTTGCATTGTACACTTACGTAAGTGCTTGTGAGTAGATAACGCCGGAGCCACATAAGAGCAGAGTAAGCGTATACCGATAACGTAAATACAGTACAACTGATAAGCTGATAACAGCTTGGACAATACTTGTAATTTGAACTTTCTATAAAACAACGTTGTATATAATATTTTTAAGCAGCAAAATGTATTTATAACTTACAGATAACTCTCAATATATTTATTATAATTAATACTGATGGTATGAGATATTTATTAGAATTCTTTTCCAGAGCAGATTTACCATTCATCGGAATTGCACGATATTTGTCAAAAACTATTGTCAGTCTCGGGAAGGTGCAACAAAAAGAATTGCAATGTAATGCATGTTGTACAGCGTCGGAATACGTCCGTTCGCTTATTCAGAGTAGAAATATAAACGTGTCGCGCTTTTTTTCTACTCTATCTTCGTGCACCTCCCTGTCGTCATAATGCGATGATGGCCAATGAAACAGCTGCGATTTCAAGTATCCAAGCGCGTTATGACCGTCGCTGCTTGGTTATACGAGCGCGCTGCTCCGTTTATAGGTCCCCGACATACGTTTATTATGCACACACACACACACACACTTACGCGCGTCTACATAATCACTCGATTTGTAAGATTGTATGATGCAAATCTCTCAAGTTAGTACGTTTTTAGAAATTGATATAATTGATACAGTTACAATTCTCTGTTACACTGTCTTCCCGTTATAATTTTAAAACAGAATTCTGACGTTTAATGTTCGAAACGGTAATTTTTTTGTAATTTTTCAACTGCCACGGAGATTTTACTCCAAGTTCTCATGGATTAAAGTTTTATTTACTTGACGTTAATTGGATCAAAGATATGCTACGTAGGGGATAAGTTCAGCTTAATAATTCCTAACCGGCCAATCTCGAACGCAATTTTTATGTCTCTTATCGGAAACAATTCGCCTTCTACAAGTCTGTCCCCTACGAGACTTCTACGCAACGAGGGAGAATGCAATTTATATATCACGACGACGTGGCGAAAACGTATGAGGAGAATCGCACGCGAGAAAATGTTTCTGCCGAGCCTACTACGCGCCGTACATCACACTGTCGCATTCCATAGCCGGCGCGATAAATACGGCCGACGATATAAACGCCGTATAATGACAATCGGGCTTACCCCGCCGCTCCCCGCCGGCACCCGCCTCGACGGTGGCGTGGCATAACGAGTACTGTTTCATCATCGCGAGTTAATATAACGTGCCGACAAGGAGGGAAAGAGAGAGATGTGTGTGTGTGTGTATGTGCGCGCGAATGAAGATGGTGCGAAAGAGGAAGATGGGATTATCCATTAATTGCGAGCCATCGTATCTTTGACGTCCGCGACTTTTACGAGCGAGCGTTGTGACGATCTCGCTGTGGCGCGGCGCGATTAAATCACGGGATGCGAATTAAAAGTAATTAATGAAGTCCGAGAGAAAGAATCATCGGTGTTTCTCGTTTGTAATTTCTTTTTTTTTTTCCTCCCCGCGAAGATGCAATTATCATTGTCCTGTTTTCCTCGCGCGAAGACACCGATAAAATGACACCACCGAGTACGACAGCGGAGAGTTATCGCCGAAAGCGAGTTACGACAAATGCAAGTAGTATAATTAATATTTTTAAACGGGAAAGAATTGGACCGCTAAGATCAGCTGTTTGAATGGAAAAGTGAAGAGTTGATCGTGGGTCGAAATTAACAATGTGAAAACTGGCGGCGCACACGCGCCAGGAAGTCACGTGGATCGGTGAAAAAAAAAAGAGAGAGAACCGAGCACAAAGTTGCGGGGATGCAGGTGCAACAGACGCAGCACACAATGGCGTCATTAGGGCGACTTGTTACCAGCAAACGGCAATGCAATCACCGAGTCACGTTCTATAAATACCACTGATGACTCTTGACTCGAAGGTGTGTCCACGGGACAGGTCGCCGAGGAGAAAGACCTGTGTCCGTTGCATAACGGCAATGGAGACAGTGCTACATTATTCGTCGGAGACAAATAAAACGTTCGCAACTACCATACAATACCTTAATAGTATATTTCCGAAATCAATTAAAGCCGAAATTCCGAGGATGAAATAAAACTGTTGAGGGCATAACTATCCTCAGTTTATAGTCGATTAAAATGGTACCGCATAAAATTTCGCACGTTGTTAATTACTCATTTTACTAATTTATCATTGATCTTTATAGATCAGGTAATATTGATGTTTATCGTTTAGTTAATTGTATTTCGACCGTTTATGTTCAGATGTTACGTGCACGTTATAAAGTTGTATATAGAATTATATAATTATATAATTCAATTTTGCGATAAAATATTTATCGAATCTCATATAATTTTATTTTGTTTCATGTAATAAGTCTATTTCTTTAGAAACATGGATATATTATGACAAATTAGGACAACACTTTTATAACATCTTATACATATACATCTGATACAATTGTCACAGATTTATTACATTTTCAAATTAAAAGATAATTTATCACTCATGATAGCAGCAGCAGAATTGTACGAACGTTGAAATGAAAACAAATCTAAATTTATAGTAGCGTTTGACATAATTAATTATTTTAGGAAATAATTATTGCGTAAAATATTATTTCAGAAAATAATATAGAATAATTATCAACAATTCTGCAAGTATAATAAATAGAATAAGTGACGGACTTCCTTCGTGGATGCTAACTCCCAGATCTTCGCTTCCTCGCAGACACGCGTTCCTTCCTGATATTCATTCAATAGTCATTCGCGATATCATGGTTAATTACAATCGCACGAGCAGTCATTACCAAGCTAGAACGATCGCGCGACACTTTACGCGGCACTCCCAACACGCGATGCGCACTTTAATAAATTGCGCGACGATAGAATAACACGAAAAAAAAAGACAATTACACGAGGTTACAATCCATCTCGGCACTAGCGGTGTTCCGAAAATTAATAATACAATTCTCAAGCGGCAGTTTCCACGAATCACTGATGTATGAAGGCCGTAAATATCAAAATAGGAATTGTACATGACTTTAACAAGTCGCTCGGCTCGATTCAAGGCAGACTGATGACGTTCTATTGGTAATGATTAAAAAAAATTCAAAAATGCTATCGGTAATTGTGCTAATACTGCGATATGGTGCAATTAAGAGACTCGAGATAATAGTTAACTAGGTTGCGATATCCGAAGATATAATCACAATTCCGTATTGCAAAACGTATGTATACATTTCGGACGAATGAATCCCGTGAAGCATACATGTTACTAATATCGTGACTTTCTCTTTACTCGACCTTACTCACGATTCAGCGAATCGTGTATTTCGCGCTCTCGATATAAAAATGTAGTACAAATTACGTTTAACTGATTGAAAAATTGAAAACGTGAGTTTGTTAACAAACTAATTATCGTCCGTGACCATCGTGATGAGACAGTACTTTGTAATTTCCATTATCTATCGCTTCGATTTCAGATAAGCTGTGCACATATACAAAGATCCGCTTTGATAAAAAATCGGGTATATTTGCTAATTATTAATCGCAAGATTTACTTGTACGCATGGACTATCAATCGTTAAATATATGTAAGGAATAATAATACTTTGAACGACGATAACGCAATAACGCACACAGAGCAAATCCCAGCTGTTGCCCGTCTCCTCGAGGCTCATTACGCGAATACCGGTAAGGCCGCCCGCCCGATCGTCTGACGTAAACACGCGGCGTATGCCAAAAAAAAAAGTGCCGAGACGAACATTGTCAGCTATTGCGTCTCGCCGTTACGAAATATCTAAAATACTATATACACGTCTAATAAATTCACTTCTTTTAATATCAAACTATTTTCGATGAGTTGACCATCGCAAACACTCGAAAAATAAAATTAATTTTAATTTCGATCGAAAAAGTATCTGTGTAATTTATTATTATTTTGTACACATACACCAAATTTTTACGAGAAAATTTAACGAGAAATATAAAATTTCTATTATTTTAATAAATTAATTAAAAAGATATTAAGTTGTCACGAAAAATGTAACGATTTATTTTTATCAAAGATTTATTAAAATCAAATAATTTTGCTTCTTTTGAAATGCAAGTATTTGGAAAAATGATAATACATCACACGATTTCGATTTTTCGCGTTCGTGAAATAGAAATAAATTTTTTTTTAATTTCGATTTACTTTAAGATTTAATAATTTTTAACCGTTAATAAAAGTAGGAATTAAATGATTCGTATTAGCAATTACAGTTTATGACTAGCAATCAACTTGTCAATTTTTTCCACTGAATTTTACAGTATACTTGGTTTTATAAAAAACCAAGATATAAAATAGCAATAAAGATCAATATTACCTGAGCTGTGAAAAATCAATAAAAAAATGATTACGTGATCGGTCTGTATATTCGTTTGCTAAGGCTTTTCTCAAAAAGAACCTGTCTATACTATTTTGTAGAAGTTTCGATTTCAATTATGTTATTAAAATATAAATATAATTTGCGTAATTTAATAAATATGCTAATTATCATTTTCTTTAACTTACTCCATTTCCAAGATAACTCTATTTTTATAATTTTATTTAAAAAATGGTATTTAAAATATCATAAGAAGAAGCGTAAAACATATATATAAATCGATACATATAAATTTCGGTTTTATATATTTAAAGCAAGAAGACTTTATTATATTTAAAGAAGAAGAAAACAAGAAGGGTATACAAGAAATCACGAAAATTATAGCAATGTGTTTCGCAGAGAAAGCCAGAATAGGATTTAGTTCTCACCAAATAGATCCTGCACTAATATAGCGAAGTAAATCCAGTAATAAATCCCATGAACTCGGAGTGAATTCGCGCGGACTCCCCCGAGAATGTTCAGCTCGCTAACCAAACGGCCCGACACGCTTTTAATAACTATTGCAATCTATTCCTCGCGCTGTTACGTGACAAAGCACGGGGTACCGGCGAGACTCGCACGTGCGCGAGGCTATTACACGTACGCGATCATGCGCGATTTACGCGCGGCTCGCGCGTAAATTACATGTGTTAAACGGATCCCGGAGCATTGCATATTCGTCGCGTAAACAATGCCATCAGCGTTATTCACCGTCATACGGACGATTCTGCCGGACGAATGAGCTTTGAATGTAGATATGTATTTAACCGGACGGTTTTTCCGCGAACGATTATCGGCGCCAACGTTATTATTAGCTTCACCCGAGTACCCTCGACACCGACACTAAATACTTCTTCCGACGCGAGGACAATTTGTCTTTTGCGTTATGTTACTCCAACGGGCGAAACTCGCGATTATTTACGGCTTATGGAACTACGGAGTATTGAACCGATGCAATGGGAAAATGCAATTTGATTGAACGCCGTAGCCAATCGACTAAACTAATCGACTCGATTAATAAAGGACGTAAAAGGAAAAGCTTTTAGAAAAGAAGGTACTTGTCAATTTGTCGTTACGTCTTCCGGGTAATGAGAATTATTACGAGCTAAATACAATCCAAGTATTCTCGACTAGTTATGTATCGAGATGGAAAACTCGGAGTATATTAAATCTCTATTTTTTTTCTTAATCTTTATGTAATGATGAAAGTATATCAATGAGATAAGAAAAAATTACGTATCCTAACAATTGTTAGTAGATGTTTGCCTTTACAATAATATACTATCTTTGTATCTCTCCCCTTGAATCAATAAAAAGCTATCGGTTTAATTCTGCTGCAATAAAACGCTGTTTCCGTGTATGTCAGTGTCACCGTCCTTGCACTTCAGAAATATTCTTTGACCGTCTGAGTACGAACGTGATTCGTCATTTAGGAATGCGCGAGAAAACTCAAGCCACAGTCGAAGCGTAACAGACGAGTTATGACGTAACAATCGCGTGTTACATATTATAACTTGACTACAAAAATACGCGATATATTTTCGTCGCGGCGCGACATATACGTGTGAAAAGAAATGACAGCCGTCGCGAAGCTTATTGGCACGTCATTTTGGTACTATTGTGAGAGACAACGCTCAGTCAGATTACCAGTTAAAAATTGTCAGCTTTCAGAATTTATCTTTCGATTAACTTAGAAAAGTATATCATGATATCTCGATTATTCTGAATATTTATTTTCTAACTGACATCGATTTCCCACTTGCATAATAATTATATTTAGTAAAAGAGATACATAAAAAGATGTATAAAACATTTTGTAGAAATCAACAGCTGTATCGGCGCCGGCAGCAGGTAAGCCGAAGTTGAGTTACCTTTACCGGTCGTACGCTGGCAAAAGAGAAAGGGCAGGGGAAACAGTGGGACAAAGGGACGGGTGTGCAGAGTCCGTGGCGAAGGAAAGAGCCCGGGCGAAGAAGAGAAAGAAGAAAGATAACAAAATGACCCATATGCTCCGAGGGGCCTGCCCGTTTGGCCCACCACGCCGAGCAACAAAAGTGGCCGCGCGAGAAGCCAATCGGTGAAAGAGGATGCATCAAGGTGCATATGGCGCACCTTGATTCCCGTCCAAGATACTTCTAGATATGTAAAAGGCTAGTTTTCGAGATTAGGATCTTTAATCCTCGGAACACCAAGCAATTCGCCTATTAGACAAAGATATTTCTTGTCCATTGTTTGAGTATGTAAAGTAAAATACATTATTTATATTATGTAATGATGAAAGTATATCAATGAGACAAGAAAAAATTACGTATCCTAACAATTGTTAGTAGATGTTTGCCTTTACAATAATATACTATCTTTGTATCTCTCCTCTTGTAATTCATTAGAGTCATTATTAGAGTTTTTTATTAGCCTTAAATTTCTCATGTTTCTCACCACACCTGCTACTTAAATAGCCGACTTAATATAGGAATATAAATCAGCACGCTCAAAATTCCCGCCTCCCAAGAGCTTCTTGAAAATATCGAGGATGCAGAAAAATTATTTCCTCTTGCGCGGTTCCTACTGCGCTGTTTTAATATGTACAACGTGACGCGCGAGAGAAACGATGACGTGCATCGCACGAAGGAGAAAACGAGAGAGGGAGATATTAAACGCGAGAAAAGAACGAGTGGCGAAAAAGAGAGGCCCGGTTGAACAGGGCGCGGCGGCGGCGGCAGCGGCGTCGTCGGTAGTAACTCCGCATTCTTAAGCCCGTCTTGCACCATGCAAAAATTGAACGCGTAACTATTTTATGACGAGTTGCGTCAACTCGTCATATGCACGTTTCTCTCTGGGCTCGCGTTGCTCAGCAAACAAATGAAATTGGCAACTTTTACTATATAGTTATATATGTTAATTATACTGGCAACAGATGTAATGCTAAATGACAGTTAATCGCATAGTGCTTTGATAATAATAGCTATTATTAAACATTAAACTGGCTAAACATAATATTACCATGCTAGAACATAATAATTACTATTACATAATTAAACAATGCAAAATTTAATATTAAAATTTAATATTAGAACTATTATATTTAACGAAGAGTTTGATATTAAATTTTATGCTATTCCATCATTGACATCGGTCAACCGCGACTTGATTCGTAAAAACGAAATGTTTTTCTAATATGTAGAATCGTGAATTAAAGAGAACATTTAACTTCCGTATAATTGATTGCTGCAATAATTGCACGTACTACAGCTATGTGGCTGTATGCAATCTTGTAGAAATCTCCGGAGAGTTGCAATACCGTGCGCCCATAATTGAAGTCGTGAAATGCAAAACAGTCACAAAAATCATTATTCTGCGCATAAAACTCAAGTTACGGGATAATACATTTCTTTCTTTAGCATGAATACTCTGCTAAAGCGATTTCATTTATGATAGATAATGCAATCTCTTGTATATATTTAATATCGATACAATGTGAAACATAACGTATATAAATGTAACAATATATATGCGATGACACATAATGATTTTGTTACAAGTTCTGTTACATAGTCACAACTGTTACGTATACACAATTCCGAGACAGATGAAATCTTGTATTGCACTTCAATTCTCGCACAGTGTAAGATGGGTCTTACGTCGTGCAGCCGCTGTGCAGTCAGTGTGCGCGCGAGCGCGCGCGTATCTCGTAGTAGTACTACGGGGATCCGGAGAGAGAAAAGGCGAGAGCTTGGCGGACAAAGCACGTGACGTCTGGGTTCCCGCCGTCCTTGCCTACCACCAGAGAGACTGCATCGCGAGGGAACGACGGAGAGCAGAAGAATAATATATACGTCTCACACAGTAAAGAGAGAAAGAGGGAGAGCTCGTCCGCGACCGACCGCCTGCGGTCAGAAAAAGAGGGACCAAAGGCGCGGACGGAGATGGAAAGGGCAAGGGGGACGCGAGACGCGATCCAACCTCGAACGCGGCGTTGAGAGTTCATGGAAATGAATGCAGCTCATACGCCAACGGAGCTTCCCGGCGTAGCCTCTCCACGAGGCGACGGCTTTCAATGAGAACCGCGAGAACTCGCCTAGTCTGGTCTCGCCAGCCGCGGGATTTCCCGCTCGAGAACTTGTAGGAAAATGGGATGAAAACGGATTTGTTCGTTGAAAATTAACAAGTTTGCGGCTTCGAATGTCGTCATTGGTTAACTCATTTACTACCAAGAGGAGTAATAAAATTATCCCAGCTCGGAATTATTCATATTTCGGTTGGAATATATTTTCATTTTCAGTGTCAGAGGGAGGATTATATTTATTGATATATAATAATTAATTTAACTTTCATTATATAATATTAATACACGTTCAGAGTATTTAGTGAATGCTACCCGATAGTCTTAAATCCGATAAATTGCCATTGAAATACACATACGTAAATACAAATAAAGCCGTTTTTCAAATCGATATATATCTTTTACGATATATTATGGCCGGACGATCGTAATACGATATAAACTATTTATCACGCACGAAATGTGTAGGAAACTCGAATACAGGATAAGAGGATTGGCGGAGTCCATCGGTTCGGGCAATCGATTGAAGCCGGCCTCTCCCATGCGGCGTGAAATGCAATTACGCGCACAAAATGCTCTCTTTAGCCGTGGCGCGGCAGCCTCGAATCGAGTTTTGTTAAAGGCACGAGAAGAACACAGAGGCAGTTTATTTTTATTTCTGTCTGGCGAGGGTTAAATGAAAATGGGTCGAGGCGTCTGCGCTCATTTGCGCGTGCCCTCCTTTTATTTCGTTTCCGATGTGCGTTGTGCCCTCCTGTCTACACGCGCACAAAAGGCCCAAAGAATGCCCCATGAGAAACGTACACACATCCCCTGCATCATTTTCCTAAATGAAAAATATCGCTAAGGCTTGAAAATTTTTAAGTCAATAATAATAAATATCAGATTATATCAAAAATCGATACGTATTTGTTTCAATTTTGAAGAGTTGACATATTTTCTGAAACTACGTAAGAAATAGAGGAACAAATAGAATTTTTAATAAAGATTGTCATTAATTAAAGCTAGAAAATTAATTTCAAAAACATGTAATTTTCAATTTTAAACACTGAACAAAGAAATTGCAAGGTGAGAAGTTGAATAATGTATAACCTAACGAGTAACCACAAATCGATTCAAATGCAAAGTCGTTCAGAAGGAACAAAAGAAGAAGACAATTTTTTTCTTTAAGTTGGTTCGCACGAGCGGATTCGACGAAAGCGCGGTCACGCCTTTCTCCATTACGGGAAGTAACAAGCAAGAAGTTCGGAGCAATCGAGCGTTCGTATTTGGAGACTGTGGGCTTGTTAATATTGCCAAAGAGCCGGCCGCCGTTCTTTGAGACGTCTCCCTCAGTGGGCCAGGGCTTCGCGCGAAATTCGCCTGAGTTTGGCCTTCGTGGTCATGTCAAGAAAGAAGGGACAGGACCGACGACGAAGGCAAGCGAGATGAAGATAGGAGAGGACGGGAGGGAGGGGCGAAAAAAGCCGGGCCCGAAGGGAGCGAGGGCACGAGAGAGAAATGCGTGGGAATTGAACCATGTGGTCGGCCGACTGGCTCGCGAAATATCGCGTTGCGAAAGTGCGCGCACACACATAGAGAGGCAACACACGTACACGAATTATCGGTACATGCGGAGGCGGCGCGAACGAAACCGGTGCACGTATACGCTGTTTCGAGGTCACGGGGAATTTCAGAAAGAATCGCGCGCGGGATAATTAGACCGCCTTTCATGGAGTAATGTCGTTTAATAGTAACGAAGCCCCGAGCCATCGAGTAAATGGCACTTCGAACAAAGCTCGCGATCTAACGTATTTACATCGTTATTAAAATAATGCTTCCATATATAATAAAGTGGTTTAGCACTACATGTGCTAAAATAAAGTGAAAAATGTATATAACGTAACGCCGATCAAGCGGAGCATTATATTTTAATTGTATGGTCTTTTAATGTATTTAATTAAAAAAAAAAATTTCTTTAAATTTCCGATATTTAAAAACATTTAGTAAATTACGACGTGGATAGAGGATGAGTCGATGAGACGAATGTAAAGACAGGCATGTACGTATATACGTACGTACGACACGTGCTCGATTACGCAGCGCGCTGCGACTTACGATCAGCGCGAGATCAGCTGTTAGTTCACACCGCCAATTACGAGTCACGCGACTCTCGAGGTTCTTGTCCCGACTGACACACATGCGCATTGTATGCCTACCTTTAATCGTCTCACGAGGCACCGTGGCGTTTGGCGCCTTGTCTCGTCTCGTCACGTCTCGCGGTCCACATTCCCCGCTAAATACCCGATTAACTCTTGACCCCCGTGACCGCGTTGTCCGAGCGCGACGTTGCGCAATTTTTAGTCGGTGCTATTTTTGAACGCGCCGGCGGAATGTTATTAGCGTGGCTCATTTCCATGTCTACTCTCTGCTTTCCCAACATCTCCCCGCGGCTTCTAAAATTTCTGCCTCGCTAGTTCGATTCTCAATACCGAATACCCTAATTGGTTTTATATTACAAATTTCTTGAAAGAAATTCAATATAAATTTAATTCAGAAGTAAAATCTATTACATCTGTTCTTTGAAGTTTAAATAAAAACTAAAGAGAATTCTTTATTTTCAGCTGTTTAGAATTCTAAAATTACCAATGTTCCAATATTTTTTTTGTAAACAGTAACCCAATTTGTTGAAAGAATTGTGGACAGAAAACAACTGAATAAATTTCAGATATCCTGCGCGGATTTGTATCAATGTTTCACCGAGAAACGCGATTTTCGTATAATCGGCTTAATAAGTATCTGCGTCGTGAAATACTCGCCGTAGTCCGTTCCCACGATTGACCTTACTTCACAAAGGTGGCACAAAGCTGTAGGGAACAAGTTCGCAGGTAGATTTACGAGGGTCCGTATTCATGCCCAACAGCGCTAACCGTACCCGTCTGATACTGAGTTTTATTTTTCTCGTACAAATTTCGTTTTATATTTATTAACATAGATCCAGAATAATATAATCTTGTCTGTGATAAAATGTAATTTAAAAATTATGACACTATTTTAGGATAAATAAATAAAATGAAAGAATAAAATAATGCAGAAAATATGTTGTCACAAAGAAAAAAACAACAATTTAACCATGTTTTAAGAATTGAAAATATTTCTTCAGTAAATATCTTATTAATATTGTTTCAGATTAAAAATAAATGTTATTTAACGTTAAAAATGAGTCGGACTCGAAGACCGATCATACGATCGGATTGTGTTCGCATCAGCTGATATTGGATAGTAATGACGTCATCGTCGATGACAGCAAAGAAACTAAACGAACGCTATCACATAACAGTGGGGCTAATAATTGAAGTCCCGGCGTGACTAAGCGAACGATCCGAACCGATTGTGCGGAGATTTAGTTTTATAGCGTGGACCGATCGGACGGCGACTTTCACATAGTAAAATTGGTCGAAGCCAAATCGCGCGCGGCGATTTATAAAAGCCGCCGACGGCAGCTTGCGTAATGATGTCGCGACGCGCAAACGCAAGAGGAATGATTGAGCTTTATTGACGAATTCACCTTGCCAAAGAGAGGTAGGTCGTCGTTTCCGGTCCACGTGTTAGTCTGACCCGGCTCGACATCGTGCGTGTTGGCCCTAATGTAATAAAACTCTTCCGGTCGGATGGTACCATCGTCTCGACTCGCTATTCTCAGGCACGAGGTCTGCGTTTTTCAAATAACGGTTAGAAAGAGTCTTCAAATACGTACCGAGATTCCTTACTTGGAGAAAGCAGAAAAAATTCTTTTTTTTTTTTGTTCATTTTTCGGCACTGTGTACGTGCAACATTAGGCGATAAATAAAATATAATAATTTAAATGTTTAACGAGAGCGTCATTGCATGCCAGCGGTATCTTCGAGTTGTATGACCAAACAAGAGCGATCGATTTTCTATATGTTCGCTAATACATATCGAGAAGAAGGCCTCCGCTTTAAAAAGTAAATTATAAAAATATCTTGCAAGGCAATAAATCATGCAGTATGTCGATCGCATACAGTCAGATTTTTACGGTATTATTATTTCGTTATCATCATAACTTTTCTTGTATGGTCTTGCATAAAATCTAATACCGCCACAAACAGGGATATAAATAATTAATCCCTAAATGCACATTATTAATTACCTATATCATTTGACAATTAATTCATTATGCCACTCCTAGTACTGTATGTTTATTTTCATTATTGCACGAAAGCAATATATCACAGTTGAATGCATTTAAAGATTAATCGTAATGGAAACTCTCGTGGCTACTGCGAAAAAGTAAACAATTCTATCAATTGTATCCGATAATTGGAGTCACGAATTCATTCAAGGAGTATTGATGTATAATGTCTTGCGGGAAACAATATTATTCCTGACAATCTCCATTTGGACTAGTGGATGCTCAAATACTCGCACAACGTCCCAACGATCCGAAATAGTCACATATCGATTGAGCGCGTCGCTAGAGTTCTCAAATTCGAAGTATTCAAACGGACAGTCAAAATCGCAAGTACTAGTACAAGGGCGTGATCCACTCTTACGATACTTGCGGTAGTATCTCGATTTTCATTGTGTGCAGCGAGTGCGGCATAAAAGATTATTTCGTGTACGCACGCCACATTTTGCACATGGACGAAATGAGAATTTTCCAAGTTTCGGATGCATTACGATAAAAAAAAGGAAAAGAATTATGCTTTGCGATTAATTATGAGACACTGCTTGCACAATATAAGCAATCGTGCATTAAAATCTGATTCTCATGCAAGAATTTTCGACTAGACTATTTGCATGGAGCCTCGACAAAATCAAGTTAACGTTTGATGCCTTATGATTTTAATGAAGATCTCAACATCTTGCGATGATAAAAATTAAAATATTTATTAATAATTTTTTTTCAATATTTGATGAAATATCTTCCTCCCTCTCGAGAGGCATGCAATGATTGTGCATTCCTTCTAATGTACCCATGGAAAGACGTGAGCACGAAGCGATGAACGGATGATTGATCTTATTACTCAAGCTTGATCGACTATTCCTCCAGCACAGGAAAAATTTATTGGAGGAAATGTTCTTCAGTTCTTTTACAGTGATTCATACCGAATGAGCAAGCGATTCAAGCTACAAAGAGTACGGCGATAATGGTTACACTTTTCGCATGGATACAATTCTCATTTCAACCAAAAAGTATTATCATAATACGATGTCAAGTATGCCTCGCATTCTCGTATCGGCACATCCGACTTCTCGTACGATATCAACGTATAGCGTACAAAAAAAAAGATCGCATTTTCAGTCCTGATCCAGAGTCGTGAAGAATAAAAATTAAATTTTTATTAATTTTTCGTCATAAAAAAATGAAAAATTTTTAACAAATACTAAAAAACGTATGTTNAAACATTCTATACTTATTGAAATTGAATTGAAAATACCTCTTTAGTAGATGAGAATATATCACAATAGGTAGATAATTTTATATATTTAAAAAATATTTTATTTAGTTAATAAAATATATTAATATAAATTAATATAAAAATATTATATTTAATAAAATTTATATATTAATATAAATTAATATAAAAATATTATATTTAATAAAATTTATATATTAATTCAGAATTTTTAATATTTTATGAGTAATGAATAATAACTTTATTATTAGAAATGTGTAATAAAATGTACACGACTCCGGTCAGGGGTCAACATAAAGCCAACACTTACCTTGGATAGTTTTTCGCCCTCGTGATGTGGCAGCAATTGTCTCAGCGATTGGAATCCAGCGTTGATACTCTGCATACGACGTCGCTCGTTGCTGTTGGCGATTTCTCGCCGCATTCGCTTCTCCTGCTCCATGTGGCTGCGCGACGTAACACGGCCGACGTTGCTGTTACTGTTGCCGTTGCTTGACGCAACGTTCTGACTAGCAATCCGTCGACCAGTCCCGACGTTACCTTTTGATTGCGGCAATTGTTGCCGCTGCTGTGGTTGCGGCTCTTGAGTATCAGCGACTTCGGCGACCGTCACACTCGTGGTCACCGAGCCGTCGTCCACCGTCTCGACGCTCCTGTAAATAAAAAATTATATAAATTATAAAACATAAATAAACAATTATAAATTATAAAGAATATAAATAAATGTTTTCTTTATAATTCGGAACTTGATGATATTTCATTTTAAATGATCAACTATACGGTAGCGAAATCATATTAGCGCAGCAAATATGTAATGTACAATATAATATTAAATATTTAAAATTATTTTTTTTCCATCGTCAAACGCGAATATTGCTTTACTTGGTTATATTAAATTTTCGTAGATAANCGAATTTCTCAGGCTTCATCATTCAGGCTAATTGCGCGAAATGCTGACGCTTGAAATCTTTAAATGTTAAAAGGTTGCGATCTTTGAACTCTCAAATCTTTATATATTTATATCTGCGTCAATTTATTTTAATTACTTCGTATACAGCTGCGCGTATCAACGTTATTAAAACAAAAAAGAAGACATTTCCGTTGGACGATAAATGTCCACGGTCAAAGTATTTCGGTACGACTATCAACGAGATAGAGCTTGAATCAAAGTGATGTGAGTGAGAAAAAAAGAAAGAGAGAAAAAGGGGACACTGATACACGTGTACGCACACATTTGACACGCATAATGCGTGGAATTTTGTCGAATTTTCTGTCGTGATTGAGAACGAACGCGGTACATTCGCCCGTCTCGTCTCGTAGCTCGGGAGCTTTTAAGGAAATTGAAAGTAAGGAGATGCTTTTTCTCTTTCTTTTTACTTCATCGAACGCGCGCGGCGAACGACGGGACTTGTGGACGGTTGAATTCGCGGTCAATGAAGCGAGACGTCGTTGACGCTTCTCGACGGCAGCTTCAAAGGCTTCCTCGCGCGCTTCCGACCGCTCGCACGTTCGCAAACACCTCTACTTCGGCGGCACAGAATCTGTGTTTTAGGCCACTTAGATTTGCTAACATCATTATCTTTTTCATTTCTATGCCTCTAAAATGCGTAATTTAATACTGATTTGTCAATTGTATTGATTATACAAGTTAATAAAATATAATAAAACTAGAGAACTGTATATATAGATGTTACATTTATTTAAAAACTGCCGAGTTCTAGCAATTATATCTAGCCTATCTAATTTCATATCTGTAACGTGCATCGTCACGCAAATAATACGAGAATAATAACGTACATTATCACGAATATCGCGAATGAGTATCACCATAAAGGTTAACTGCAAGCACGCATGTGAAATGTTACATATGCATAAATTTTAGTTAAAGAGCAGGCATAAAATGTTTGTTAGCTGTAAACGTCTAGAAATTCCATTCATATTTACTTGCGAGTTCAAGATAATCGTGATTGTAAAAGTAATAGGCAGGTCATAGAGAGTTTAACAGACGCTTTAGAATTTCACATAAAATTAAGAAATAAAAATTTCACGATAAAACTGTTTGCAAATATAAAAAGAGTTATACGACAGATATTCTTTTTTTAAACCAAGTATATAACTTTGTTAAATTTATTATGGCTCGAATCTTCTCAAATGTAATTTTTCTTATTTTACTAATGTTTGTGCTAATATCAATTTGTAAAATTATTTGAATTTCGTATTCGTTTAACTAAAATATAAAGAAAAACTATAAATTAAAAAAAAACCTGATTATTAAAATATTTGCAAACGTTGTTAAATTCAAAAATTCTGAATCTTCTGGGACACAGGATCTAAAAATTATTTTTGTATTAAAATTGATAAGAGGGATATATAATCCTTAAACCTATCAAAGTTATATACGCGTCGTTATGTGTGATTACGTACTGTAGTCTACTCCGGGAACTTATAAATAAGTTAGCGAAGTCCTTAATAATGCAATGGTTATTCCGTAGCATTGTAGACTAACTTGTAGGTAAAGTCGATAAATGAGGAAACAACAAACAGCTGGGAAAATTATACGTTAACGAGCAGCAGTAAGAAAAGCAATGAGAAAGAGCGTCGAGAAGGGGAAAGATCGAGATGGCGGGTATAGCGCCGCGAGGATGACTCAGCAGAGAGGACCGTGACCTTGCTCCTTGCTCCGAAACGCCACGTGTAGATAATATGAACGAATGTGAAAGCTATTCGCTAAAAAAAATAATCGCGTAATCATTTTTGATTGTAATACGATCAAGTTGCAAAACATTCCTTTCATAATTTTCCAGTAATACCTCCGTGTAAAAATAATGAAACTTGTTATTGTACTTTAGATATAAATAAAATTTGAATTAATCAAAGTTATAAATCATATATTAATTTAAAAGATAAACTAATTTAGATCATAGATTAACAAAATAATAAAATAAAATGTTTGAAATAATAACATATATTATCGACGTAAAAATATAAAGATTTAAGAGATGTATTATTGGTGAAACTTTCGAATAATATAAAAAAATGCTTATTGTTTATAAAACGTATCAAAAGACTATAACAATACATAAAAATAGCAAGAGCGTCTCTAAATGTCACGATGCTTTATTGACCGCTTGTCCAGTAATTTTCTTTGGTTGAAATATTAACAGTTACTCATTCGAAGATGTCACTCAAATACCGCGGAACTACGACCACACGCACAAAGGCATAATCATACATCATCCCGCGATGCAATAACGCTTTCAAATCACGATCGTCCATCAAAGATTTTACAATGGCCGAAGTATGTTATAACGTAGCATTATTCCGCAATTTAACTCTCGTCCGGTATTAGCTATTGCTATATGTTCAAAAACAGACAACTTTTCTGCCAAGATGCTAAATATATCCTTGTCATTCGCGAATTAAAGCGATACAGAACGTCGATAACGTGACATTTAACAGTTGATGAAGTCACTCGTCCATACGTCTTACATTAATTTCGGATTGCTGCCTCTCATCATCGTCGTCGACATTTTGGTCACACGTGACCATTAGAGAGTCAATACTGCCAGTTGAATATTACAATAAATCATTATTCCATTAGTTTAAATGCAAAATTGCCCTTTTTTCGAAAACAGTCGTCTTTCCTCGCGATAAACACGGCTGAATTGTTCTGAGTAACACACGAGGGATAGAATCAGGCCACGGCATTCATCGACGATCATTCATAACGGCACGTGGAGGTCCACGGAACCAGAAATCCACGTGGCGTACTCTCTCATCGAGTGGTTATATTAGATCAGCTGGTACGCCGGCGGCTTGCTGGCTGGATGGTTGGCTGTCGTGACGTCAGCTCGTTCGTTCGCCGGATACCCGCAGAGCGCTCGCTTGGCCAGATCAGTTGTGGCGAAGTAGGTCGGCGAAGTGGATAGAGCTACCTTCCTTTTCACCCTGAAATCCTGCTACCCGTACGAGCGAAACGCGCGCGCTAAAAATAACCTTACATTGTCTATTCTTCGTATCTCAGTTCGGTTTGGTTATCTCCTGAATCGTGTGCCTCCTACATATCTCTAGAGAGAGTTCAGATATTCTTTATACATATATGTATATTATCCTCTTATGTCTCCCACTGCTTGATATTTTTTAGTTTTGTGAAATTGCCACCCCGAAATGCGAATTTTTACAAAATTAATGGTATTTAAATGTTCACAATTTGTTAAACTTAAAAACTTAAGAGTGCATGTTGAAACTTTTTTGTTTATTTTTCATTTATTTTTGCAAGATGGGTAAAAACCGATTATTTAATTATGAACAAATTGTGAACATTTAAATACCATTAATTTTGTGCGGTCTTTTTAAATTATATATGAACAAAATGTTCAGATAAACTATAGAAAGAAACATGTAAAATAATTTTTGACAAATTATTATCTAATACTTTAATATTACCTAATACTTTAAATTTTAGAACTTAAAAGAAAATTTGGAAAAACATTTCAATATGTCAAAAAAAAATAAAAAAATTAAATATTATTTATATGTATAAATGTGAACAAATGATGAATAATCAAATTCATTTTTTAAAAAAGAAACATACTTAAAAGTGCTGATAATGAAATTTTCTATTTTTAATTTTTTGCAAAGTAGACAAAAAACAATTTATAAACAAACATGGAGAAATTATGGATAATTAAATATCAATTTTGTAAACATTCACATTTTGAGATGCCAACTTTACAGACCTATTTATTTTCTTTAAAAAAAAATTTTTTTTAGTACATATACATTTTCTTTATATTATAATTTTTCGTAATATTTTTAACATAATTTTTTACAATATTTAATTTCCTATACGTAAAATTTCTTTTTTCTTATTAATTGTAGTACTTAAATTATTTTCTTGGCTCCTTGTACTGTTGGTGATAATTGCTCAATAAGTATTATAAACTAAATAATTAATGTGTAGAAATTAATCGTTAATACCTATTTTTTGGTATTCATAAATTTTAAACTCAGCAACAGCTGTAAAATATTACAGCTGTGATTAACTGTTTGTTGCTTGTGCCAGAACCATAATCAGCAGTTGAAGCCACAAGAGATAATTTCTTACAAGGTTACGTGATACTACACATGCTACCGAATTATCTTTGATAATAAAAAATTGAAAAAAAAGAGCAATATATTGAAAAATTGATATATGCAGCTCGGTACGATGTTAAGTAAATGAAAAATAATATTTCAATCAATGAAGTAAATCCAGAATATCTTTTTACAGTCATATTTTAATATACATTTTGAATAAATTTTATTATCATTTCGTCATCTAAATCATATTATATGATTTTCTTGCAATTAAAATATAATTTAAAAAACTGCTTAATTTGTTCTTTATAACAGGAGCTTAAAAATTCGTTAATATATAGCACCGTGTAGTATCGAAACAACGACTGTATTGTTACCATTATATCTGTCAATGATTATCAGTGGCTGCTGATTATCAGCGAATACACTTTAGAGGACAACCGCTAGTTCCAATTATAAACTCGCACATCGACGTTGCCCAACGTCGACGATAAAAAAAAAAAAAGAAAACGAAAATAGAGGGAAAAATGAGAAGACGATGAGGTACCGGTGCACCGACTCGCTCGGAGCTTCTGTCCAGGTGCATGTGCACCCGTTGGATTTTCACTGATAGGCGGAAAAAGCGTGCTGAGAGTGCTTTCGTGAGACGCGCCGCGGACAACGGCATGCGCGCATTCTGGCGCACGCGCCCGTTATAGTATTGGTGTGTGTTACGACGCGCGACTGTGTGTATCCGTCCGCGGCAAACTCTCAGTCGACTCGCTCGCGTGAGTCACCAACAGCTGATGGCTGGCGCCACTCAGCTGGCTGTTACCGGTGCCTTCGCACGAGCGTCGCTATCTACGGCCGCCTATCAGCTGCGACTGACTAGGAAACGTAGCCATATAGTAGATGCGCTTCGGTAAGAATCACCGTGAAAAAATTCGATCCGCGGTATGTTTCAGGCATAGCGCGATTCCTGCGAACTGAACGACGACGATGACCTTTGATCCTCATTCCCGATCAGGTCGAGTCATTACGTTTTTCGTCCAAATCTACTGTAACTGACGTTTACGAACGTTAATATTGTAACGCTGACGCCACTCGCTCAACTACGATAATCACATTCGAATTATCGTAGGTTGCAAGGATCACTCGATTGTAAACGATATAATATATATAGACGCAGCGGCTTATGCATACAGAAAATTCCAGTGACACATAACTTGAGAAGAAGTGAATAATTAACTCTATGAATTAGAAGGGGAAGAAGGTGCATACCGTAACAGTGACACACGCAAGCATTGCAGAATAAACGACCTTCCATTTGCATATTCTACGAGAGCGATTCTAAGAACATTGCATAACGCGACTTTACTGCATTTTACGATTTCTCCTTTTTTTCCTTATAATGGCTGTAAAAATAACCGCCGGCTGGCGTCAGTCAGCTGCCTGTTACCAACGCTTCTGCACGATATCTGCGGCCGTCTATCAGCTGCGAATGACTAACGGGAGGATGGTACGAAAGCGGATGATAAAGATGCCGAGCGGATTGCTCATAAACAGTAAACGACCTTGTGATAGTTTCATTTATAATGTTCCATTCAGAGACTTTGATGAAAATTTAGATTTTTAGGCTCGTTTTACGTGCAATTCTGCTCAACACTGGCATGCGTAACATTGCACGTGTTCAATAAATCGATATTCTACTTTTCTTAATCGTACAATTTTTGCATTTAGATATACTTATTTAAATGCAAACGGCAAAGACATCCGTTGTAGAATTACGATAAATAAGATATAAATAAATGTTATATTAAATTTTGTTAAATACCTAAGTAAGATGTACTAATAAGTTTTATATTAAAATTAATGTGCTTTATCTTAAGCTTTATATTTTAACTCACCTCGACATTATCTAAGAAATTTTGTTTTCTTCAACGAAGTTGTATTAAATAATGTAGGAAAAAAATACGAAAATACTCTGAGATGCTTGTCTGTTAATTCACTGTCTGACTTAACCTAAAACAGGTACGAAAACGGAAGTGAAAAATTCTAACACGTCACCTTATATAGTGACTCAAGGCCACATCAGCAGAACTAAAATGTATCCTTGTATTGGTTGATCTGAGTTTTGGGGTCTCGAACAATCTCTCCAGGCCCATCTACCCTAACAGTTATTTCCGGAACTGACTTTTAATAGCCAAAGCCTATTGGCGCGTAAGCTTAGTTTCCCTTCTTTCTTAAGTTGTATGTGTCGCGTCAGCCGATGAATGAATAACTTCTTAGTATAAGTGGCATTGCTCGTCGAATCTTTATCTCAAGAGTACATAATCGAAAATAGTCGTCATATCTTATAGACTGCGGCTTATCTTATCCTAGACACTATTTTTTAAAGATATTTGAATCGCGTAAGAAAGTTCTCTTGTGTCCGTATTACAAGATTTATCATGTATACTATATTATTATCAATATTGTAAAGTATGATGCTTACAGCGAATTTTTTTTTAAATGTCATCTTTTTATAAATAAAAAATAAATGAAAAATAGATGAAACTAAATAAACTAGGTAAAAAAAAAAGACAAAAGTCACACAATTTACTATTCTTCTAAAAGAGAATAAAGTAACCCTCTGGATTATGTAGCCTGAAGAAAAAAAAACGAAAGGAATGGGAGAAGGGAAAAGACTGCTTACGACATCTGGAAGGGACTCTTCTGCGAACGAAACTGTCGTCGGCAGATGTTAACAGGATTAGGGCCAGAAATAGGCAACAATAGGTTGCCCTGAATATTTCTTATTTCAATGGCTTGCCACCGTACATCACTCAGCTGAATAAAAACATCACATCTTTGTGTAATATTAAAAGTTAAACATTAATCCAAAAGATAAAAGAATGACGATGCAAGATATCAAAAGAGATATAAAAATAAAATATCAATCACAAATTGATATTCTATTTACAATCTTTGAAAATAGAATAACAGAATGATAAAAGGGCGAATTGAAATATACATAATATTAGTAGCGCAATTACGAAGCAATTTGAAAAACGATTTGGAAGAGTTTGAGAAGAAGCAGAAGACGCGTTCTCAGAAATCACGAACGTCTGATCTCCGAGACCTATCTCAATCGTCACAGTAATCGCGTGGCCAATAACAATCGGCCAACGTTATTGTTGGCTCGACGTCGCGTCGCGACGCGTCGCACGATTTCGGGACGCCCGTTGTATCTACAGCTTCCGAGGCGCATGATATCAAGTTACATGCGCATGAGGACAAAGTAAGAGAAGAGGTGCACGCATGCCGGCGAGCGCGAACGCAGATGTCTTTGGCAGTGACGACGGTGCGCTTAGCTCTCCACGTTGCGGCACGCGGGATGAAATGAAGAACGAGAATGGATATGAGATTGGGAACGGCCGCGGTATATATTTAGCAGTGTGACGTAAGACGCAGCCCAACGGGCGCCACATTGAGTCGTCTCTACGTGCCTTTTCTCTCCCTCTCTCGTCCTATTCTACCACTTCCTCTTCGCCTTCGGTTACTCCGACTGAATCTACTCTTTTCTCGTCAGGATAGATCGGAGGAACATATCCTCGGATATCTTCCATCGATTTTTCATCTAAAAATTCTTTATCTACTAATTATTTAATAGATAATTTCAACAATTTATTTCCTTTTTGTTTAGTACTATCAGTATTGTGTAAATTATATCTTTATAATTATGACGTTTGTTTAGAAGTATTATGGAATTTTGCCATAAGAATTATATAAGTACAAAAACTTATGTACAAAAAATATAATTACAGTTATATAAGCGATATATAATTTAATAAATAGTTTATTATAAAATCTGTTATAAAATTATCAGAAAATTAAATTTGTTGTGTTTCTTATACTTATGAAACTCTTATATTTAAACTTCTTATATTTAAAAAATGAAAAATTATTCAATATGTAATCTATTATTAATTTAAAAAATCATTGCATTAGCTCGAGAAACGCTTTTATATATCATCTCGTTAATTCAGCTGCTTTATTCGCGCATAACAATCAAAAGAGTTCGGTTCACATTCAACGACATACGCCCATATGTAAATACATTATCCTGTTAATCACTTGGGAGAGAGCACCTGCGAGGAAAACAATGACAATTTATATAGATGACGATTGGAATGCGTGCGCTCCCGTGCGTAAAATGACGTGAATCAAGCAGCTGTTGGGGTACGAAACGAGACAAGCGAACCGAGGCGCGGATGACAGCCGGTAGTTTGTGTACTGCGTCAGATCGAAAGAACGCAGCACGTTCTTTATATGTTTAATTCTCTGATGTGTGTGACATGGACGCTGGATCCTCCCGCGCGTCAGCAATCGTTAAAAAAAAACACCCGTTATCGCAAATCCCCCCGTATCACATGTGTCCATCATGCACCACAAATAGGTACTCTTGCAAAATTATTCTAATTACGTTTTTCGATTATAATCAATTCTATGGACGGGATGCCCAGGAAAGAAAGCAACCAAGTATTGATTCTTTTCTCTTGATTTCACTCTTTTAAAAATGTTAAATTTTTTTTATTCAACGATGATGAACATCATTGTAAAATTCAATGAATATTGATTTATAATCATTCGTAATACGTTTTATTCCTTTTATTCCTTTCATCTCTTCAATGTTAGATATTGAAAATTTGGAGTGAACGAAAATTGATATTCATTTCACGAGTATCGAGAAACTGGAATTATATTTGAATCAATTTTTAAATTGCATTAAATTTTAAGTTACAAATTAGATTCCACAGAAATATCTTCTCTGTAAATTAATTTTCTTAGAAAAATTTTTTTTTCTACACATTTTCTAAATTCAACGCACGTTTCAAAGCTAAAAGAGCGCAGGTATTTTTGTTTCCTGTTTCTTTTCAGCGATCCTAAGGATTCAGGTAGCAGTTTGTAGGAAAGAATTTATGAGAAGATAGACAAAAACATGTGAATGCTAAAATATACTGCGATATTTCCTAACCGGCTTTGCCTAACGTTTTAGTTTCCATCGTAAGACTTTCGACAAAATCATTTTAGCTTTTCGGTATAAATATATATATAACACGCGATATTTACTTTACAAAGATTTACATTTAAAAACTTAAAGATTCCATTGCGCTCGACAAAATTTAAACGAATTGAAAGGGAAATGCGACATGTTGGCAACTACAAATTTTGTTTTCAATTTTGTGAGATACAATTTTTCACCGCGACAATCTTTTATACTAGTATAGAATGTAAGGTACGCACACAAGCATGAATATATAATAATATCCTTAGAATAAAATAACGGCAAAGAGAAGCACTGCGTAAATACTTAAAGAAAGATGAAAGAGGGGCGTGAGACAGAGGCATTATTCCCGCGTCTGAGGTCGGTCCCTTCGCTTTTATCCATATATGACACCTCTACGAACGTAGGATATTTGTGTAAGAGGAGTTTGCGGTGCACGACGGATATGTGGAGCATAAGAGGTCAACAGAGAAACCATTGTTGTCTGCTGTCAGCAGAACTGAAAGGAGTTTCGGAATCGTCTCCATGGTTCAGTCGCTTATTCTCTATGAGAAATGAAATTGCGCGTCATAGAAATTAGATTGACATTTACGTGTATAAATGCATCGAATGTTCTGCATTGTGAGGCCATACGATAAGATATTTGTAGCATATTCCGAGATACTGGAATTGTGTTTGTATTTAACTTCATAGAGAGATCTATAGATCTTTCGTTTACATGAAATAATTACAACATAAAATATCTTTCATAAAAAAACGAATAAAGTAAAAGAAATTTTTCTCTTTGTAGATTTCTATAAATATTAAATATTGCGCAGAATCTTATTTTTAAAAAATCAGAATAAATAAGAATTCTTGTTCACTAAAAAGAATATATATTCATCAATATAAAATTTCAAAAAAAAAATGATAATGTCAGATATTTTCAGCTAAGCGACAACTGGCTTTGTGTACTTTCAGTCACAGAATCACACCTAGTATTCTACACTCCATTCCTACGCAAAAGTCGCATATACGCGTCGTATGTTTTGTCATATGTATCTTACGGCCAAAGGTTTCCGCATTTTACGAAGGGGAAACTCCGAGTTAAGATAAACGAGGCTGAGGCGCATCTTGCGGTCTGATAAGAGAAACGCATTCGTAACTGCGTCCCTCGCGATTGTTCCGGCTGCGATAACGGTTCGTGTCGCAGTTTATGCACAGACGATCCTAGACGCGGAATCAGAGGCCTCATTCATGCTCCCTATCTCGCACTCGCACCCCCACGCGTTCCGATCGCGCGAGCGGAGAGAGAAAGAGAGGCGTACGTGAACGTAAGCGTTGGTCATAAAAAGCAGACAAGAGTACCGGCTCGTCGACGACCATCCGGCTCGCAGACGGTCACGAAGCGACTAGCTGGTTAACCTCGAAAGCCGCCGACCTAGTGACGGATCGCGCGTCGCGTATGCGTACGTTGCACCGGAAAAATTGCGTAGTCTTCGTTGAGCTAGGTCGCGCACGTTCCCCATCGCCTGGCAGCCTATCTAGGGATTATCGAGCTCGTGCAAATAAATTGCGATCGCGTGGACATTGCGTAAGGCACGCATTTACTTGTTGGAAAACGTATTATACGGCGCGCGGTATCGCGGTATTAATTCCTTCGCTAAAGAAATTAATTATTAATAACGATACCGTGCTGTGTAATACTATTTTCAACGAGTAAAATATTGCTACGGTATAGAGCTCGCTTGCGTGGGCTACATTTTTCAAGCCACGTCAGAGAATATATTAATGCATTATTGTTAAACAGTTCTATTATAAGACATAGTCTTGTAACGTGAAATGTTGTGGGACACGGCTCATTTGTACGCTCCATTATAACTGCACGTCGAAAAAGCAGACACACTGATTTATTGTTACTAATTAAAGAATATTGTAATTTATAGCTTTCTCTATAATTCATCATAGAATCGTACAGATTGCAACTTTACTCGTGTGCTACATTGTGAAGTCGAGTCCCAGCTAGTTCCTAAAATAAAGGCCCGTATTGTCTATTTACAACTATCGCACGGTAGCTCTGTCTTCGTGAGCCGAACAAGAGAACCGTGTATTAAACTTTCTTAATCGATTAATAAATTAACGATATAGAAACAGTGATATATTACAAGTCATGCCGGAAGATGTGTTCATAGCGTGCAATTCGCGCGACTCAGCCGAATCGTGAAAAATACGATTCATTCCCATTTTCCTCTGTCCATTTTGATATTTATATATTCGCAAGGCAAAAGAAAGCGGGTACATCTTCTATTAATTAATGGCGATACTGCAGATTATAGTACAACGCCAGTAAAGTATCCTGCAACACGTGCACACATACGCGAGCTTTATTGCAAAGTCATGTTCCAGGTAGATACAGGCAAATAAAGACCCGTTTTGTCTACTTATGTCTATCACGGCGGGACTTCTATCTATTACGGGCATTATACCGCAAGCAGCCGACCTATCATTCGCATTGTATTTGCATGAACGATAAAAACATGATCCGTGAGCTACAGCTCTCGCGCCGCTTATCGCCGGCGAGCGGACGGTTGCGAATGTTCGACCTGGTTAAACCGCCGCGCTGGCAGGAAGTCACGGCGGATAACGAGATTGAAGGGAAAAAAAAAAAATTATGCAGTTGCGACAGGTGTTAAGCTCATTCCTAGACGAAGCCGTTCAAACGTCTACATTTCACAGTGGAATGACGTGACGCAACGTCGCGACGTTTCCTTGGCGTGCACCGAACTTTGCGGCGTCGCGTCACGTTTCCGTCCGACATCGAAGAATCAGTTAAATTGCGAACGCGTAGAGAGAATTCGCTCTCGGCAAACAGAAATAATATAAAATATTTACGGGCAGTTGAAAAAATTTCTATACCTGCGAGCTGCTTTTTTTATTTTAATGTCTCGCAATGAAGGATCTTCCTATTTATAATGGATTTATTTCTCGCCGCAGGTTTAGGCCACGACGTTACTTTGTCGAGATCGACGTTTTCTCAGGGACGCGTTTCAGGGAACTGCGCCGCACCGCGGAACGAACGTTATACGACACGAACCTCCGTTGGGTGCACGCGCACCCGAATGCACAGCTTAACCCGGCGCGAGTGGGTGCACCGTGCAAGATATAACTCACTCGCTTGCATCCCGCTCTTCCTCGCTCGCGTCTCGCCACGAGTGCATGCGCTCGCGACGTACATATATGTACATGTGTATATACTTAAACAGCGCGCAATATGGTGCTGCCTACTACGTTGACCGTGGTCAGGATTGGCTCGACCTATTTGTTAAACCGCGGAGCTTGCGAACGAACGCGAAAAGTGCCATTGAAGTGAGATGAAGCCGTTCACCGTCTTTGGGCATGGAAAAACAAATTGCACGCAAAAGAGTCGTGGCGCGTTGCGTACGCAGCGCGCATTTCGCGCGGTATCTCAACATTCTGAGCGTGAAACGATCAGCCCGCGTTATCTCAGGCTAGCTGTCGCACGCTGATAAATAATATTACCACGACATTGTTATGTCAATGATCTTTATCTGATCGGTATGTGCTTACGTGCCACGAGGCATGCATGTTAATTAGAAATTGTATTGCAACAACTATGCCTCACGGTATTAAAAAAAAAAAAAAACTACCAAAAAAAGAATTATAAATTAAATCATGACGTTATATGAACTATTCGAAATTGTGAACGTCGGAAAAATATAAAGATATATCTGGATATTGATTAGTAGACCAGTATAACACAGAGTTTACACGTCACGATTATTAAAAATAGAACGCGAAAAGTTGTCTAATATCCAATTAAAAACTGCACTCGTCCATCAACAGAAACAGTTGTATTTGACATGTGAAATGTAATTTGCGTTTCTAAGCTATTTCTAGCAAACCGATAAATGAATATATATATATATATATATATATATATATATATATATATATAAACACAGCATTGGAATAAATTATTTTATCGGTGAGGATAAATTTATCACGATCAGTAATGCAAGAACTATTCTGATTACGTAACGACAGTCTGTTTAATGGGTTGATATTTGTTGCGTCGCGATTAAACGGATAAAGCACATATCTGGTGTGATTTCGTGCGTTACGTTCAACTTTGGTGTCAAAGTTATACATTCCAACGCGCGAGGAGAAGTTTGGGAAATAGTTTCCCCTTAATGTCGCTGCAACTACGGACTTATTGTCGTACAAGACTCACGGAATAATGCCATCGGATAACGTAGCATAAGCAAAACGCTTTCGACGAGTGATGAATTATATGTATAATTCAGATACATGAAGCTGTCTACTGAGCCATTCCACTGCTTCTCACACCGCTGCGCGAATAGAAACATATAAATAATGTAACGTAACGTGAAGACGTGGTAATGTATGACAAACAATATTATTACTTATTAAGTATGTCGCGTACATTAATCATTTATTTACGCTTCATACCAATCGTAATAATTCGTTTGATGATGAGCATGGACATTTAATTTTATTACCATGGCGTACGCTGTTTTATATTTTTTACGCCATATTATTGCATACAGCTTCTTTTATATTTTTCACATTAATGAAATTACAATGAAACGATAGGAATGATAGGAATATGATGAATCTAATGAATATAATTTAACGAATATTTTCAACATTGCTGGATGTAAAATGTTTGCTACGTTTTTTTCTCTCATGGCATGGGAATGTTAATAAATAGCAATAAATGTAATTAATTGATCTATAAACATCAATGCATCTACAGACACCAAAGTGTACCCGGACACCAAAGTGTAGCACCGTCTTTTTTAACTTTGATAAATGTCTTTAAGCTTTAACACGTAGATTGCGAAACGTCTCTACGGATGAATGAGATTTAGTCTCTAGGATTCCAGGGACTCGAAGACTCGAGGCGATCGAGGGACGTAGCACGAGTGAGCGTAATACAACGGTGATGAGCGTTTGTAAACAAGAAGTCGAGCCGGAGCACGACATGCTTGGAGTTATTTATAGAAACCGATTATTGTGCAACAAACGCGGCTTTACGTAACGCGTACGGCGGCACCGTCGGTCCCGGCTCTGTCGGTCACTCGGCTGTACACAAAAGGACACACTTTCCTCGCGCCTTCCTGCCTCTTTGTTTTGCGATCGTTGTACTCACGTGAGACAAAAAAAACATACCGCACACGGCGAAGACGCAAAAAATGACTCGGCATGCTCCTTTGAATCCGACAAGGTGCGACGTCAGCTTTGTTGGAACGAGAAATCACATTATGATTTTATGCGACAAATTTATATGTTTGCAATGTAGGAGCGATTTTATATAAGTTCTTTTTTCCATTACCGGATATTACGAACTGCGAGATTTATATAACTATTGTAGCATCAACCAAGATAGAGCTCATACTTGGGAAGATTTTATAAATACGGATTTTATCTCGATACAAAAGAGTAACGTGCAGCTGCATTCTTCGCATTTGTAAATTTTTATCCAATCATTTTTATCTATCTACAAATCTAAAGTTATAATCCATTCCTTCATTAAACATATAACGCAGTTGCTACATAATTATCTAACTGATGTGATCCTGGCATCCAATTTCATATTAAAAAAAATAAAAATATTTTATGTATTCTTCAGAACGTGGAAAAACACCAAACGTGACAAAAAGTATGCCGAAAAAAAAGGAATAAATTCCGATCTCAAGTAGCGTTAAAGAAAACAAATATTCCTCTCCCGATGGACAAATGAAAGATATTCCTACGAAATTACGAGTTTCGCATTACGTAAGAGTGAAATGCGGATGCGCGCGCGGTAACGGAAGAAATGCCAGACGTCGCGAAACCGGGAGGAGAGGCATCCGCCGCGCGCGCGAACGAACGAACGAACGAACGAACGAACGATGAACGGGCGCGCGCGCCATACTTGTTGGGCGTGAACGCATGGAGAGCGCGGAGATTCGCGAGAATGCCGTGCCGTGCCGTGCCGGGTCCGGTCCGGTCCGACGCGGTGCGACGCGGCGCTACGCGTCCCTGCGTTTCCAGCGGAAAACGGCTTTCGGGGAGCCGCGGTCGCGGCCGTGGCGGTTGGCGGCGGTGGTGGAGGCGGAGGCGGCGGCGGCTGCAGCGGCGGCCGACACGACGCAGCGTCGCGATCACATACACATCGACCAGCAGCCAGCCAGCAGCGGCGGATATCGGGCGACGGGCGCCGGCCGGCCGGCCGGCCGGCTTCAACAGCTGTGCCCGCTCTCTCTCTTTCTCTCGCGCGGCTCGCGACGCACGCACCTCGCCGATACATCGCCGCTCCGATGCCACGGCGGCAGCTACGTTACGCTCTCGCAAACAGGTTGAGGCGATAAGCGAATCGAACACGACACTCTTTCGAGAGAGCCAATAAAGATCGTTCGTCTCTCCTGCGCCTTCTCGTCTCCCTCTCTCTCTCTCTCTCTCTCTCTCCCCCCTCTATCTATCTTTCTCGCTCATTCGCTTTATCTTATTCTGCTCTGTTACGAAGCGTAGCATACATATAACTTTGTCATGTCAAACGCGGATATAGGATATATATACAATATATATACATATAATGCGCACGCATACATAGATTCATGGCGGTATTCGCCACACTACACCATCACACACTGCTGCTAATACTACTACTACTACTACCACCACAATAACGTACCGTCCTTTTTTTCTTTTCTGAGAAGAGGGTAAGATGAAAAGAGAACTCACCCGCACAGGTCAGCTTCCGGCTGGTCAGTCGACTCGACGATTTCCTCGAGCAAGATCGGATCGTCAACAACAAATTGCACTGACATATCTCGTCAGTCCACGGCACCGAAAGTCCCCGCCGAGCGAAATTCACGTTTCCCGACGACCGTCGGGTCCCGCTGCTCTCTTTCTCTCTCTCTCTGTCTCTCTCCTCGGTATCTTTTCGTTATCGCTCACACTCTTTCCTTCGCGCACTCCTTTCCCGCTTTCTTTCTCACCCCGCTGTNCGTCCGTCCGTCGGTCCGTCGATCCGTCCGTCGTTGGCTCGTTCGTTCGCTCCTTCACTCGTCGCCCGACCGCGCACTCCACTCCGGGGACGGAGAAGGGGGACAAATAACGCGCGTTTTATCAAACGCGCGTCTCCGGCTCACGATATACGTATATCCACGATACTCGCCACTTCCGGTTCACGCCGTGCCTCGCGACGACCCCGTTTTCCTCTCCTCAGGCAGACGCCGGCCGATACGCACGGAAGATTCGTCCACGAGACAGCCACACGCTCCGCGCGGCGCGCACACACAACGCCCGAACGCGTTTTGTAATGGCGATCTTTGGCGGGAAACAGCTGAGGGCCCCCACGGCGCGCCGTGGATCACTCCGCCGCCCGGCGTCAGGAACGTCGCTACGCGACTCGGCCACGGGCGCTCCTTTCTCCACCGGAGGCGTCGGCCAACTTTTCCTTCTTTCCTTCCTTCACTCGCAAGCCCACGTTATGCGACAACGACGACCATCAACTGCCGCGTAGCCGCCAACACTCGCGTGAACTTGCACTCGCGTCAAGTTGAATCGCGCGCGAGGTACTCGACCGCCTTCACGCTCGTCCCAATCGATGTTGCTCGACGTAGTCGAAATATCCAGTTCCCTCGGCACTCACTCGCGCTCGCGCGAAGATCCTCCGGCCTGATTAGGACGCAAGGACGCGCTGCGACGTTTCGCGACGTATCGCCGGTGGAAGCATCGCGCGCAAACCGACTGTCGCACGCGTTCGCATATCGACGACGGGCCCGTGCGCGCGCGCGCGCGCACGCGACAAGACCGTGACGACGTACGTTGAACCGTCACCGCCGTACGTTTACGACGTATGCCACTACTAGCGCGTAACTATCGCGCGCGATCGGATATCGGCGGGCCGAAGCGCGCGCGCAGGGCCAATAACGCCGGAGAGAATCTCACCTCGGCAGACAGGAGCAGAGGAGCACACTCCGAAAGTCGCGTCCTCGCCGGTCGCGGCTCGCCGTGCAATCGAGGCGGCTCGGCTCGCGCGCGCACCGACCGGGGGGGAAGCCGCGCACTTCGCTCTGCCCTGAGCGGCGACTCACTTCAGACCAATCCCCCGTCGGCTCATCCTCGCCGATCCGGCCTCGCGAATTTCGCCGGCTTACCCACGGCGCGATCGGTGCCGTCGCGGCTCGCACCCTGGCCCTGTCACTGTCGCGTAATTTCACGCGTTCACGCACGTAGGTGGCCGAGACGGTGCCCGTTCGCGGGAAATATACGGCGCGGGACTACTTGCGCGTCGCGTAGGTTTACGCTAGAGGAATGACGCGGCCGCGCGGGAAACATCTGCCAGCTGGCCAAAGCCCCGCCCATAGAATACGCGAGTCTACTCGACCCCCCACCACCGCGCCGCCGCCGCCGTCGTCGTCGTCGTCGCGCATTCCCCCCTCCCACCGTCCCTACCGCTCGTTCGCGCACGTAGCCAGCCATCTGTGTGGCTACGGTCGGGATTCGCACACAGCGAACGTTCCCACCGTTGCGACGCAACGCGCCGCACCGTGCCCCGCCGCCCGCTCGCCCTGTCCTCACCGCGCCACGCCTCGCCCCGCCGTGTCGACCGACGCTCGCCCGACGCGTCACGCCGCGTTTACGAGGCGCCGGACACGACGCGAAAGTAGACGACCGGGACCACCGGTCGTCATGACGCGTTTTGCACGCGCCGTGCGGCGCGTTTTGCCAACATGTCGACCGATGCCGGCGCCTAATTTTACGGATCATGATCGCCTCCTCTCTCTCGGCACCGGATTTAATGGATATGCTACTTATTGAAGGGACTGTAGAGTTCTCAAGCTACGACAAATCGATGAATCGGACTTGCCCCGATGCCGCGTCGTGTTACAATTAATGATTATTACCCAGCACGACATCCTGCGGACAAATCTTAATTAATAATGTTCCACTGATAACGCGTGAAATATATCGTCTAGATGATATTAAATATCTTTGTTACCGGCGAAAGGTATTTGTAGAAATGACGCCGATCGATATCGTGTTCGATAAAATTCTGCATCTACGGAGTTTAATCGGGAATAAAACTTGGCTCGTTTAATTCGCGGGTATTTTTTATAATTTTCGAATATATGCAATAACCCGAGAACTCTTTACCAATCGCGAATTCGTGATAGCAGTATAATTTCGATTCAATATATTTTAGAAAATATCAGTATTACATGAAAAATTCTTGCATTTAATCTTTTCATTGACAGACAAGAAATTTATGAAAATAACAAACATTAAACTTATGGCGTTTCATTCGATTCACGAATCCCTTACGGAAAATCGTCTTTGCTCGTATGGTGTATCACTAAAACCATGAAATATAAAATGATTTTGTTTATTAAAAACTGTGACGTATTTAATTATATGAATATCAAATTTATAATTCAAGAGAAACCTACGATACTGAATCTAATAAAAAAAAAAAGTAAAATCCCGCAATAATTATAATTTTTCCTGGCAAATATCCATTTTATTTTCTTAACCCTCTATAGCCTACAATCTTTTTCACTCATGAAAATGTGGAATGTTACATCCTCTCGTAAGTCTAATGCCACGATCAGAAAGGCGATGAAGTACAAATAGTGAAACTGATATGCGACATCACAATATATGGCATAGAGGGGTAAGATGTATTCTAACTACTAAATATCTTTACAGCGCATTGTTGTTTTCTCCAAGCGTCGATAATGATAAAGATAGAAAATTCTGAGAGATCATGCTTCCCGTTTCCCATATAACGTTCTAATTAAACTCGTCCAAATTTACGAGATTGTCGAAAACCAATTTGATTAACATTAGAAATCGAAATACAACGCAAAATTCAAGTATTGAGATAGCTATCGCAGATCTCGAGTTATAATTTAAAAGCACATACGGTGCGAGCTTTAAAACATAGTCGGTATTGCTCTTTTGTACTTATGGTTGCGTAATTCTTACTTACTCGACTAAAACATAAATTTATATGTGTTTTATACGATAATCTCAGACGATTATAGAAAAAAACATCGGTATCGAAAAATTTTTGTTTTCGCTAAACCAAATCCTTAACGCTACATTTTATGTAAAAACAAAAAGTTTTAATGAGCGAGCAGTAAACTTTTACGTGGTCTCGTCGTTAAAAGAGCAATGAATTCGATGAATTAAGGTTTTGACCTTAATCTCTTTAATGCCCTTACATATAATCTTTCGATGGCATAAATTCAATAAATTCAGTAATATATCGCGACGTATCACGCGACATATAAATGTTGCACACTGTTTGATTCTGAGGCTCGCAATGCTTGCAAAACGGTGAATTTCGGTGAATTTTGTCGTGAACGAGGATTGGAATCTTAAACGATTTGATGCACGTAGATAGTCTCAGAACACACAAATTTTGTCCTGCATAAATATGTTATTAGAATTCTGTGATGATTCGTGCATACGAACGGGGAATACAGTATTGGTCATTCACACATGAAATTTTCTTATGAAACAATCGTCTCGAAAAACGTTGGTCAAAAAGAACGAACGTCTAATTTCGAAGATTCCAAACTGTCGAATAAATAATTGGCAAATAACCACATCACTGTGTAATAGTGTTTAAGAGCCGAAGAACGGTATCCTTTAATTTCATTTGACTGCTTTGATTCGCCTTAGAGGTGACTAAGCGGTATATGGATACAAAGTATGTCATACGCATGCATCAGCCACTTTATAATTTATACATAAGCTATGCATAATCTTTACATAGTGCGTAACGTGTCACAGTTTGGAGATGACTGAAACTAATATATCACGCTACATGTAATATATACAAGATTTGCATATCTCAGTTTCTTTTCTCTTCACAGTTATGTACAATTTTACTCATATATATTATGTCATACCTGCAGAGTGAATTGATAGATCTATTAAAATATACACAAGTATATTTCTCTGTAAAAAAAATTGCATCGTATTCCCTAACAAGTTTAATATTGAGCGGTATTGGATTGATAAAAGAAGGATGTTCTTTGTACTTTGCGGTTGCGTTCTCTTTTTAATATATCTGTCGTAATTTATTCTGTCAAAACATAAAATGCATAGCGCTTGAATTTTTTTTTTTTTTTTATTATCCGAGTAAACTCATTTTCATATAACGATTTATATGTGGTTGATGCATCCGTATTTTTAATGCAGTGCAGCATGGATTTACAAATAATGCTATGGTTGGAAGTGAAACTTGAGTACAAAAACATATTACAGAAAATATGTCACATATTTATGAGTATGTATAAGTGCAATATACGTACATCGAGTTTTCCTTACATGTGTATCAGGTATAAATATATATATTTATGTATATGTATAAAATGTATGACATCACTGTGAAAAAATGTTAATTTCAATCTTTTTCTACAATATTACGGGTATTATAAAGAATTAGATGCTATCTATTTTAAAAAGAGTGGTCCATTCTAGAGTACAGTTTTTATCTAGGACATGTGATTTATTTCTTTCATAAAAATTTCTTATTTATGTACATAAAAAATTACTGATTTAAATAATATCTAATTTATTAGAAGCATTAAAATTAAACAATATTTTATCAAAATATTTTAACATATGTTTAATATAATTTTTGTTTGAAATATTTCTTCGTACAATGATTTGTGAATTCAAAATCATTTACGAAGTTAATGAAATATTTATAGATAAGATGTATGAATAATAAATTACATATTTAGTTAATATTTAAAAGTATTAACTTTTAATAAATGTAACAATTTTTTTCTCTTTACTATTACATTAAAAATATTTAATGTGCTTTATATTTATATTTGTATATATATTTGAAAGGTTTAACATTATACATTTTAAAAATAAAATGTTTAAATGATGGACTGATTTATATTCAATTTTTATTCTATGTACTCAAAAATATTTATTAATAAACAATTAAATGATTGTTTTTAATAAACATTGTACATTTATCTGAGCAGAGGCATGAAAAATTGCAACTGCCCTCTAGAATGGAAAAGTCTCCTAACTTATAATAAATCATACAGCATCTAAATTTACGTGTTTTTTTTTTTTAGACTATAAAGAATCTATATATTAACATTCTTTCAATACATTAGTAAAGTGTGTAACAAATAACGTATGCAACCATATTGTGATGGAGGTGATTTTAATTATCGTTATCTCATATGCCTTACCTGTAAATCCATGTTTAATTTGCATAATGATGGAACTTATTTATAGTGCTAACTACATACTAGTTTTGTTATAATAATTTCTTCAATCCTAGTTTCAACCTTTCCTGAGCTGGATTCACTTTGATTTTTAATTGCTGAATTAAATCAAAAATTTTTAGAGAAGGTCCAACTTTGAAACCCGTTAGGTCTATTATTTGGTCCTTAGTGAGAGTCAGCAATGTCTTTCCATCTATTTTACGTTTACTGAAATTATCGCAGTACGTCGCACAATCATTAACTCGAAGAAATTGTGCAACATCAAAGACATTCCACTCAGATGGCACTAGATCACCAGATTCCGAACCTCTTTGCACACCATCTGCTAGCCTTGGTATATATTTAGTACTTGCCGAAGTAACCTACAAATCAGATAAAGCAGAATATTCTTCAATAATTCCAACTTTATATCTCAGATATTTGTAAAATTGTCGTGATACTTGCATTAATGTATGACGTAGCGGTTCTTTCCTTGGGTGGTGGAGCGCTCTGTACTTCACTTTGTGTGTCACTCAATGCTTGACCTTGTCCAGTAGTAGGACTAGGTAAAGTTTGGTCAGGTCCAGCTGGCTCTTGCGCTGTTTCCGGTTCTCTGCTCCTCTGTTCTGGTAAACTTTCTAGATCACGCTCTCTTTCAATTTTCGTTCCTTGAGCAGGTTCCAATTCTCGCTCGCGTTCACGAGCCATACTAATACGTTCGCTCTGACGAGGTAGTATATTTTTGGAGCAAGACATCTTGCTACCTTTCTTCAGTTTTCTCTTAGCTTTACGTTTAAGGCCTCTTGGTGATTTTACTACTCATTAATACAAGATATTCATTAATAATACAAGACTTTACATATATGAATATATATATATATATATATATATATATATATATGTGTGCATAAATACGCATGCAAATGATATGTACCAGTAAGACTAGTGTTTTTTGCGAGTACACGCGGCCCTTCCAATTTGTGGTCGACAAGATCACACCACCCAACAGGATAAATATCTGGACTTTGACAGTCTAACCATTGGTCATATTCATCTTCCCAACCATCGAAATGTACTCGTAACAATCTGCCAATCACCCTAGTAATAGTAGCAACACAAACTAATCTGGGATCCATTAAATCAGCTGCTTCGAGTCTCATTCCTTCAATAAATCCGTGTTGAGGAATTTCCTAAAAATATATAAAAAATTTATTTACAAGTTGTAAAGAAGACTTACAAACTGTATTCATAAATATATAGAAAAATTACCCTATTAAATAACTGCATAGGAGCAGGTATAGTATTGGTCTCTGTTAGATATGAATCCCATGTAAATGT
Source organism: Tetramorium alpestre (assembly GCA_021460005.1). Classification (NCBI taxonomy): domain Eukaryota; kingdom Metazoa; phylum Arthropoda; class Insecta; order Hymenoptera; family Formicidae; genus Tetramorium; species Tetramorium alpestre. The sequence continues at coordinate 1,098,941 of JAJVSH010000034.1, read as the reverse complement.
GGTAGGATCATAACCTTTTGGCGGCGTTAAAGGTAGACCATGTTGGGAACAAAAGCCAACTGGAAAAATGCATGGCGAACACGAATGATAACAAAACCAATCAGCGCCGCTCGCGTCTTCATCATAACTGTCAATGCGAATCATAATGTAATCCTTTTCTAAAACTTGCATAACCGTAGCCGCGCATATGGCCGAAAGATTGAGCGGATCGATAGCTTCTATTTTCATTCCTTCCTTAAACGCGTATGTGAGATGCATGTGATGATTCTTTGGCACATGAAAAAGATTCTCCGTTGCGTCGTCTTCGGATAATTTTGATTTAGAAATACGCTCCAAGTATTCGGGATACGCATCTAGTGATTGTCCCACTTTCTTAGCCCACCCAACTGGGTGTATAAGGGGCGAGTCTTCGTGGCACCAAAACCCATTATCCTCTGGAGACGAATCGTAATATCTCACGTGCAAACGTTTACCAACAATTTTTTGTATTGTCGCCACTTTCACTTGTGAGATTCTGTTTTTATCTACCACTTCTAAATGAAGACCACATCGAAAACGAGATTTCATGTTTTCGTTTACTTTATTATAGAAATTTGTCGGTAATGTCCTTGCACCAGTTAATCGCCTCTTTAAAAAATCCTTCCAATCTTTGTACTTGTTTGCGATTGCTGAAAAAATAATTCAATATGTTAAATTTTTTCTTCGCCCCTTTTTGTAAAATTTTTTAAATCGCGCATTATCATTCTGCAAGAAATAATTTCGATTACATACTATTAGGTGGAATGAGAGGTTTTCCAATTGTAGCACACCAACCAACGGGATGTATGTCATTAGAACAAAGCGATACCCAAAAATCTTTCTCTGCATTGTGTCCAAAACCCTCATACCTTAACAGAGCTCTGTATCCGCATATACGTAATACAGTCGCAACCCAAAACGAATCTGGGAAAGCCTCGCATACTTCATCACAGTCGGTATTTTCTACCTCTACTTTCATACCCACTGTGATATTATCCCAAATCTCTGATATAGGAGCCTAAAAAAATTGATAATATAACAAAATATCCGAAAAATTGTATACGTAAAAGAGAAAACAAAGCTTTTCAGAGAAACTAACGTGTTTAAAACAAGAAACTGGTGCAGCGCAAAATCCAGGTTCAACAAGCTGTGGTGTCCAATCATAAGAACCTGCCATTTCCGCTGTTCTCTTTCTTCTAACCGGTAAATCCTCTGGCATTACTGGTTCTAATTTAACTTTGTCCTTTTCTGATTCAATAGACTCCTTGATATCTACTTCTTCTTTTATAATAACCTAGAACATTGAAACGTTTGTAGGATAAAAATGTTATTCTCTTTATTGTATATTTTATGCGCGTAGATTCAGTATTATTAACTTACATCCGTCGATTTTGTTTCAATAGAGGACGTTTGATTTACAGACATTGGTTGATCCATCGAATGAGATGGACTATATGTGGAGTCTGCGGTAGGTGTTGTGTGTTCCGAAGAACGTGCACATGCTCTACTGCAAAATCTACGTTCCTTTGTATAAAAGGCATGTTTTACTCCAATAGCACCACATTTTTCACAAACAGCTGTAAAATATAAATTCAAATTTTTATTTTTCTACAATAAGAAGATATAGACAGGCAAGTTAATTTAATATCTTGTTAATTTTTTTTTCATAATTGTAGTTCTAATTATTGTAAATTACACTTACCTATACCATCTTTTCGAATAGGAATAAAATTTAGATCAGTATGAGGTTGATAAGCGATTGGTGTTTTCAAAACAAGTCCTGGATGCTTGATAGGCTTTATTTTTCGATTGCGATTGTCTTGGGTAGTTTGAGTCGCCGCATTGCTCACAACTTGTTCTCGTTCATCGTCATTTATGTAATCTTCGATTGTAAAGTAGTCACTCAACTCCTGCCTTTCAGATTGTGAATCGTAATCCTTGAAAAATAGAGAAATTGTAATGTTAGGAATACACGCGTGAATTCATCTCTTCTTTGAAAACAAAACTCACTCGCTGTATCTCATGGGCATCGACAGCCTCCATAGCCTCATCGGGTTCTGAACACTCGTTTGAAAATTGTTGCGGTATGTAACGCACCATAGTCGAAGCGATGTGATGATTTCTGATATCATTATAGGGAGAACCATGTGAGAAAAACGAGGGTTCGCCTTGACGGGGATCCAGCACGAGCTCGGGGGGAGATTCCATCACCATATCCCCCATCCATACCATCCCTAGTTGTTCAGGAAATCCAGGGATGGAAGTATACACTGTATTCATACACATATCCATTCCTACATTCATACGATTCACCAATTGTTACTTTTAGCCAAATCATTAATGCAGAAAAATTCTTTTGTACATTCTGTTCATTGAGGAATAATTTCCAAAAAAAAATTTTTTTTCCAATTCAAAATTTAAGAGATTTAATTCGAGCAATACTCCACGTAGAAGATCCGAGATGCACAAATAGCAATATCATCAGTTAAAAATTATTCAGACCACAGATTAGAATATTGTCGATTTATGTTATTTTATTATGGGTAGAATTTTTATTTATAAATCGTAAATTAATTTCGTCTATCGCGTGATGCATAATCACGAGGAAGCTATCGAGAGCGCGATAACACAGCGAGGTACACGGCGCGCTTTTGCTGCACTATTTCACACGCCGTTTCCAGGTAGATTCTAGAAGCGACGCTAGGTCACGAGAGCATACTTTTATTTAACCCCTCTCAACATATAGCCGCGTGTCTCTTGTGCGTTCAGCCCTCCCCGGGCGTGCGTTCGGTCGCGCGAGTAGGCGCGACTACCGATCCGGAAACGTCGCGTCGTCGTCGACGAAGAAAGCGATCGGCCGGTTGCGGACGAATCGTGCGGCATAGGAAAATAAATGCGTACCATTAGAAGCTTGCATGTCCATGACAAAGAGCCGTCCCGTAGGTTTCCTCGACGTTTTCCACCGGTATTACCGCAGTCTACGCTCGTCGCAGTGCACTAGTCCCATCTCGACAGGCGCAAAACGCATCGCCACACGCTCGGATATCGCCTCGCCCGAGTCGCAGTCAGTCGAAATCCATCATTTCTCGCGACATCCCCGAACAATAGGGCAAAACATTCGGCGGTAGGCCGTTCGCTTCGCCCCCTCCTCCACTATTTTCGTCTTCCCTTGCCAGGGCGGGCAATTGCCGGTGGTAACCACTGGATGCCGTAATGGCGGATTCGTCCAATGCCGCGTGTATTTACGACGCCATGTCGTCCAATAGAAGATTGCGGTTTCTAGAGACTAACTAACGAACGTTTTCATGTCGATTTCTACAAATAATTAACTTTAATCTCATTTTAATTTACTTCTCACATTAATGTCTATTTCTGCCAGTGCAGTTTAATTTTAATTTCGGTTTGAATAATTTCGGTTGGCTGCGGCACATAGAAAAACGGGATCCTAAAGTGCTATTTTATCGATCAAGTATAATTTAATTTCATATTAATCTTTTAATTGCCTTTATGTAAATACTGTATTTTTAGAATTAGTAAAAAGTTTTGTGTCTGAAAATTTCGTATGTTCGCATGCGAAATCGGTGGAAAGCTAAAACATAGCAGTAGATTAGTTCACGTACACATATTATTATCTGTATCTTGATTCTGGAAAAGGATTTTTAATGTAAAAGCAATTAAAAGATTAATGAATATATTAGAAACTAATCACATTGATCGATAAAACAGGATAACTTAAACTCATAATAATGCGTCATGATAACGTGCTCATTCATTACTTAAAATTAATTTTGAAATCATGATAACGTCACTATAACGTTATCATGATTTCTAATTAGATAAGATTTAAAACGTAAAAATTTCAGAGTAAAGAATTAGAGTTGAATAGCGTCGAATGTCCAAATTTATTTCGTACACAGAAATCATATTATCAGAGTTAAAACAAAACTATTAAACGTATCGTTTAAAATTCGTGAAAATATAAATTTGAAAGTTTCTTGCAAAGTTTGGAAATTTTTGGTCATAGCAAAGAGGTTTCTCTCTGCAGGTTATAATAAACGATGAACTATTACATGCGTTCGATTGTTCGATAGCTCGAAATGTGAAACCTTCAAACCGGAAGCAGGAGGCTCGCTGGCCCCGCTGCGCGTCGAGCTGCGCGCCATTGTGCACCGTACACGAAAGTAATGTCGCACGATACGTTGCTCGATTTACGGGAGAAATTTTAACGTTTTATCTGCAGTTTCTTGAGTTTCGCCTGCAATTTTTCCAGTCAAGCACATTTCAACATTATGGTAATTATATGTTTCGAAATTATGACTGACATTTGAGTTGGAGCGTATAACCTATAATGTCGTTGACATATAACGATTTGTCAACATGATTGGGGTTAGATACTTGAATTACCAAAGGCGATTATTATTAAATAGATATAAATTATTTACGCGAAGAAGATTGTAATTAGAAGATGGAAATTAAGATTTTATTACTATAAACGTATTATTACTGTATGTTGAGGTTAAGCAATTACGTTATTATGCATTTGACTCATTGTAAACTTTACAATTTAGAATTGAAAGCTTTTTCAAACATACTAACGTATTCTGTTTTGGCAGTCCGCCATATTTAATTTTCAGAGTTTGCTGACTGTAATATTGTTGCTAATATGTACCTGTACCTATATCAGATCGCTGGCACCAAATGTGTTTGACAAGCGGCTAGGAAAGGTTGGGTATGTAACCGCTTTCATTAAGCATCGTCAACATTTATATTCATATATGTGATATATAAATTCTATATATATATATATGTTTAATAAATTCTTAATTTTAGTTTTCAGGGTACTTTTTGGAAATGTGCTAGGATTGGTGAAAGAAAAAGCCCATATGTGGCTTTCTGTTGTGTCTGTATGGCCTTTAGTATTTTATTTTGGTCGTAACATTCCTGCACGAGTCATTGTGGACGAATGCATTTTTGGTGTGTATTCCAAATCCTAATATATTTATGTATCTAAGGTCCGAAATGTGAGAAAATAAAAAGCAGTTTTGATATCCGTTTGTCGACAAACAGCTATATTTGCCGTTTCAGTAATACATTAAAAAATACACTCGTTTAAGCTAGACTTAAAGTCAAAACGAACGTCACTGCTAAATGCACGATAGTTTTTTTCTTCTTATTTGTCAACACGTTATTTCCCCCCGAAGCTATATCATCCAATTTGAGCACATTTTCTCATTGTATTCTCATAATATATTTTTCCGTCCTATAAACAACATTCTTTTAATATAGTTATTGTAAAGTTATTATATTGAGCATTCTGTGATATACAGGGTCGTTAGATAGGTACATTTAATATATTTTTGCTCTGTGTGGGATATGCTATCTTCTCCGTGACAGTAAATCACGCGATGTAACTAAGACTTGTACTCCATATTGATGGACATTGTTTAAGATCATCGCATCGCTTTCTCTTCTGTCAACTTTGATACTCTCCAAGTTAAACATTGCTGATATCGCTTTACACAGTTGCCTTGATTACAGAGCAAGATATGGTTCATAGTTTTGCGAGGAACATTAACTAAATGATTTTTGTAGTATAGCTAGAAATTATAAGATTATTTGCTGTAAATTTCTCGTATTTTTATACATAACATACACATATATCTACTCCATCATATACATGTATCATCAGTGTGAAATGCATGTGTGCAATTCTCAAGATGATATAGCTGAGCATATCTTATACAAAAACTGGCAAAGCCGAGTTAAATTTAACGCGTTTTATTTAAAAAGCGATACATCGTTCATTCCTCGCGTTTAACCACTTATGCTATACCTATAACATGGTCTTGCTTCACTGCCGACATATATAAGGTACAGTATTTTGTCTACAAGTAATTTAAAAAAATACATAAAATAACCGAAGTGACCTATAATATTTCCCTAAAGTGTTCGGTATGCTAATATATGTGCTACAGATATGGATCTTATTTCGGATATGACGTGATAACGCTCGCTATGATGCCAAGTATAATATCGATTCGCTCTCTTACATCACAATAAACAAAGATATTATCGTCTTATTTCTTACATACAAATTAGTATGCTAATTATTTGTCTGCATTTGGGTACGATCGCACAATTGCTCGGAAAGTTCGTGTGATTCATCGATGAAGACTTATTACAATGGCAACGTAATGGATGTTCACTTTAACTGAGTCGTCACTGTCGTTACGAGATACATGCACATCAAGATTGCAATCCGCATGTAAGCGATTAAACTCTGCGGGCTCTATCCGTCGTCAATGACAGTGACAGCTCATTTCAGATAGACACCCTGCATATATAAGGCTTTTGACGCTAACGTTATAAAATTACCTCGAGTTATCTATTAATTTCACAAAAAGTAAGAGGAATAATCGCTCGCTTCTCAAATAATAAAAATCTCTCCTTTGCATTTTTAGCTCTCAGCGGTGCCTAAATCTTTTATTTTTATAATTTTTATTATTCAATTATTAATAATCAAGTGTCCTTAACAACCAAGTGTCAATCAGTTAATTTTTTTCATTTATTACAATATTTCATATTTGTTTATTCATTTATTTCCATATTTATTTCATTTTATTAAGATTTTAATAAAACAATGATTTATGGATATACAATACAATCAAAATTAAATGTGATAAAAGTTTATTTTATAATAAAAATAAATATTCTAACACAGATTAAAATAAACCGTAATGTTTTACTGTCCGAGAGTTAAAAAAATTATCCCGATAATACTATATATTAAATTTAATCCAACCAAAGAGCACGTTTCACACCCGAACTTCTCGCACGTTAGCAACGGATAAAAGGGTCATAAAAAATACATTCGTAAGCGTCTTTCCGTAAAAATCCGCAGCGGTTATCTCGGGCAACATTCGCTCGTATTAACGGATCAGACTCCCCCTCCTGCTCGTTTCTATCATGCCACACATCCAAGTGTTCGCTTCCCTACGATCTTACCCTGTAAAAGCGTCCAAGTGAGTTCGCTTCCCCTTCTTTCCTCGTGCTGCTAAGAACGTTGATCTGGCTAATTAAAAGGAAGAGTTAGTTCTTTCATCAGTTCTTCGATCCCTGGTTGTCGTTGTCTGAGAATCGTTTCCCCCGTGTTTTTCGTTTGCAAGATTTCTCGTGAGCTTCTTTCGCTTATCCTCACTATTTATCGGATCGATGAACACAATTCCATGTTGGCTCACAGAGTAATTCCTTTTGCGAAGCTTTTGGGCAGCCATCGTCGTCATCGTCGTCGTCGTTTCTCGTAATCCTCGTCACCTTACGTCTTATCGCACTGTCGAGAACAATACGAGACAGAGCGGCAGGACGACCCGCTTGCTGGCAATGATTGCGGACGCGTCGCTGCTGTCCTTAAGATTCTGCTGGTTGTCATTGCGATTGTTGTGCTTGAAGGCGTTACCCTGGTCCTTGATTAAAGGAGCCCGCGGATCTGCGGTGGTCGATGTGGTCGCGTACCTGTTGTTGTAAATCAATCGCGCTGTGCTCTTCTGCATCGCCGGCGTGCTCACCTGCTGATAGAAAACCCGATTGACCATAGTCCCTTGTCCGGGCTTTGACTTGCCTCGGTTTAGTCGCTTCCAGTTGGTCGAGGTGACGCGGCTGGGCACGGTTACGCGCTCGATCTCTGAAAATATCCACATGAATCATGGACAGGGTTAACCAGACGCTTCGCTTTTCGGACGTGGCCTCTTTCTTTCTTTTTTTTTTTATAGAGACCACGTTTTTTTAGTCTTACTTTTTTTATCTATGCCAATAATAAATTTAAATCTATCATATTTTGTTTTTCGAAGATCCAAATATATACTGTTAAAAAAGGTTAAATTATTCTCGTGATCGAAAAGCAGTGACTGACATTGTTTTGAATAATTGAAATTTCACTTAATCTTTACATTACTGAGTTATCAAAAATAAAGCGTGATGCCAATCATATCTATACTAGGAGAATTTTTATCGTAAATTTAACATAGCCGTAACGTTTTTTCTCTAATTGTCTGGGGATGATGTATTTATTCTGTTTTCTATATATGGTAACTCACCGTACACTCGGAGGGTCGCCTCGGCTTTCCCCATACTTGAGGAGGCTGAGCACGTGTATTCACCCAAATCCGTTTTCTCCAAGCGTCTTATCTTCAACACGATCGTCGTCTTCCATTCCTCGTCGGGGTCCCCTCGCTCGTCGATCTCGTATCTGCCTCTATTGACATATCACTTACGTTTAACGTCCGCGATAAGGAGAATAGATTCCGTTATTCGACGTCTCGTTAGAATAACCGGATCGCCGCCGGGATCGATATCCGAAATCGCGGTGACCGAGGTCAGGAGCGATTTAGCAAAAAGCAATACGGAACGTTTTGCCTCTTATCGCCGTGGAGATTGTCGAACAACGGATTTGAACTACGGCCCGGGGATCGGTAGACCAAACTGTCAATATTGTCTCGGTACATACCCGCTCATGATAACTTGCTCCTTCCGCATCCACAAGTTAATCGTCTTGGGATAAGCCTCGATTAAGCAGATTAGCGACACGTTTGTATCCAGGGGAGAACTAAGCAGCTGATTGGGTGCTTTCGCACTAGGAGGAACTGGAAGTACAATGGCAAAGAAATGAGAGAGTGATATCTGATTTTAACATTTACACGTATTGTTTGTCTTTTAATTTTTTTTCTCCTAATATAAATAACATCATGTTTTTTTTTAAGCGATAATATAGTAATGTTATTAAACATTTTCTATTACTGTCACAAAAATAATTGTTAAATTGGATAAAACGCTATCTGTCTATAAATTGATTTTTCAATCTCGATTCGATATAACAAAATGTTACAAATCGTTTTCGAATACTCACAATTTACTTTTAGATTAACCCTCTTGCTGACCGCCGGAGGCACTTCGTTTTTAGCTATGCAAAGATAAGCTCCCATTTGCCTCCTGTCTACCCTGGTTAATTCTAGCCTCTCGCCGGACAGGTTGTCCACTAGAAAATCGTACGTTGTATGAATATCTCGTTGAAAGCTGCTCCCTCGTCGACCATATAAGCCGACGTGTTAACGTGGTCTGAGTAATTATTCACGAAATACGCCTTCGGGGCACGCAACGATAAGCAGAATATGAATTTGTAGCAAAATTTGTCGCTGGAATTTACTATTATTGGTGGTACAGCTACCGTTAATGTTTCCGCCTTAAGGGATATCCTGTGAATCTGCTCAATTTAAAATTTAATTAATTCTCATTTCACTTTTTTATCGAACTTGAAGATTTAGATATAAAACTTTTTAAATTTATTGCTCTTGTATTAATAAAACTTGTCTCAATATTTGTGTTTTAACATGATTAATGAAAACGATGATCGATGTTCGTACGAAACGAGTAGAAATGTTATTAAGGATTATAGCTCATAAATGACAACGATAAATTAATCTAATTAATTAGAAGAATTTTTAACCTGGCAGGTTGTACGTTCGTATCACATTTTGTAGAAACACTGTTTATCGTTAAAAACGAGAAGTGATAACGAAACTTTGAAAATCCATATTTCTACTATGTGTTTACAATTTCCATTATCCAATGAGGAATTGCATTAGCGTGCATATGTAGGTGCTTTTCAAATAACTGAAAGATAATGAATCATATTATTATCGAACGAACGGTCGACATAAATCACATGTGGAATGTGACGTTCCATGTTTGCGATAAAACGTGTCAGAAGTTTAATAAGATCGATCAAAAATACAAGATGCATTGATTTGTTCTGACAGTTGACGAATTCATACTAGCACTATATTCACTTGTGTTAAAATTAAATTAATAATTGTCGCAGTATTGGATTGCATTATCGAGTATGGAAATAATGTCTTTTTATTTCAAAATTTAATTATATTGCACATCACATTTTCGTTAATTGTTAAATAACGTGACATTTTGGAAAAGCAAATTATATCTGGAAAAATATAATTTTCATTATATTAATAAATTAATGTAATTAATAGTACTATTAATATGATTAGTAGTATAGTGTAAATAATATTCATTTTATATAACAGATTTTTACTATGCAGTATTAATGTTATTAATATAAAAGATAAAAGTTTGTATATACATTTATATACATATATATATATGCATATATATATATATATATAAATGATTTGTTATAAATTCTTCTATAATGATCAAAATAAATTACGTATACATTTTACATCGCAGTCAATCCTGACATCGAACAATGTCACGAAGCTTCGAAAACTATAACTGATAAATGAGATATACAATGAATAAAAGTCTTTCATTGTAAAAAGCACTGTAAAAGTATGTATTATGCGTTACACACTCTTCGGAATGCATCGAATTGTATCGGAAATCGATTGATTGCTAAAATTTGTCTCTCTAACACGACGTCAATCATTTCAATTGAACGTCAATAGTTATACAAGCACACTCGTTTAATTTCGCGTGAGTCGCTGGCACTCGTATGATGTTGCAAGTATTTCTTTCAACCGGGCGATCTATTCGCGGCGCGCGATCCATCGCGACTGCACAAAATTCCTCGAGTGCGGGTGTGTCTTCCGAAATGCAGCGGAACTCGACGTGCTCGAAGGATATTGAAAGTCATTGCGGACAAACTAATCTCTATTCGATGGAACGTGTTCCGCTGTAATTGCTTTCGATCGGGATCACCTACGTGTGCGAATTTACGATGTCTTCATATCCCCTTAAAACGCTCGACTATTTGATTGAGACAGATCGGATTACCGGGATTATTCTAATTACGCAAAAGCAAAGATGTTAAAACGTTTGCGAAGATGTTATTAAAAGATCGAGATGTTTTAAAAATTTTTATACTTTCAATTTTATTAATATACTTTAGGAGCAAAAAGAAATTATTTATTCATTATAATTTTCAAAACTTTATATTATTTTATTCAAATTGATTTCTCTAAAAATAAGAGCGAGAACTTCTTATTTTAAATTCCGAATAAAAACTTCTTTTCATCATCTATTATGTGAGCATAAACCCGCAATAGATATTCAATTAAATTTACAATAGTGTTATATATATTTAATGTAAATAGCCACGGGAATAATTAATTCGCGTTGTGGTTTCCCTCGCTGAGAGATAACTCATTTCGAAATAAACGCGTGACGTTTCACGTGATGAAGTGTGTGTCGTTGTAAAGAGACAACGATTACGAAGATCGGAAGTGACAATCCGGGATCTCGGGATCTCAGAGCGATATCTTACCTTGTATCAACGGATCGTGAACACCCCTTACAAGTATGAAATCACTTTTCTCGCGTCGCCAGAACACGCGAGGCGGCGGCCGTCCGGACGCCTTGCACGACAACGTGGCGTTCTCACCCTCGAGAACGGAGACCTCGCCGTCCGACGTACCGGAACTCAGAATATCGGGCGGCACTGGAAGAAAGAGATCAAATAATATTTCATCGGATGAAATAATAACGCATTTAAAATCATATTTCAACGCTACGCCAAGATATCGATATCATTATGTTATTTTAATCATTATCCAATGACCTTAGGCGCACGCAGGATTTAAAATGAATTTTAAAAAGCGTATGCGTGCTATATGTGCTGATTCGAATTCTCTGACTTTTTCTCATTTAGATTATATCTTTTATTTGAAAATGAAGCGTAGTGATATTGATCATCCCTCCACAATTATTTAACATTGAACACGACACGAGGATATGAGTGTTGTGTCTATGCAATGCAATATAATGTACATGTGAAAATAAAGCTAAAGTGAAATATGCAATAAAATAAGATAAAACTAGCTGCTCAAAAAGTATAAAAGTATGATAAGGAAGAATTATTTCACGAGAATAGTTGTAGTATCTAATCTACGCAATATATATATCATACATGAATTACAAGAAAACTACGAAAATACGTTGTCAAAAATTTATGACCGTAGAACAAGAATATTCCCACCGACATAATTCCTTATGCATATCCTGTGTGAAATTAATCTCCTGTTACTGTTGTATATTTTTTTGAAATATGCTATCCAGTAACATTTCATTTCATAAAATGCAATATGGAAAATTAATTCCGCATATATTTTAATAACGTTTGAAAAAACAATTGTGAAACTCTTAAATTAATATTTTATATCATAACTCATTTCATTTTGCTGCTGTCGCTGGGAGAGCATATGTAAAGCTCGATAACAAAAAAAAAATCATAAAACAGTCGAGTAACAAGCACGTTTTCTAAACTACATTGTGTGTATACGAAATGTAAAGTACACCGATCGTTATATCCGTGTAAGCCCTCGTGGAATGAAACGAATTTTCCGATACCGCACGCGCGTCCATCTATCACAAATTCACAACACGTGTCTGAGGATTATGATGTAATTTCACCCGATGTCACGCGTCGTTGTCTAAGAAACAATTCGCGAATGGGATCGAAATCGCGTGCCACGTGAAACAATATATCTTCATATGAGTCTCTTCGGCGTCTCCTTCCGACCTCCGGCCGAAACGGAACTTGGGCGGACGAAGACTGGCAGGCACGTGGACTATAAAGAATCGGTATTGCCGTCGTTCTAACACAATTTAACCTGGACGTTGGCTGCGACGTTGGCGAAGACGACCGAAAAGTCATCTCGAAATCATTCCCGTCACACTCGACGGAAATGAAATATCGGCGGAACATCCCTTCTCGGGGAATAGTCTTCTAATGGAATTCTATCCAATTCGAAGAGTCGTTCGATTCGTTTCAATTACAATGATCCAAAGCTGAACAAGTATGTCGCAGCATATATAGCATACACTGCGTGCAGACGAGCCGAGTGACGAGAGAGAAAAAAAAGGTGGATGGCATTTTCTCATGTTTCTACGTAAAGGAATTTCATTCCATTCGGCAGCGAGAGACCGCTTTTTGGTGTCCGACGGCGAACAGGCACGCACGCGATGGGACGCATTCCCGGTTCATCCCCGTCCTCCCTTACGCACAAAGTAGATGATATTACTCGCGAGCCGGCTCGTCGGCGCGATATAAAAGTGAAATTGTGCATTTTATGATACCATAAAGGAGTACAACGAGCTGCGCGCACCTGCCGAAATTGAAGCAGCTCTGGGGATGTTTCATCTAGGATATTACCAATATATAAGTTGAACGGAGCAAATATAAAAGTTGCGAGAGTGTTACGTTGATATAATTAATGTTAAAAGAAGAGAATGTTAATTTGATAGAAACAGTTTAGTTGGACGTTTGCGTACAGGCCACAAAGTATGAGCATCCATCAGCTGACGCAGTCAACGAACACCGACAGTCGACTTTCTGCCAGGTAGACTTTCAAACTTCGTTATCGCGTTTAATTAAACTATAAATTAAAGCGCAGCCGTTAGCGTTTCTTATATGACCGATAATGCTCCTTGTAAACTAACTCCGCCGAATCGATATTACATCCTCTTTCCGGAGGAAACACGTGTTACAAATTAAGTTTGCTCGAATAACTCACCAACGGCGGACGGTGTCAAATTATTCAACGGATCCCTTGACGGAATTAAAGGACCTGATATTTGAGGACCGTGATTTTAAAACTTTTCTAAAGTCGATTAACTCGGTCGCTCTCTCGGAATCTCCTCCAACCACCAAGTTAGCAAACAGCATAACATTATGGTTACACTGTGCGCATTGTGTCCGCGTCATCATCATTATCCTGCATGAACACGCGTAACGAGAGAGATCTCGGTATTGCGCGATATGCATATGTACATGTATGCAACGGCCTATTCAAACGCGTCGCTCCATACGCGGCGAGGCATGCATACTTTCCGGCCCTAAAGCCGGCCCTAGTCTAATCGAAACGCGGTACATGCGTGCGTACGTGACGTCTCTGCCAACAGCCGCAAACCTGGCCGGTCGGCCGGAATGCGACGTAACGCGTGCAATTAGGCATACCTAGGACGTCCACGCATCCCAGTTGGCTCAACATGGGCTTGGTGTTGAGTTGACACATGTAGCAGCCACGATCGGCCTCCTTCAGCCCCCGAATATGCAACTGCCACGTGGCCTCCTCGTCCTCCCGCGATTGCGTCTGGTTCTTCGTCTTGGCGTTCTCCAGGGTGACGAAGAATCGAGTCGACTGGATAACTTTACGATCGCCCATCGATAGTATTGTCTGATCCTCGGCACGTAGCCATCCCACCTGCAAAGCGCGAACGATATCAACGTTATCCTTCATAAAAATGATGCATGGGTTTTTCGTTAACCGAAAGATTATTAGAGAGGTTGCTTCTCCCCAGCGAGCGCGAATTCGAATCGCCAAATGAATACCGGTTCCACTTACGCAAATGGAAATTTTATCGAGAATTCAATGCTCTGAGGAATTTTCGGCAATGGTTTCATAAATTACTTCTCCAACGTGCAAATACCATACAGAAAGAGAGAGCCAGAGGGAGAAAGAGAGTAAACGTATAGAATGTTTTGCTACTGCTGCATCATCATTTAATGGCAAATTTGCAATTGCTATCGGGGTTTTTCCTTAACGGCGGAACATATAATAGTAAAGATAATATAACAATTTCCTGAAAAATCCAACAAGAATCATCTGTCATAAATGTTCAGCGTGTACTTGAAATTAATCTTTCTATTACAAAAAGTAACAGAGAAGATCACTATTGGAGGAACGACGTTACTTCGCTTAAGTTATCTTCCCATCGCGAAATGTTATTTTTACGCGACTTTAATGGAACTGCGCGAACGTCTGTTTTATTTTTCAAAGGTTAGTGGAATAGATGCGCCAGAGGTATATTCGCTTAAAGAATATTGTTAAATGCTACAACGATCATCCTTATTATTAGAAATGAAAGAAAAATATTAAAATAATAAGATCATGATTAAATCGATTTATTCATGATCTTGTAATTTTAATATTTTTCTTTCATTAGAAGAAATAATCATTTCTTCTAATAAATGTTTTAATATATATTACAATGTTATCATAATCTACAATTATTACATAATATGTTAGTAAGTCTATATTAAACGCCTTTCGATAAATTTGAAAATTCATATTTACTGATACGAATAATCCAGATTCGCTCGCTAGTACGTTTGCTCCATATTTTTTCCGAAGAGTTCGGTTCAGGCTATTAACTTGGGATAGCTCGGTGCATAACCCGTAATGATATTCAGCAACCGCGCACAGAGATTAACATCAGACATCGTCTTTCGCTCGTGTCCCGCTACGGGTTTGACGAAGCCAATATGAACGAGATGCTCTCCGAACAATATTATATCGCGCGCTATCGTCAAGTGCACACGTATGTGTCTTCGTATATGTATGTATGTGTGCACGTCGGCAGTAATTGCTTTTAGGCAAGTACGCATATTGTACCGGCTTGCACCCCGGGTTCGCTCGGGCCGGTGCGGTTGGCGACGGCATTGCAGGAATCAGCGGCGACGAAAGGTTCAATTTAACGTCGTATCTAGGTACCATCGCTTCACTTAACCGCCGCCAGCCTTCGTCGCGTTATCTCTAACGATGCACTTGGTAATTAATCTCAAGTGACTGTTGTGCGACCCATATAACCACCTCTGGCCATACGCGTGCGGCCGGTTACATGACGTGCTGGAGCGCAACCTGGGATGGTGTGTTACCCATACACCTGCACGACACGCGTGTACCTTGCCGCAACCTCAGCGGTGACTCAGATGAAGGGTTGATCACTGAAAACAGGGTTAATTGGCTTTAAGGACATACATTGATATGTCGAGAACGTCCACTTGATACGCATTGGTTCAGAATATGATCACAGAATCATGACGCAGAAACATGTGGTATAATAATAAGAAATAATGAAGTGTTACCTTTCTGAAAAAGTATTCAAACATGCACATTAAAGATTATTTAAAATATTATTAAATAAAATACTAATATAAGTCAATAAAAATAAATTATCCGCATATATCAATTTTTATACTCGATATCACAATAATTGATATTAAATAAATGATTAAATTTTGAATGTTTTTAAAAATAAAAACCTAAGTTACAATATAAGTATGCAACTGGATTTCAGCGACTTTCTAAAGTCTTTTGTATTTCAAACTGTAGAAATATAAAGTATTTTGGCTGTGGCACATAAAAATTAGAGATAAACTTAAATTGGGAATTAAATTAAAATGTGAAACGATGTTTGAAATTTGAAATTTTTTAAAATTGGAAAATATTCTTGACTTTTTTCCTTAGGAAGACTATTGATTATGCTTTTCTGCGAGAAAAGGAATTTCTCTTTGTGTAACAGTGCTATTTGTGATCATGGTAATGGGAAAGCGGCGAACCGTGCGCCACACGGCTTAATCGAATCGATGTATAAGTAGTTCAATATAAATCGAGTTTCCGGTAAAAGCGAGCATTTATGCGAAAAACGGAATGCCTTTAGCTATCGAAGAAACGGAAAGGGGTTAAACGAGAGAACACTGAAAGATGACGGAAGTCGCCGTTTGAATTCTTTCTTTATCGAGGTACAATCGACGGAGCTTTAAGTACATTGTCACGAAGGAATAACAGTTTGTTCTCTATGAAAGGAGAGGCACTATCGGCGAGTACGGGGGTCATTATCCCTACGGAGAAGATAACGATTCGTTCGATTCTATCCCGGAATAATACTATCTCTCCTCCTTTGCGGAAACGGCATGCTTATCCCATAAAAAGCTCTCGAAGACTTAAACGGCGACTTAGTTCGGCATTTTGCATGGTCACGATCCTGAAAACCGACAGATATCCGTAGTGAGTAATCCGAAAGGATAATTAATGAAATATAAATCTGAGGTTTCTATTTCGCTGCACGTTTTGGTATTATTTCACTCTTTTATCTTCGTTGTGATTCCAACAATAAAGAATATATTTCAATCGTTAATCCTCTAACGCATACTTTTGATTGGATTTTCCCCCGGGGTTACTCGATATCCATTGAAAAAGTAGAATTTTATTGTAATATTCATGTAGACAGGCACATTACATGGAATCCTTTTACGTATAAAATCGATACGTCAACAATTTACAGTTAGTCAATATTTGAAGTTTCTTTAGCAAACCGTACAATTTATAATAGATATTTTTTGTTTTATCGTTTCGTTTTTTTTTTTAAATTTAATTACTATTAATTGTATCGCGTACTCAAAAGGTGAATGCAGTAGATCGCATTCGTGTCAAGACGGCTTTCGTTATGCTCAATATGCTTAGTGATAATCCTTCGCATCAAAGAGACTTTGGTATATATTAATTAGAGATACAAATCTTCTCTTCATAAAGCACTTCAGTGTTGAAAATATTCTTTAATTAAATATGTAAATAAGTATTTAAATGCAATTTATTGCTGTGAAATATTAAAAATATAAATGGAAAATATAAAGCGTTTGATAATGGACAATTTGCATAAAAGCCACAACTCATAATTTTATATATTTGTTTAAATTATAATATATCAATAATAATATATGTATATAACAATATTATACATAAGTCGTATTTAAGAATATCGATTAATGTTGATTAACATTGCGTGAATTATTATTATATTTATAAGCATACATTGTTGAAAAGTACAAAATCGGTTCATTATTAAAAGTATAATTTTATAATATAAATGGAATACACACACCGTTTGCGCGTGCACTCACGCGCGCACGTATCATATAATAGTTGAAATGTGATAAATAAATCGTATCTACACGACAATTATCAAGTACCTAATTGCTTGATCGAATCTGTTGTAGTAGATCGTGATTGCGCGCGGAACTGAATTTAATGAGATTAACCAGGATATTCGGTGCGTAATCTGCTCGAGTCCTTTGAGCAGGATAACTGATTGTCCCGATAGAACGTTACACGCCAATCGTTGTACACGATTTCTTCTTTTCGTCGCAGTTCGAGAGTTACTTCTCCCGAGTGTGCAGTTTCATTGTGTGCCTTAATTTAATAACTGAAATACTATTTCTCTAGTTATTCGTATGTACGTTCGTACTCGCGCTACCCTCGTCTCCGGGTGCGCTTTTATCCGGGGATTTTCCACAGTCTCGTTACAACAAGAAACGTTCGTTGCAACAGGAAGAGACGTAGAGAAAGACTTCCTCTCCCGGCTGATAAATTAAAAACGAGTTCTATACTTACTCGGACCGCTCGACCGCCATTTCCACCACTAGCCTTTGTAAGAGCATTAGCACCTTGAATCTAAAGGCTTACGGTCTCGTCGGGGTATAAATCTACCTCTGTGAATCGTCCGAAACCGGTGCCGACGGTTACATAGCACTTCACTGTTGAAAGTTCCTCTTCACATTTCCCGGCCATCCAAACGATGAGCAAAGTATTTTTTTCTGGAAAAACAGCTTTTGGACGGGCTCCGATGGCTGACATACACAGTATTCGAACAGCTACGAAATTCCCCGGTGGGCACGTCGCCGTCGTCGGCGGCGGCGGCGGCGGCGGCGGCGGCGGTCGGTACCCCTCCAGTGTAATATTTCGAAAGACCTTGTCTCAGGAATCTACGTTAGCGCTAAGAGATTGCTCCCTCATACCCCTTTATCCGCGACCGCCACCCCCTGCCTGGCCGTCTTCCCTTTTCCTCTACCTCTCTCCATTGTAATCATGGAAACAATCATTCTTCTCTCTCCCTGGCTCCTCTTCAGTCCGACTGCGCTCTCTCCGCCTTTCGCTTTCTCTCTCTCTCTCTCTCTCTCTCTTACTTACACCATCTCACGGACAATCCCTATGCCGCGTTCAGTATTTCTCTACTCTGCCACTTCCGCCTCTGTTCCTCGTCTGTCTGTATGGCCCGTTCATCTCTGTCGCTCTCTTTCTCTCCGCAAGCACAGCGAATTTCGGTGTGTCTCGTTCTATCGTTGCGCCGAAGGCAAGCGCACCATGTTTGCGGCGCGGGGTACCTCGGTGCGGTGTGCTGATGGCGGAGGCAATGTGCAACTGATGGTAGTAGTGTTGGTAAAGGTGCTAGTGGTGGTGACGGCGGCGGCGAGAGCTACCCTTTCGCTCGCCTCCGCAGCAATCACCGATTTGTCTGAATAAGCCCCGGGCAAGTATATGCTCATGCTTACCCTGGGGAAACACCACTTCGGCCAACTCGCATTCTCTCTCTTCTTCCCGATCCCGCCTGTTCGCGTCCCCTTCGCGAACAGTCGGCTGCTACCTACCTAGCATATCCCCGTCCTCATTTTCGGCAGCCCCGTGAAAATGCTCCCGTTTATCGATGCTTGATGGAAACGTCGGCAGGAACAGCCGGGATATAGTAATAGGCTGCAGGGCGAAATGGGGTGAAGGAACGAAAAAAGGGAGACGCCATCGAAGTTTCTCTTCGTATATTGTCGATAGTGGAACTGGCAGTAAGGAGGAAAGGCAAGAAGATGAGCGACGAAGCTGTTCTTACTTGGTCTTGCTCAGTAAACAAGGGGACAGTATATAACTTTGCAAAAAGGACCTCCGGTGTTATTGCAACGATCTTAATTGTAGTGATATACAAGCCTGTTGATTTCAACTAAGAAATTGTAGCTCATTATTGCATATAATGTATTTTTTTTTAAGCAGAGCTAATTGTAAGTATTGAAACTTCGTGTTACAAACCACAATGTAGGTTTTTAATTTGTTTTGTATTTATATATATTATTTATTTTATATATAACGCCAGTAACGCCAAGATTGCGAATTATAAAATATTTCGCACGATTGCGATTGCGTTTCGCGATGATAGGAGAAAGAAGTGTTTCTGTCGCGACTGCGTTACATAACCCGTGTTAAGTTCACTGAACAATAAGGAAGTGAACATTCTCTTGAGCGGGCAGTGAGATATGACTTAGTAAACTTGCAACTTCGCTCAACTATAAAGGACGATATCTCGCGAGAGAGAGAAGGTTGACGGTGATAAATGAATCGTCATAAGCAACTAAATTCGTCTTGACGCGCTTCTCAAAATGCCACTATTCATATTAACTGTATCCACATTCATTTATGATCCCAATCTTCCCTCATTTCACGTGAATCGTCTGACATATAATTGGATTATGTATGGATATCGAGAAGCTTTCGTGGATTTATGTTTGTCGGATACAGCTATTGTGTTTAGCCGGTCCAAGTGTATACACGTCTATCCCATTTCACTATTAGTCCCATCGATAATAGATGATCTTATGTGAATTGATTTAATCCGCTTTGAGCTAACCAACATTCGTAAATGGCCAATAAAATCGAGCAACGAATTAAAGTTCACTGCTATCAATATAAAAGTACCTTTTAATATTCGACATTTAGAACTAAAAAAAAATTAATATTCGACATTTAGAAATAAAAAAAAATTAATAAGAATTCCGGTTACATCTTTAGCATCTTTGCGTCTGCAAGATTTTAGTAGCGACAGGTTCAGAGAAAATGGTGCGAATATCCTGCTTCACGTTTAGTCTCCCTTCGCAGTGAAATACGGAATACGGTAGAATCGCTTTGATTTCTTTCGAGCGCGCGTTTCGACTTTCGCGATGGCGCAAATGAGAACGTTTAAGGGATCAGAGCCGTCACGTACACCTCACAGAAGATATCACCGTTCATTTTTTTCTTGATCCGTCTTTCGCGTCGACGGAGGAGGGAAAAAGAGGTAGACGCAAGTCTGCCGCCCTGCATCTCGGCGATTTGCCTCGTTTTACTTCCTTGAAAAGGTGCTGCGGATACTAAAAGCTTCAAGCTTGTCGGTGCCTTTTTTTCGTTTAGGTGGAAGGCTTTAGAAAGATCGGTCGAGACGAGCACAAGAATAGTAAGAAAACACTGAGGAACTCCGCGAAGATAAAGCGCTGAGAGAAAGAGCCGCTGTTAAAGTGTGGATCAGAGTGTTGTGTACATGTGCGACTGTGTGTGCGCGTGCGAATTTTTATCTACTTGTCGCGAAAGGCGTTTTATAATCTCCTGAAAATTGCACGCTTTTAGGATCCTACTTTTGTGTCGGTAGCTGCCTCCATTTCCTTTCATCTATTATGATCGGTTTTTAGAATCGGCTTTCTTGCTAATTGGCAATATTCGATGAATGAAACTTTCATAGGAAGACATCCAATTAACTCAAAATATTAAAATGCATAAATAATTTCGGTTATACAGATTGTTCCGCAATCACTATAAATGATCTTTTGCATAACTTTTGCAAAATACACATGTAATTCATCATCTATATATGTCTTATGTCCTCAATGAAAATGGATTTTATGATAGATTGAATTCAAGATTGTAGTTTATGAATTTATTATTTTATGAATTGGAAAGAAAATGTTCGGTCTATTTTATCTGTATATCTGTACTATCAAACATAACGATATTATCAATCGCGCGATGACGCGTGACAAGCTCGTTTAATTCGATGTACGTGTATGATAAAAAAAGATTCACATATGATTTTTCATTTCTATATATATAATTATATGTATATAATTCTATTTAACTACAGTAAAAAAATAGGAGCTTTACTTCAATTATTACATATAAATTATTTAATATTTTTTTAATAAAAATTTAAATAATTGCTTTATTTTTTTTTAATAGAAAATATTATTAAATGTGTAATACCTATTTGTGAAATAAAGAAATACCTTTTGATTGTAGAAAAATATAAGACTTGACTTGTTATTAATACAATTTTTTAATTTTTACGTTTCAAAAAATATAATTTAAATTATTTAATTTTTTGTATCAATTTAAAATCATTTTCTTAAAAGCACAATCCTTAAAATCGCAATTTTATTTCTCTGAGACATAAAAATCCGGAACAATAATAATAAAATAAGTTAATTTACATAAATATTTCTTTAATTGAAATGAAGATAGTATTTATTCTCATTATCTTTTATTTTATAAACCTTTTATTTTAAACAATTTAAAATTCATATCAGATTTTGTAAAATAGAATTCTGCTACATCCGAATTTATTAATATAATTATTTTAATTTTATGCCCTATATTTAATTGCATATATTTTAATTGAATATAATTTTAAATACAATTTTATATACGTTTCTGGTTTTTGGACTTTTCAAATATTCTTCTTTGTGGCGTATAATATTGTAAATTTCAACCTTTATTTTATCATGAATTATGAATTGTTTAAAATGAGTTTGATACATTATGTGTTTCGTAGTAGAGTGATAAATTAGCTGGTAATGATCTTCGGCGGTTGATTATTCTGGTGGGGTATGCGCCGTGCGCTGTGTTTACGCACTTCATCTTGTCATTCTCATGACGAGATTCTATTTGACTTGAAATACAAGGCACGAGCTACTCCGCGTGTCAGCACATTATTACCTCTCGAAATACGATCGCGACAGGAAGTAAAAAAGCGCGATTACTCATTTTAGAGATTAGCTCTTTCAAATAACTCTTTTAAAAGATTAGCTACTCTCAACTCGCGTAATTAATCAATTCCACGATCGATGAAGTCACAAGCTTATCGCGATAGCTATTTATCGAAGTAGATATATTTGCTCGATTTGATCGATTGAAATGGAAATCGAATGGCACAAATTATTAATCCGTTACGAAATTTATGTGCGGTTATTTTTTTTAACGATACCTCGAATATACGCGTCATATTTTTTTTTTATCTAAATATAATTTATCTACTTTTGAAAGCGCAAAGTAATCGGATCGGATGATACAAACAGATAATCTCAATGTATCGATTACTTATTAACACACACGCATTTCGCGGAATCGGAATCTAATGTACCGCGTGAATTTATATTCGAATTTCGATCACGTATTTTTCGAACGGTTTATCGTATCTTAATTAGTCTTCAACTCGATTTCATTAACTATGTCGTATTTCACGGTTTTGAGATAAAATTTCCGACGTCGCGTTCGAATTTTTCGGTCATTAGCGAGACGTACGTTCGCGAATGTGGAGCAGATCGATTCGGTACGACGCGTTTTTAATTAGTAAGTACAATTATCATTAATTTCGCGATTCGTTAATTATCGGACACATAATATGGATTTCCCGCTCGTGCATCGCGACGGCACGTTGAAATTCTTCCGTCGTTCGGAGTTCGTCATTTACCGTGTTAATTTTCGAGACGTCGAACTCCGGTAATGAAAGCTGCGATCGTCTATTAATAACTCGTTTGAAATGCAAGGAACCGAATATTCTGCGATTACTCCATTTATTTTATGACATGTAAAATATTTCCGCTGTAACGATAAATTGGCTGTGGTATGTACACGGAGCGCGGTGTTTTTTGCGTCGTTTCCAGCAGGCGTGCCGTGTTGTGTTTAGACAAGGTCGTTTTGTTTATCACTCGCACGGCGACACTTGAGCGGCCGAGCTGCGGGACTCCGTGCTCCGTGCTCCGTCTTCGCATTATCTTCCGTGCCATTATCGCGACGCTATTTCGCGGTCATCGATAAGCGTATTGCGGGCGTGAATTAATTCCGCGGTGTCGCTACGCGTTTATTTAATGAGTACGCGTGCAGTCAGTTCCGTATCGTGATATCTAATGACATAACCTAAACGCGGCATGTGTGCATCGGTGATTTAATCAAACTCCTCGAACATTCATCTCGCGAGATATTAGGTGTTTCAGGGAATCATAATCTTTTCCTATTGTTCTTTTTTCAGAATGTGATAACATCGGGAGTACCGTGCAAAGTGTCGGATAATATTATATTATACTATGAAGATTAGTAATGGAGTTGCGCGACCATAATTAACCGCGATTGTTTTTGCCAGTGTTGTGCGATTACGAATGTGATAACCATGACGTTCTGAGAGGAGGAGCTGGCCTAGGAGAGGCATCGGGTGCCAGCGGAGCATTCCCCGGGTGAGTAGTTATCATTTATTTTGCAATAACTATCTTGAAACATTAATTATTTTGGGCATTGTTTTAATCGAAATCTGTTTGTTTTACAGTTTTGTTCGTCAGTGTTACAACTGCGCTGCTACGCATTGAATGAGTGAGTGTTGAAGTGTTTTATTTTACTTTGAGGTAACGGATCTGTGTTTATTATGCGAGAGTTGTATCAAATATAATTATGGATGTATGTATTAAATGAAAAGCAAACAGATTACGTTTCATAGATCCATTACCTGGAACGAGATACACTAGGATCAATGTTTAACCTTGGAATTTATACATATAACTATTGATTCATGATTTGGGTATAAATTACAAGCGGGATTTCCAGGAGTACAATTGAAAATATTATGAAAATGTGTTAATGATTATTTAATATATGGCTAGTTTTTTTTAATCATTAAACTTTATGTCAAATACATATAATTGATTTCAACTGATTTATTGATTAGACTATTATAATGAAAGATAAAAGAGAGAACAAATAAAATAATATTATAAGAAATAAAACACTGAGATTTTTAAAATATAAGTGTGTTTAGTTTATTCTTTCTTTCATGATATTTATTTTTTGTGATAATAAAAATTAGAAAGAAATGTTTACAGTTTCTACATCTCATATTTATATGATAAAAATTAAATTATCTATTAAATGTAATAGGGAAAAATTCTTTATTGTGTTGCTTAGTTTTTCTTCTTTTTCTAATATCTTTTTAAATTTGTGTTTAGTCTTTCTATTTTTCCAAGGTTAAATGTTAGACCTGTAAAGTTACTCGAAAATTTAAATTTTTACAAAATTGATATGGTATTTGATTGTTCGTAATTATCCATAATAATCATTTTGTTGCAAAAAATAAATAAAAATAAAATTTTATGATCAGTATCTCTAATTGTTTTTTTTTTAATTATATATGGATTTTGATTGTCTCTCAATTGTCCACATTTGTCCATAAATAATTATTTTTTTCCACCTTGCATAATTAAATTAAAAATGAACGAATGGGATGATCATAATGAAATTTGTTCAACTCTTCCAAAATCCGGATTTTTACTAAATTGATTTATCATTTGATTGTCTCCGTTTTTCCATGAATAATAATTTTTGTCCCTTTTGCAAAAAAAAAATAAAAAAAGAAAAGTTTTAGGAGCTAAATTGTGGACAGTTAAATGCCATATTAATTTTTGTAAAAAATTGCATTTTGAGGTATCATTTACAGACTTTTGTGTTATATGAATTAGTGTAAAAGAAAAATACATTCAAATTTCTTAAATTTAAATTTTTTTTTAAATTTTTATATACATGTATCATCGTAAATAAAATAACAGGACATATTTCATATATTCCGTCTAATTTATTTCAAATATGCTTATTATTATGATATTTATTGATTGATTATATGATTATTATTTATATTTTTATAAGATGCCTCAATTTTGCTTTAATCTTTCGTATCTTTCCTAATCTTTCCCATTTATTCATTAATTGTTGCTACGACATTTATAACATAATTTCAAATATATGTCAATAAGATTTCATAATCGCGCAATATTTCAAACGGCAATGTATCGCGATTTGTTTCTATACTTATTAAGCGATGACAGAACTATAAGATAATAAATCTAATATATTTACACGCGATTGCTCATTATTTATCTTCATAATCCGTTTGATATAACATTTTAATAGCGTATTCTGAAGATGAATTAAAGATTACAATAATTTCGTTGATTACTTACTACTTTATTTAAAAGAATTATGGATATAGAGATGTTAGAATACATTAAAATATTATATAGTGATTGCGAGACATTCTAATGAAATAAATCTGGAGAAATTTAGTATTGATATCTGCATAAAACTTTATCTCAAGGGAAATAAGGAACTTACGAAGTCGAAAATTACGTATTCCGTTTGATCATTTTCAGTCTTAACTACTGAACTTTGCCATTTCAAGCTGAATGTATATTTACCTAATTGTAAGTGAAGTAACGCAAATACTAACAAATTTTGACTTTTCTTTAATAACACACTTAAACAGACATATTAAATTCGATATCTATAATTACGTATCATGAATAATACATAATTTCGAAAGAATTAACAGCTATGTTTGGGCCAGTATTGATTTTCGGTGAAGATGTGAACAAACTTATTATTAATTTATTATCATTGCTTCCAATAAGACAAATAATAAACATAAACATCGTGCATTTATAACATTAAAATTAAGATTCTACTGATTTTAATCCTGAATAATAAAATAATGGAGATATTTTTTTAAAAGAAAATCCAAAATTTTTATGCTGAAATATTTAAAATAAAGTTTGACAGATTTATATTCTAGAAAGCCGCATTATATGTATATTTGGTGTTTTGAACCGCGGCGGTAAATCGTTAAACATGTAAGAAAGTAAAGAATCGCGAAGCTTTAGTGATGCATTGACGAAGTCTTGGATGCGCCGGTATGAATTATATACTTGCAACTTCGTTTTACAACGAAGACTAAATTCTCAGTCACGTGTGTGCATGTGTTCCATTAATGTTTTACGTACAACACATGTGTAACGAGCAACCATTTGCTCGTCCAGTTTTCGCACCGTTTCAGAGAGAACAACATTTCACCGCGATTTATATTTAGATAGAGGCGAGCAGTTAAAGTGATTAAGCAAAATTAAGTAAATTTAAAGCTTCGTGCTTTTCTATCGCATCTTTGCACGACCATTTTTAACAATTTTTCTCTTAACACGTAATTTATATAAAAAATTTATTTCTACCTATATGTATATGTCGATAACGATACTCCTTATTCATAGAAACTTTTCGTTTACTTTGACGTATATTCTTCTACTTTCAATTGATGAATTTTAAGTGGTGCAAAGTTGTACAAGAAAAAACTTGAAATCGTATGACATTTTGCATTTGGGAAACACGAGGCAAAGAAATTTTTACCTTCATGCTTGGCGTCATGCCTGCATAATTTGTTCACTAAAAAGCACACTATTATTGCAACTTCTTTGTGGTCACGCGCATAAAGCGCTCCCTTATTACTGCCTATCTGTGGCGTACAAATATGCGAGTCTGTTTGTTGATGGTGCTGGGATATGGTGTACTGTATAAAAATAGTACACGCACGCGAATATATATATAAAAAAAAAATTATTAAACGCACGCCGAACNGCAAACAACTATTGCCCAGAGTGTTTTTGGGCCAACCGCGAAGTGTATTCGATTTTGTTGTGCCTGTGTAAAACTACATAGGACACGATGAAAAAAAAAAGAGAGAAATAGGTATACAAGCTCATATAATCCGCGCATGAGAGCTCACGATTCGCATTGTGAAGGCGCATTGTTGTTATCCGCGCGCATATCTCGTACTTCGAATGAATTACTGAATCGTAAACTACAAGACGCTGTAGAATAAATTAAACAGGATAATTACGCTGGCTGAACATTAACGCCGCGGCAGTATTGCGAATATCGGGGGGTATTATATCATCCAAACGTTTAATTAAGCTGCTTAGGCATTACTTAGCATCCTGGAAACGCAAAATGTTATTTAACGCGAAAAGTCCCTAAAACGTAACGGGGAAGCGAGACTTGTTAACTTTTCTCGTTAATCGAGAAACATAATAGCATAGCTTTTTTTGTGTAAAATTTGAATGTCCATAGCTATTTACTTTTTTCTCGCTTTATTTAACTTTTTCTATATTTGTACACGATATTGTAACAACGGCGAAACATTCTGTATTCATTTCATTCTGTTACGAAATTCGTTACATCTGCTGTATCCCTTTATGATGACGCTATTTGTTTTTGGATACGCGTATTAATTGTTTTTTGAACATATTAATTGTACAACTATACTAAGTAATTTAATTTTTTTTATTGTCACATATTGTTTTATGTCTCTGTAAATTTAGTGGTCTCCGAGCTTTTTGTATTTTGAAAAAAATCAGCAATGCACGTATTTTGGATTAATGTTGCATAATTCTTTACAAACAAAATTTAATTTTATATTGTTTTTTTATTTTATCACGTATACGTTATTTTAGGCTGATCGATAATATAATACCTTTTGCAAAATTTTCCCAATTTCACATCCGCAGCGCTGCTATAATTAGTGATCAATAGATAAAGATGCATTCGTCCAAATTACAGGCTGGTAAAGTCGATCTGCATTCAAATTTGCGGTTATTGAATTTTACAGACGGTCGCGCAAGTATGGGTCGGCACGCGTTAAAAGCGCCGTAGTTAAAATAACACAAAATAATGGCGATGCGCGAGTTTTAACGCATTTAATCGCATGTAAAAGCTCCGGGGAGAAAAAGTCACCGGCGCGATATCCAATGCGAGTTTCACAGCGAATCATACACTATATTTACTCACATGCTCGACTTTAAATTCTAATTAATCAATTCGAGCGACATACATCATAAACGGACCCGGTAGCAAAAAACTCGGGGACGAAGTAGCAACTTCGATATAGTATCCTAAAAATAAACCTTTGTAGCAGGCGTTTCTGAGTGGTTTGTTGAATGTAGTTTACACATTAATTTGAGTTGCAAATTGCTGCCGAATATGTATTATGATTACATTGGTGCCTTATTCTGCTCTTCATTTCTCGACTGTTCCCGGAATTCTACTTGAAAAAATTATCTCAATTTCATATTAACAGTTTGCCGTGTACTAACCCGAGGCAACATATGCGAATTTGCGCAAGAGAAAATTATCCCGTGTTAACTCGGGCGCTACTAAGTTTCTTGCATGTTTAAATGATGTAAAGAAATTCTTATTTTATGTACTTTCGCGCATACACGGAATGAACGAACATGAATGTTTTGGCGCAACGTAGCGGAAAGAGCCACTCTTTAATCCGCTGGCGCAGTTATTCTAATAAGAATCGACATATGTAGCTGTTTTCTCATCGTTTATATCGTCGTGTTATTTGCTTATTTCGTGCGAACGAGCGGAAAACTCGCGCTCGCGGAAAAATACAAGAAGCTGCGGGCGGAGCGCGCAAAAAGATACTGGTACGCTGACATCTGCCAGAAGCAGCCCGGGGCGACCCATTTATTTCCGCGGAATTACCCGAATTTCAGATTCTCTTATCGCTCTAGCAACGTGCGCTTATGCGTTTCCAAGTCGGCTAATTAGCGCCCGGTGCTTGCTCTGCCGCGAGCGCCAGCGCGTTGCGCCGCGCCGCGCCGAGCCGAGCCGAGCCGCGTTTCTTGCGAAAATTCACCGGCTGCTTACCTTGTAATTTCCCACTTTCCTGATGGTACAGGAGAGGGCGACCTCTTTGCCAATAGCGGCAGTCACGTTGCCGATCGGTTCGGAGAAGCTCGGCACATCTGCGAACCAAAAGAAGCTTCGCGTTATGCTCCTAATTAAGTTCAGGTATTCTGAAGCCCCTACACAACCAACGCGATACCTTATAAAATTTTAATTGATAGACTTTTTAAGTAAAATTTTAAAAGAGAGAGAAGGAATTAAATATCGTTGACATTTACATTTAGAAGCAACTTGCCCGGATAAAAGTTAAATTGCATGAACCTTTTCTGAAACGCGATTGCAGTTTTAATGACTTTTTTTTTACAGATACAGAATAATTTTCCGACAAAATATTTGAGAAAAAAAGATATCGTTTGTCGACCTTTTAATATTCATTATCAGATATCTTGGTAATAAAATGACGAATATTAAAAATTATGAATTGATCAAACTGCGGAATCGAATAAGTAGCATTAAAAGTTGTACTGCAAAGTATCATGGAGTTATGGTATTGTTTGTTCGCTGAATGTTGAATTAAATTGGTCGCCGAATAGGCAAAATATAGTAATGGATTAACCACAATAGATTAATCACCTTTATTGATCAATCAATGTTCCCTGGAGAACAATTTCCCGGGTACAATTACAATTCAGGTGGTTAGGCCGCGCGTAAACTTAAATAATTTATTAACTGTGGAACAGTGGAAGACTTAAAATAACGATTGGGGGCGAATTCCCTCAAGTAGGGTATAATTAAAAATACATAAAGCACACACTTCTAATGCTGCCCGCAGCTATCTGTAACACATTGGTCCAGAAAATTTCTGGAGATAATTCTAAACAATTTTGCGAATTGTACCAATTTTCTAAAAAAAGATACAATAACTCATACGAAATATCTGGGTTATTCAAGAGTTTCATATTACGAATATTGAAAATTGTAATCATCATGCTTATTGTGCACGCGAAATTTGAACGCGTTTCGCAATTACATCCCTGTGCACACGATGATTAAAATAAATATTTCGCAATGCATTATTGGCGCTTCAGTGATACGTCATGTGCAAACGATACATCACGTCGCAGTGAGATTGTGAAACTAATACCGTTCATTCAACTTTCCATTTTCATAACGTAAAATAACGTTATAAATATTCGGCCCCGCCGATAAATCGTTATTTTATATGAGGCTTAATGCGCGTTGCTTTGACAAATATTTTATGCCACTCGAGGCAGACGCAGTGCTTCGATGTTCATGATTCGTTGCCTCTCGTTAAAACGCACGTGACGGCGCAATAGCGGCGATTAACGGCTTGTTGATGCATATAATACCGTATCTCGAACGGTGAAGTATAGTTTTAATTTCCTGTCAAGCCCCAAATTGCAGGTCGTTGACGTAGATGGTGATGCACCGAGTTGTTCCTATGCATAAGAATTGCGGGACGCGTTACAAGACTGATATAAATGAGGAATATAATAATGAATATTCATCAAAACGCCAACTATGGAGAGGCGTTGATGAATTCTTCATCACAATAGCGTTAATCTAAAATATATTGTGAATACCTCGTTCATGGCTTTCGTGAATATATACCATAGCTTACAATAAGCTCAAATACGTACCCGCGCGCGCGTGCGCGCGTGTATTTAATGCAAATTCCTCATACAAAGTGATTTGAACATGGCTGTAGCTTATAACGTATATTGCATTGAAATCTGAACATTAAGATAACGAGTGAAATTACACATTTATCAAGTGCATTGGAATTACTGTTAGAATTACGGGAAGTTTGCACGCGTTACGTGTTATAAAAGCGTCTCTTAATTTCCGATTATGTCATTAAGATCTGAGAACTTCAACTGTCACATCTGGTGGGTAATTATATAATTGTTAGTGAACTTGTACCCTTTTCCCTTTCGGCTGTTTGAAATCTCACGCGAATCTCACGGAATTTCATTGTTTAACGTTGAAAGACCTTACGTGATCTCAGCAAATTCACGTGGAGATTTTCGCTTATCATCTTTCTACTTCTAGAGGAAAATTACGTAATTGATCTCCCGAGTTGTCCAATTTTCCTACAATAAAAGAGTCGAGATTCATTCTTCTTGATTCATTCTGCTTGCTCTTGAGAACAATGTAGCAGCTTTATTTTACGAAAGTACCGGCGATTCTTCCCACCGGGCCGTAGTACCGTAAAATCGAGCCGGCGAATACGGCGTCTGAGAAAAGGAAAAAGGGGCAGATCGAAGCGGAAAGTATTACGAGGCGCTACACACTTTTATAAGCAAGAAACCGTCTCTCTCGCCGCGCGGGCTGCGGTGGAGACGCGGGGCGAAAAAAAAAGAGGACGAGAAGTTTAAGCGAACAACATTCAGCTGTATCGCAGGCGCGGCACGTGGCGCAATATTGAAACATGCGCCAAGTTAAAGTTTGCAAATACCATCTCATCGCCGAGTCATGCTCCTGGGTGGTGCATCGGGCGCGCAACATCCGCCGGCCTTTCCACCGCGGTTGCATCGAACGGAAGAAGCCGCAACTGCAAACTATGTCGGCCAATTTGAAAACGTGTGATATTCTGGGATATGTTGAAACTACTTGAACCTTTCCGGCCGTTTGCATGACGAAGCTGCAGGACGAACGGCGACGGATGAAAGACTGTGAGTTAGACCGAGTGTCGAAAGCGTTGGCATTGGTTTGTGAGGTCCGTCGATCTCTCGGGGAAGCGGAGCGCCGGCGGTATTATGATAAGATATTCACTGACAGAAACAGGAGAGGAAAGGAATTTTCAGCTTCCACCGCCGTCGTCCCCGCGGCCGTATCCAGAATGTAATATAAGGAGACGTGGGGGAAAATAGCGACGTTACTCGCTTCGAGTGGCCTCGTCTACGGGATGAGATGGGAAGATACGGCAGAGATAGGGAGAAAGAGAGAAGAGTAGAGAGAGAACTAGAGAGATTTTGCTCCTCTCGAGAGGGACGATGCCGCGAGCGGTAGGCGTGTGTATGAGTGTGGTGTGTATGTGTGAGCCAGCATGCCCACACTCGTACCGGTTTTATTTTATGGCAAAATTATTCCAGGAGAAAAATAATTCAATCTCTGCGCGGTACAAGTTACGGTACTTGGCATCCGCGCTCCCGTACTCGAGTGCCGCTCGTTTCTGTGGACTCCGGAATGCCGATCGAAGGGCGGATCAGCTTTCACTTTTGGTTCTCGACACCCGCCCGCACCCGATAATCACGTGAAAAATAAAAGGCCTTGTCGGGGAAATTGATCTTTCCGTCGTCTTAGTTTACGAAACGCGACAAATTATTTACGACCGCCTTTTTATAAATTTCTTTATGCAGTAACTGTAAGGAAAGTGAGTTGTATATTTTTTAAGATTTTTTAAGGAAATTTAAAAATTGCTTGAGACCATGGCGCACTCGAAATGCGAATTTCTAGCTCGAGGGAAGAAACTTCTATAAATATTCAATTTTACATAAAGGATGGTTGTTGTAAAAATATGTTAACCTATCGTTGTACTTATTACATTTTGTAGGAAAATATTTACGTTCAGTATGTTCAATGCAAGGTACAGTTTTTTTTAGGCGCGAGTGAAGGGAATAACTGTAATAGGCGAATATCCCCGAAACTATTTGAAATATCAAAAAATCGTTTCAAATTTTCAAGCAAAAGTTTGATGGAATACGTGCGCGTATGCGATGGAAACATGGAAATCCTATATAGCAATCGAATAACTAAACGTCAAAAATCAGGTGTCAGATTTCCGTAGTTGCATTCGAACAACTTGTTATCGTTTCCATTTAAAACTAGTGTTCGTTAAAAGACCTTAAAAATTCGTAAAATTTAAGGCGCAATAATTTAACAATATTAAAAATTTTACAAAAATATTCAAAATGAAATAGTTATATTTAAACGTAGCAAAGTTTTTAAAAATATTTTTTTTTATTTTAAAAATATTCTATTTTTTTTATAATTTAGTTTTTGATCCATGCGTGATATTCCGCATATAAATTCTTGAGAATTGCGAATGTATAGATATTAAATCGAAATTGTCGGTGAAGAATTAAGTGAGATAATGTAATTATAGTACACATGTTAAATGAAAATTATTTCTGATTTATAAATTGCGATGCAATTTAAATTCAATTTTTAACATGCGATATTTTATTTCCATAATGTTGGTTTTCATGCTCATTTTATAATTGTTAGTGCATTAATTTTACGTGAGGCAGCATTTGAAACGTTTTAATAATTTTACATTTCGCTTTTTGCGATCACGATCGTTTGTAAGGTGTCGCGAATGTGGCAACGAATGAAAGTTGTAGCGGTCAGTAGTAAAGGTAAGGCATGAGACCGACGCGCAGCGTTGTTATTTCCTTCCGCGTCGTAAAATACGTAACTACGTTAGCGGCTTTAAGCAATCGAGATTCGAACGCGATAGAACGGCTGCACCGTTTCTGTAGCAGTTTCTCTGCGGGAAGCCTCCGGGGCGAGAAACTTGATATCAAAATAAATGGCTGTACCATATCGTGACGTTGTAAAGAATCTGAAAGAATTCGGGCGTATCGATGTTAAACCAAACAATATTGTACTCGTGATACATGTGAACATTACGTATCCCAATCGAGCGATAAATCCGTCAAATCCGAACATTTTTTTCCTCCAGAAAAAAAAGATATGATACATATATACTGCGAAAGTTATGTAATAAATCTCTACGATTGTTATAAAATTTCTGCGAAATTACTCAGTCTCGATAGGAGATCGACGTTTTCGGAATAATAGAAACGGAGTTGGCTGGAAAAGTGAGGAAAGTGCGGGACACAATTTAAAAGTGGAGAGGAAGAGGTCAATGCAATTCATGAAACTTCATGAATACGATTTTAAACGTTACAGAAATGAAAGAAGTTACCACAAACGATAATTGTACCTTTCCATTCTGCATAATTATGCGATTTCATTCAACAAATATTCCTCCTTCGTTATTCATTAATCTTGACGATAAATTCACTGATCTAATAAATGAAGAACATCATGTTTTGAATGTATTGAGAATCAATAGTCTCGTTATTCTTGAATTACATGATGAATTATGCGACAGTGATTTTTCTTTCGTTAGAAGAACGATCGACTCGACTGACCGGTAGTTAAAAACAACTGAAGAAGAAGAACCAATATCTATATCGCGTACGCGTGCGAGTAATAATTTTGCCGAGTTATCGCAGTTTTCACATCGACCGTAAATACTGAGGCACCGTGCTGTACGAATGGAATTTTCGAATCGAAATAAAATGTAGAGGAACCGAACGAGATTGGCGATCTAGGCCGATTGGCAATATTCACAAATAAAGGGACCGATTCGTCGCGTGCAGCCCGATTTTCACGATTAACAATAGCGCCTCGATCTAACTCAGTTTTCCGCGCGCTGAAACATAAATCTTAGGCGCCTTGTATGGAATTTTTGAGTCCGAGCGAAACGCCGGAAAATGCGAATGCGCCCGCGAAGGGAAATGGGGGGGGGGGGCCTCCAAGATCGAAATCGGCGTGCAGCTGTCGGAGACGACGACGACGAGGAGGAGGAGGAGCCGCGACGTCTGACAGGGCGAAATATCGTTCGGCGTATTTCAGAGAACCTTACAGACACTATCCGACGGTACGTACCGACACGTAGAGCCGACGCCGGTGATCCAACCGAGAGATCGTAGGTTGAAAGAGGGAGGAATGTTTCTACGTGTCGATGCAGTTACACGATGTTCCTGTGCCGCGTGAGCGAGTTATCGTGAATGCGGAATCACGGGATTGTATAGAGATGGGACCGTCACGCACGAGGGAAACCAAAGTGCTCCAGCTCCGATGCACGCTGCAGATCGCACATTCGACAAATGACCCTCTTATTTCGATCGCATGCCACGCCGATACGCAAAATGCATCGCAATGCGTCGAAATCAATCGTTATCGAGACGCTCGGGATAGAGTTGGAGTTTGTAAAAAAAACTTTACGATTGCCGCCCTTTATATCCCTCGTGTATAAAAGTAAGATATATAATAGAATAAGACCTTAATTTTTGTGTTTTAAACAAATTTAAACATATTTTAAAACAAATACGAAATATTTCCATCAAATTAGTATATATGCAAACGTTTTAGATACTTTATTTGCATGTATATCTTGTCACAACGCATCTGTATGTATGTACTATATGTGTTGAGGAGTTGAGAAGATTTAGATTTAAGTGACCGCAAAGCCCGCAACAATATACTGGAAACTTAAATCCTCTTAACACCTTCTTAACACGTCAGCAAG
This sequence comes from Tetramorium alpestre, assembly GCA_021460005.1. Classification (NCBI taxonomy): domain Eukaryota; kingdom Metazoa; phylum Arthropoda; class Insecta; order Hymenoptera; family Formicidae; genus Tetramorium; species Tetramorium alpestre. The sequence goes on along the minus strand of JAJVSH010000034.1, from coordinate 1,063,424 downwards.
CCGATAAGAAATATTATTAGTAGTCGTGATAGAATGAGAAATTGACAACACGATAACAACGATGAGAGCATGCTGTGTAAAATTGATTTCACCCGTTTACTGCGTTATAACGGAAAATTCACGCTGAGATTATTGATAGGAGTAGAGTAAAAATGATCGCACGATGCCCCGTGAAATTGGTTTTTTGATGCACAGTGATGTAAAAAAAATAAAAATAGTTTTTAGAAATTTTACCTATCTCTTTAATAACTTGATTAAGCTTTTAATTGCATAATAATGAATTTATTTAGGTAATTTTATACAAGCAGATTAATCAGTTGAGAAGATCAAAAATATTTTTATCGTATTTTTTTACAAAAATGATGGTTTATACATATGTTTATACAATTATTAATATCTTTATGGAGAAAAATTCTGTGTGTTTCGAGAACTTAATAGGATCAATTGCTTAATGAAATATCCGTGTCAAAAAACAGATGCATTTCCAGATATACGACAACAATACAGTGTAAATCCTCGTTACCCTGTGAGGGCGTTACTAATTCGGCGACAGCATGTCGGGGATGAGCGGCGTGCAAAATTTGAATCTTTATCCCGATACAGCGCCGAGCAACGAAGTGTCTGTCCCGCGTTCTATGCAAATTTTATCGTACTTGGCATGCTAACGGCTCGCTTAAATCGCTCCGCGATCGCCGGTTCGGTATTAATTACTCGCTTCGTCTTCGGGTCCCTAAAACAGTCGTTTTACACGGTTGGTGACGCGCGAGACATGTATTGCGTTAAGTTAATAAGTACAGCCGCGGATAGGTGGGATGAATCGGGCCATTAATGCCCCCGGAGAAGAGCTCCGGGAAAGTGAGATTTTCCTTAAACGAGAGTTTAACAAAGTTCCCGGTTATTACGACAGAATAGCCAACTTCCGTGATAAGGAGAAGGATAGGAGGGCGAGGCACGGCCAACTTCTCGCTCGTCGGAAGGGTAAATATTTTTCTTTTTCTTTTTCGGTGCGCGCGAGGCTCAGCAAATTTTTATCTCGAGCGAAAGCATTAATTTGTGAAAAAAACGACGACACCGGAAGTTCGGCTGCCATGCTCACGGACGACGGGCTTCGCTTCTTCTTCTCCGTGTTCGCCGCCGTTGCTCCTGCGTCGCTCTCTCGAAAAGCGCTTAACTTTCATCGCGAAACTTCGGTATCATCTTGCATTTATTAAACCCTCTAGCGTATTTGGCGAATATTCCTCGGTATCACTATGTCAATGTCGTTCCGTATCGTTCCGCCATGGTAAAATATAAACAATCTTCTCAATAAATTTGCCTGAACGATCTGGTTAATGTTTGCGCGATTACATGATATTTGACGGCTGTAAAAGTAAAACAGTACTCTCCGTAGTTTCGCAGTAATTAATGTCAAGTTTGACAGAACGGCAGTGGAAATCTCGATCTTTGACGAAAAGCTAGAAACTTCCTCAGAAGAGGGGCATGCATTTTTAAACGACGCGGAGATACTTCTCAAATAGCCATCTTAAAATACCTAATGAACTTGTGCTTTTGACAAAATATTTATGACCGTGTATATTTTGAAGTTTTGACAAATTATATAGCCGACGTTTCCGCCACCCCTTATGTCATTCGCACAAGAAGGTGTCTCGTAATACTCTACAGTCAAACTAAAGCACGAAGTTCCGTAAGAGGCTAATGCGATGCAATATATTCGTGCGTGTATCTGTGTTAGATTAATTAGCGTACTTCATGTAAGATTTCCGCGCCACGTATGGTAATTACACCATGAATATGATTCCTTCCTCGTACGAGTAACTCAAAGGTTGTTACAATCCTCTTTTATGCTTCTTAAATAATATCAAACAATTACGACTCTCGTATCTGTTATATTGCATCGCTTTATGTCAGCATAATGCAACGTACGATGCGTAATAATTGACGTACAAAAGATAATTACATAAAGCTTACGATTAATAAATGTTACGCATCGACTTTGCAGGAGGAGGCACCATCTGCATGAACAACGTTTAAAGTCTCATTCAACCGCGTTGTCGACCGGTTGTAACGCGTTTACAACTGCTTATTAAATCCATTGTGGCTATGTTTATGCTCGACTATAGTCGTCTCGAGAGACATATAAGCGTCTTTAAACATTTTTCATTGTGTATGGCCGCAAAAGCTCTAGTCTTCATTGTGAATAACAATTTTTTTCATACCGTACGACGCGCATCGAATTTTATCCGCGGTTTTATTATTAACGAGGTACATGAAAAACAAGAATAATTAAGGAGTAAAAGAATGAAAACAGTCAGACACTAGCATGTGCAATTTTGAGAAAAATAGAATTAGAAATCCAAAACTTTGCACATTTTGGAAAACATTGTTTGAAATATAAGTATTAATATAAAAATAATTTGCAGAAAAATATAACACGTGAGAAACAGAAAAATTGTAGAATTATTATATTTCATGTTTTATTTTCTTAGATATATATATATATGTATATATATATAATATATAAATATTCTAATAGTAATATAATATTTTATTCTTTTATAGAATATTCTGCAGTATTAAATGTTTGCTCCTTTTTTAAATATTTTGCTGGATATTTTTAAAGCTCTTGTGCACATCTTGTTTCAAGTTTTCTTAAAATTCCTATTCGCATGAGCTCTTCCTCTGTACTTATCTCGAACTTCTCTCAATGTAAATATGATCCCGGCAAAGTCGCTTTTTAAACTTTTCTTAAACTTGTCGTAAAGATCGATAAATGTTAACTCGAATTTTGCAATCCGATAGAGTCATTTACTAACAAAGACACCGAGAAATATGCTCGGCACGCGTACATTTCATTACGATATGAAATCTTTTAAATTATACTGCAATTTATGGGATGGTTTGATTTTTTATTAAAGTTAAGCGATTTTTCGATACATGATATACGCGTACATTTTCGAATTACCTCTCCACACACACACACACACACACACACACACACTTTTCGCACGCTCTGGCGTTTTTGCAAGAGAGGATTTGTTTGATGTCACCATAGCTGGCAACCGTTAATACTGAAAGTGTAGATAGTTAAATAATGCTTTTTTACGAGAGCCTGGCTCGTTGTCGGGGTAACAGCAGATATATAGTGCATGTCAAAGCGGAATGGCGGCTACGATGTGCAGAACAGGTTGAGGCTTAGCATACGAATATCCGATTCTCTGTTTGCGGGTTGCTACGGCAGTCTGATTTACATAGTTATTATGATATTATGCGGCTGCAAAAGGATTTTTATCATCAGCGCTGTCTACGCCACGAAGGGGGAAAGGAGGTACAAGCCGTGACATACGCTTCCTTTTCTTCTACGTCGCTTTTTTATCACGTTCAAAGTCCGCGACGGATTAGATGATATAAATCTGTCAAACTCCATTTCTCAACTTTGTGAATGTCGTTCCTTTCGAAGTTTCCATTTCGCCTCTAACGAATGTTATATATATGTAAAAAAGAAAAATGTATTCTATTTTTTAATTGTTTAATATCGTCCAATCTTTTTTTACACACGTAAAGCATATTCCACTTCTATTTGAAATCCAATTAATTGTGATTTATTTTCAAATTTGTTCTATTTTTCCCGTGATATTTCTATAATTCTGTGTTATTTTTTTAATTTTTTGCTCTTTTTGTAAACTTGTAGTTTTCTAATATTTGCTGTTATTAAATTATTTTAGTGATAGCTTACGTGAATGACGAAAATATTTTAAGACGAGATTGATACGAGATGAGATTTCATGTCTATAACAAGTGCCTCTCACCAGAGGTATAACTTCATCCTCACTGAAGTTTTATTTTAGCGTACCAATAAAGACGCAGATTTTTCATTGATTTTTTTTTGTAACCAAAGCGATGACATAAGCGGATTATCGAACCATCATTCTAGAAGTTGAGAGGTTTTATAAGTTTTATAAGTTTCTAAACTTTATTAGTCAGTCATAATCTTGGTCGCTTATTTTTATGTGCTTAAAATACGGTTAATTATTAATGTTATAATTAATTATACAATCTATATATTATATTATAT
>JAJVSH010000034.1:981175-1059232 GCA_021460005.1 Tetramorium alpestre | reverse complement strand
CTAATTTCTATTAATTATTTAAAGAAATTTTCAGACATTTTAATTTATTGCAATTTTCTTATAAATTATATAAAAAAATATTGAATATAAAAGAAGTGGAAATTAGAAAAAAGTAAAACCATCTAACCGGAAAATAAATTACATGAAATGTATTGAAAGAACATGAGCAATCAACGATAATAATAGATGTATTTAAATTAAATGGAATTTAATTAAGTTCTAATAACAGCTTTAGCATATTGAGTGAGGAAACATAGTAAAAAAATTTATTCCGTATCTTTTTTAAGTTTTATGTATTTTATAACCGAAGCTTCCTTATTTCTGAAGAGAGAAAATTGCAAGCGATCGCAAATGTGATGCGGGCAATTTTCCAAGTGATTTTCGTATACACGTGTAACGGGCGAGAGAAATCGGTATTTCTCACGACTCGCGGCGGATGTCGGCAATCGATCAACGGCAGAGAGAGAACTCGACTTGAGAACCTAATAAACGCCTGCCCGGCTCTTCCTCGCCTCGGTGGAGGCTAAGCGGCGCGATACCAAAGCGGATTATTGAAACGCCACTCGAAGTCGAGGGGGAAAAGTCCGTCGGTCTTAGCCAGATTCGTGGGATTTTAAATTCTCACGGCTCGAATCCCTGCCGAAACTTTTCTCTATCGCGCCGCGCCGTAAATATATATATCGTCGGCTCGCGTTAGTTTGCCGTCCCACATCCTTCTACCGCCCTTTCCACAGGCGCAAGCTGTTACACCGTTCGACCTCCAAATACCGCCGTTGCAACCCGCGTTTCAGACGTAACCACCCTTCTGCTGGTGGTGATGGTGGTGTCGGCGGCTCGCTGTCCCCAAACCGATGCATTTGCACCGCTACCGCCACCGTCGACTACGCCGCGATAATTCCATTTCCGCGAAGCGACGCGAATTCGAAGTTTAATTAATCGAATCCACGCCCATGCTATCCTCGCCCGAATCTCTCTCTCCTCCTCTCCCTCCCTCTTCTCTCTCTCCTATCCTCTCCTTTCTCTCTCTCTCTCTCTCTCTCTCTCTCTCTCTCTCTCTCTCTCTCTCTCTCTCCTTGTCCCATTCTCTCGTTCTTTCTCTGTTGGCGTCTCTCGGCCGCTACGATTCCCATCTTCGGTTCACCTCTCTCGGGGACAAGCTTCGATCCCGGAAATTAGTAAGATCGCACATGCGGAACATGGAGGTTTCCTCGCCTGTTAGAGGCACTATATGTGTATACGTCCGTACCTTAACGTTACATGCATACCGATACACACAGATAGGATCGTATGCAAGTCGGTGCGCACGATCGCGTTACACAATACACGTCGCGTTGCCTTGCTCGGTCGATCGGTTAATACGGCGCGGAAATGTGTACCGTCCTGAGACGACGATGAAAAGTTTACCGGAGTCAACGAGAAATTTACAAGCGTTCAACGCGCTCGATCGAGCGCCTTGAACGGCCGTTTCGATGGCTTTTCTTTCTCGTTTCTCGCGCGGAAACGCGATCGACATTGAGCGATGCCGAGGTGACGTAACCGAATCCATTATTCTGAGAGGCAAACGTGCCCGATAAAGAAAATTAATATAAACACCCTGCCGCGCAGGATGAAGCTACTGAACTGTTTTTTACGTCATTCCTTAGCCTTTGTATATAATAATGTTCCATTGAATTTTAATTCCCTGATAATCAAAATTCTATTTAAGTAAATTTCACTTCTACTTGAAATTAACTGAAAATCAAGGGTTTGCGATATATATATGTATTAGTAGTTAGGAGTTTAGTTTGTAAACTGCCTGAGATTAACTGCACGACAGTATTGTGTTGCACGCAGACGTTGCACATTATGTGCCAGCATCGTTAGAACATAATTCGCGTAAGCTGCTTCATTTTGCTCGCAAAAACGCAAAAATTGTTAGAACGTTCCAGTTTTTCGTCAACAAATAATCAATTACGATAGAGCGTGGGACGCGAATTCGGTGTGATCTCCTGTGTGGGGATTCTACTTGTTGCAATAAACACAGACAGCTACCACGCCTGCCTGTCGTCCACGTGCGGGAAATTAAATATTTCAGCATTAATAGAAGCGATATTTTTGCAGCCGGGAAGACAGTCATGCACAGCGCACCGCGTAAAGTGCGCGCGGGAATTTCGCACACAAGACACAGAGAGCTGTAAAAATGCGACCGCATGCTGCCAACATTTTTTATCGTCCGGCTATAAGCGCGAACCGCGCGCGCGAGAGAGCATGCGAAATTGTATTTATAACTTCGGTCTCGGACAATGAATGCGCATACGCGCGCGGGTGCACGTGCAGCGCAGACGTTTGTATCTGTATGCGTGCACGCAAATAACGTGTACGCGTATATTACGCACTCGCAATTCACCTCACGCTCCTTCGTTCCTTTAATACCAGCTCGCGCACGTATGCCCGCACCGGGGCGCGTCCTTAACGTGTAAGAAGATTACTACTAGTACGTGAGCGCGAGCGAGAAACTATGCTTGAAACTATTCCTCATTCGGGCGTATAGGTGTATAGAGCGTATAGCACATATTAATATTAAGTACATACCGTGCAAACACGTGCGCGACGCTGGTCGTGTAACCGGGTGTGATACAGAGTGTCTCGGGAGTTACGCACTTTCCCTGACTCGCGGAAGTTAAACTATGGAGGAGCGATTGTTTCAGTGTCATCGATAATTTCCGGATTATCCGCCGTTAACGGTCGAGGGTACTTTGTAAAATCAAAGTTCAGGTGCGCAAATAGCAAATCTCGCTCGACTTTCCGCGTAATTTAAATCCTTTCAGACGCTGTCAGCGTCGTAAATTTTAAGCATTTGTTTTTTAATCATAAATGATACGATAAGGACTCGCATATTTTGCACTGCAACAGCTTTCTAATTAGCGCGCTAATTAGCGTTACATCTAAACATAGTCGAGCGGCGCAAAATAAAACCCCGCGAAAAGTTCCGTTTGTAAATCAGACTGTTGAAGCAAAAATTCTTCTTTCGTTAAATTGCACTTATTAATTAAACCTCATTTCACTGCACTTTTCAATCAATAACGAAAAGAAATTTTGTTTATTTAAAAAATATATTAATGCTTCATTATTGCGATAATGTAAAAATTAAATAATTAAAAAGCAATGAGCTTATTAGAACGGATCTTACTAAGAAGGCGAATTTTTGATTTGCGATTTCGAATTTATTCATGACATTTGAATACCCGAGGGGGGATTTACGAGTACCTGTATATTCGCAATTGCATATGTCCCCATGCAGTGATGTATACCTATATAATCGCAAATGTAATTGGTTCTATACATGGTCCAACGTCCTTAATGTTACACGTTACGTCGAGCTTCCTCGGCATTAACAGCAGTGCTCAGATGCGAACGGCTGCGCGGCCTCGAGACGATGGTCGAAGCCGTATAGGATGTGTTGTGTAAACGCAGTTAACTACGGTAACGAAACACGTTTTGCCCGCTATTCCGTGGACACGCGTATATACATACATATATTATATATATGTATATATGTATATATATATATGTATGTGTGTGTGTGTGTGTGTGTGTGTGTGTGTGCGCGCGCGCGCGCACGCACACACACACACACACACACACACACACACACACACACACACACACACACATCGTTATATATAGATATGCTAACGTCTAAAGGGTTTCCCTGTGGAATACTATCGGAGAATGGTGCCCGTGTCGCACCTGTGACGCTAAATGCGAAACTTTAATCTCGCGTCTTAATCGCACTTCTGACGATCAGAGTAATATTTTTGGAATTTTGCCGTGCTTATATTGAATGTAAAGCCGGTTTTTGTTTAATATTTTAATCGCCAGAAGTAATCACGGATTATTTTCAATCTCTGGTTGAAAGCACGATTAATTACAGATCCGCATTCATGGGACGACACTGAGTTGTTTGCAATCGTATCGACAAATATCTATTTTGCGAATTACTATTTGAAGATTCTATTATTGTTATGTGCGTAATAATTCCTGCGTGTACTTTGAATAATTAGTGATTTGTCCAAATAATTATTAATTGGTTAATTTGCCCATTATGTTCGTAATCTTATTTGTAATTTCAAATTTATATCTTTCCCTTTAGATTTGCAGAAAGATATTATACAAATATGTTTTTTCGAGCTGTGATGTACATACAGCTGATATGATTTTCTGTTTATCATTATTTCAAAATTTTATGTAAAATGTACTTACCTATATGCCGGTGAACCGAAGTAAAGCTCTTAAAGCAATGCTCTGTTTCTACTTGCCCACAATGTATCCGTATTATGAACTATCTGGAATGACGTCTCACAGCGCGAATAGGCAGACGTATTGCGACGTCACGTATTACGTAGATAGACACGTACGAGTATATTACACACGAGAATCTGACATCACGCGCGTACCTACCGTGGCATTTGATAGATAAGATCGTTACACTATCCGAAGAGAATGATAGCAACGCTATGTAACTTGCATTACATCATCTCTTAATCATTGATCACGAATGAAATTAACGCATCCGATGTATCGACTGCTCCTATCGCTTTATATCATCGCGTAATATTTTCTGAGTTACTTACTTTCAATCAATATCAAAAGAGTTTATAATTACTTCAGAAAAATGATTTATTGTTGAATTTTTTTAAGAATCTCTTGAAAATAAATTATATTATTACTTTAATATGGGATATAATTTAACAGAAAGAAAGATAAATGTGAAATATTTCAAGCGCTTTTAAAAGAGAGGTACTAATTAATACAGAGGTACTAAATAATTTAATTATTCTTATAACCTTTATGTTAATTATTTATTATTATATCAGTTTTTATGTAATGCGTACAAAGATAAAAAAGACTAGGACAAAAATAAAGAATATATTGAAAAGATAAAAACGAAACTTTAAAAGATAAATTTTTCTCTCTTTATACTCTTTTACCGAATATTTAATAGAGATCGAATTCCAAGTACATGATTATATTTAATTTCGTTCGTTTACGTTTATGTTTAATTCTTGCATTAAATTTTGACATCGATAGATAAATATCTATTTCATTTACAAGTAATTATTAACGTGGTTATTGGCAAGTCTCGTTTGCAGATATTTTTCCCTATATTTAAAAACATGAAATTTCACTTGTTCTGTACAGGATCGGTACAAAGGATTGCGCTTAGCAAATTTCGCTTTAGTACGCATTTTGTTCTCATCTTTTTACGTAATGCTCCAGTTTCACTTATCGATTATCGGCTATTGGCTATCGAAATGTTAAACGGAACCGCTGTCAGTTGTCAGAAAATGTTGAAGTTAAATAAGATGAAGTTAAATAAAGAAAACGGCAGGTAGATCGAAGAGTCATTTATTATACGAGCGTTTCCCTTCTAAATATCTAATCGAAAACATAAATGAAGAAAAATTAACGGTAAAAGAAATATATCTCTCTTTGAAATATATGTAGATTTATATGTATAATGTCAACGCTTTGAGTATTTCTTGTTGGAAGAGTAAAAGAATTTTCCTCAAAATTTAATTTCATTATACTTTGTACATTTTGAAAATTTGCATATCATATATTGCATACAGTGATAATTGAAATGCACTTGTCGAGAATGGATACAAAGTATAAATAAAAACGAATAAAAGTATAAAACTAAAGAAGATAAAGAGGGAGAGAAAAGGAACAAAAGCAGAGTGTATAAACTACCTGTCTGTTTCTGTTGCACGTTAAGCCTCAAGGCACGTTTGCTGACGCATAATTGGCCAATCCTTCTGCATGCATACATCACGGTTTCGCGTGCCCGACCGTGATTCCGTCTATTCTGTATCGTGCGCATAAATATCACGCGTTTGACTCGTAAAGGATGGACTTGCAGTGGTCCGCCCGCCCGTTCGCGTATCGCTGGCGCCTAAGTGGTAAACTTGTAAGTGGCGAAATAAAGTTTGGGCAGGGGTTCCGCGTGCAAGCGCGCGCGCGCATGCTACCGTGTCTGTGACAGTTTAATTAATATCTTTCATCCTCAAAGGAAAAACTTGGCGAACTAACCGGCATGGACCCGGTTGCAATGCCGGGCCGGACTAGAACCACTTCAACTTCGGACGCAACGACGACGATGACGTCGACAATTCCCCGCCGACTAGGACATTCTCCGCGGCTCCATTCTTCTCTCGCTCTCGTTTACGTTTCTCCTCTCGCAATCACTCTGATAAAGTTCCGTATATACTTTTCTTCTTTTTGTTAAGGGCGATTTTGCGCTTTGGCGCTCAAACTATAAGATGTGCACACCTGAGAATTTTTGTGACAAAATTTTGCTCGCAAGAAATATATTCATTATGTTTAGGTACAAGTTAAAATATAATGAATAATGAATAATTTGATACATCGTATTTATTATAATATTATTTCTACAATATTATAAATATAATAATATTATATTTATGTGGAATATAAAACGCTGTTTTCATAAGAGTGCGCGATCATGTTTATAGTATCATCTTTCACTGTTTTTATTACACTATCGATGGTTATAAATTGATACGGATGTTATATACTCTTACATTGACACGTAGAATTTCCGACCGCGTATCTCTAAATGCACCGACGATTAGCTTCATAAAATATCGTGACAATGATAATGCGCTCCCGACTGTAGAAACCGCGAAAGAGGAATAAAATGAAGATGATCCGACGAGTTTGTAAGCCGCGATTTCTGAACAATCCGCAAAAATAAACTTGCGTAAAATCTGCATTTATTCTGCAAACTCACTGCTGTGTTCCATTACACTCTACGAAATATTTTACGAGTTTTACGAGTTCATGACTTGTATTTCCCCATTAAAGTATTTAAGTTTATGCTAATAATTACAGTTTTCAGAAATTATTCGGCAAATCGATGCATGTTTAAAAATGTAAGTAACAAAAATTCTTTGGGGAATTTGCGAAAAGCTGATTGTATTATTCGGAATATGATTGCATTTTGCATTATATTTGTAGTACATGAAATAATTGTAATACATGAAAGTAATTTTCCTCTCTAATTGCTAACATTTAATACATAAAATTTTACTAACCTCTGAAAAAACTCCATTAAATAATAATTTTTTTTATGATCATATGCCGCAATGAAAATTAAATTAGTCTCGATGCATTTCCTGTTTGTTTAAACGGAAAGCTGTTTTAAACTGTTTAAACTACGCTTTCGTGTATCGGATCGAGATTTGCGTGAGGAAATTTTTCTCCTTTTCTTGGCCAAACATTATCGGGTGATAAAGGCTCTGTGATAAAGGCAGACAACGTATCGCAGGCACAACACCGTATAAATCTACCACGTATAGATAATATTTCACAATGCATTATTCAGATTTTTCACAAAGCTTTATATGCTCTGCGGGGAAACCCTTCAGACGTCGCGAAGTGGATACCGGCTCGTGTAAGGAACACGTGACGTTACGGCATTTATTTACGAGTCGGCACGCAACACGAAGTGATTTCCTTTTACCCCGATTATTGCTGGTCAAATACCCCGATCATCGACACGAGAGAAACACGCGATCTTATCAAATAATTGAAAAGCTATCCTGACGTACTTTAGAAGAAATATAGCCTCCGCATCATCGTGATTGAACTCATGATTCCAATTAAAAGAAAATTACGATTCGCCCGTTTAAATTGAATATTAAAAAAAATTCTTCGTTTTTATATCTTTTACAGATATATTTGCCCAATTAAATTATTTTATGTGATATAAATTAAATTTCAATAGCAAACATAGGAGAATTATTTACAAGAATTATTTAAAATATCCTAAGGATTATCTCTCTTATTGAAAATATCATCAACTGAATATGATAAAGACGTTTATTACAATATAATTTGTGTAAATAAATATAAATATTAATTATAAATTAAATAAATTTTTAATTATTTATATACAAATGAGATGTCTGTTGAAACAATGATAATATTTTATTTTGCTTCTACTTTTATATCGCAAATTAATTTCAATTAATATATTATATCAAGTAATAGGAGATAAAATTTGTATTCACGTCGAATACAAATTGTAATTTATGCAGGATACAATCTAGTGTAAGGAGTAATCTTGCGAACCCTGCTGTATGTTAAGCCGAAATATATTCGAGGGAGGGATCCTCCGTACACATTTACCAATGTTTATTGGAGGGGCCCGAGAATAAAAGATACTTGAAGCGACGAGTGTCCTTTATTTTTCCGACTGTAATACGGGATATTTGCTCGCTCGCATTCCTCGGCACGTGCCATTAACGCCGACGAGAATTTCCGTCTGCGCGACACGGAGAAGCGAGAAAAGGAAAAACTATCCGGCAATATGCAGATGAGTATATATGGGTATGTACCTGATAGCGTCGGATTCGTCGCGGACGAGGAGCCGTCTTGGCGCATGGCGTCACTGGTAATTGCCGTTCCGCCGAGATTGGTGCTGTAGTCTTCGAGAAGTACGCAGCACAGTAATAGCCGTGCCACCCTCATTCTGAAAGAACGAAAGAAAAGCTGAACGAGAATAACAAACTCGCGTTCTCTGTCAACTCACGTTCCGTCTCTCCCTTTCTCTTCCTCTCTCTTTCTTTGTTTCTCGCCCTATATCTTGGACTTTACTACAAAGAAATAGGAGAAAATTTTCTGACATTTATTGCATTTAGATACGATTAACTTATGATACAATTGTTACAAGATGTAATGTGTATGTGACATAAAATACTTTGCTACGTTTTGATTAATACTCCCAAATGTACGATAATTAATTGATTAATTAATTAATTAATCATGAAAATACAAAATGAATTGAAGCCGCATGATAATGGCATACTCGCGAAATGTTTGTGAATTATACCAAAATGTTTAAATGTGTATATTAAACAATGGTTATTTAAAGCTGTATTAAAATACAGTGCTTTATATTACACATATTGTGTTTCTGGAACATTGAAACCTTAATTACAATTATTAGAGCTGAAGTTGATTTGATCAGTATTGAAGGATATACATACATATAAATGTTTTTCAAATTATTGGAGATGCTAGCGAAGCTTTTTAGTATTTTTACGTTTATTACACAAAACGACGTTTTCACGCAAAACTTGAAAAATATTTTGTCTGTTACCGTATCGATTTATACGTCAAAAAGCCAATTTTGGAAAAGCAAAACAACATTTTATTGATGATGATACTTGAAAAAGCCCAGTTTTGAAAATCTCACTCAAACGGATACAGTGCATCTCGCGTGTCTCACTATATCTCATAGTGTCTCGCTATGTCTTTTTATACATATGTGTCGTTGAATATCGTCATATATTACAGCTGTAGTCTTTCGTAAATTTCAAACAAAATGCATAGATAAATAGATAGGGAAGAAATAAAATTTAACATTAATAATATTAAGAAATTAACTTTAATCTAATCTTAATATTTATTAATTAATTTAAGCTAATAAAATTTCTCTCCTATTTGTAGTTTATAATAAAATCTCTTAACAGACTAAGCTATTAGGAAAATATGCGGAATATTAATACTAAACAGTTTCGTTGTATCATGATACAGCAATGACGAAAGAGAAAGAAAGAAAGTTTTCAAAATAATAACGGAAATAATGTTGAGACTAAAAGAATAGGAAGATTTATATAATAAAATACACAACGCATAAACTAAAAACTATACACTATAAACTAAAGTAAAGGGAGTAAACTAAAGTAAACGGCTTTCTTAATCGGCCGTGCCTATCGGGAGAAAACGGAGCTTTCCGCGGGGGGGTGAGGCCACCCCTAGCAGTCCTGAAACCGCCGAAGGCGGCGGTGGGTGAACCGGTTAACGTGTTGCGAGAACTTTCCTCTCGTTCACGCGCTGTATTCTCTTTCTCCCCTTCCTGTCTTTTTTTGGCGTATTTTTTTTTCGTCGTTTTGCGCGTTTCTCCTTGTCTCCTTCCTCGATCGATACATTTATCAAGCGACGTATAAACGCCACTAAGTTCACGGCAATTCCACGTAATGTACGGGGAGAATCGACCGTCAAAGTGTTTTGCCGGACTTGGGTCGTACATCCTGGATGCTGCGACGCGGTCGCTCGTTGGTCGTCGCCCTTCTGGGAAACACGCGCGGGATACAACTACCCTTTACGCCATCTCGTAAATAACTATCTCGGCCGTTTAGCGACGGAGATTTCAGTCCGCGTACGAGGCAGAATTTAGCGCTTCTCTTCGCTTCGCGCTTATACGCCGCGCTCATACGCCGAGTAACTACTCATTCTTATTTACGGCAGAACCAAATGAAAACCCCTCTTGGTCCTGTCTCGCACCGACGCTCGTTACCTCTCGCTCTTTCACGGATCCTTCCCTTTTTTTTTCCCTCGCTCACCGTCACTCCACCGTCCCTCTTCTGGCACGCCGATGTCAGATTATAAGCTCTTTGTCCCATCACGCTTACGTGTGATCGATGGTCCTTGCGGGTCGGGACGGAAGGAAAGATTTTCCGGCGAGAGGGAAAGAGAGAGAGAGAGCATCGTGATTTTTTGAGAGATTGGGGTCAAGAGAGGAGAGATATCTGAAATATTATATATACCCGCTGATTACGTTTGTCACTTTTGTATCGCGTTGAAAATACTCCCATTTTCGAATATCACCGCGGGATATTTTCGCCATTGCCGCCGTCACCGTCACCGCCGCCGCCTTTTCCTCTGGCTCTTAATTTCGGCCTCACTTCCCGGACTGGTACTTCCCAGAGGTTCTTTTACCTCTCAGGTCTTTAGAAGCAGCTTCTCCTCTTGCAATTTTATCTGATGGAAGCCAAGGGAAAAACCCGGGGCCAAGCTGTTGAGCTCGAGTTTAGTTCCCCGGCCGAGCGAGAAACCTCCCCGGCGCGTTCGGTTATCTGCCCGTAAAAAAATATTTCGAATCGAGATTCTATTTCTGTCTAGTTGACCGTCTTCCTCGTGCCTTCTCTCTACTGCACTTGATTTTAATCTTCGGCGGCACATCGTAAAGTAAAATGATGACGTATCGACCGCGATCGATCTTGCGCGATAAATTCAGGCGTCTTGTACAAGCCCTGTTGGAGAGGCATCTGCTCTTTTTATATCCTTTCCTTTTATTTTATGAATCTGGCGATACGGAGTACTTTCGCGTTCCATCTGAGGATCGCACATATATCCTCGCGGCATCTCGATTCGATAAGATACGGGAGAGAGAAATCCGGGACCGCGCGCGCCCCGACGAAGCGCTTGATTTATTCGAGTACGGCGAAAATCTTTTATTCCTCAATTATCGTCGCGTGAAAATATTTTAATCCGCCTCACGAAGTTTAATTCTCGCTCCATTTCCGCTGCTGTAATTTCCACGGCTTGATTTCTCTCTCTCTCTCTCTCTCTCTCTCTCTCTCTCTCTCTCTCTCTTACCCTTTCCCTTTTCGCCTGCCTCTCCCTCGCCTTTTTCATTGAAAATATTTTTCCTATCCTCCGGATGCCTCGTGTCTCTTCGATCGGATGCATTATTCTCATACGCCTTTATTGAATTTATTATCTCAGCTCATCATTACTCGTTGCATTACCGGAATCGCTTCTGCCGTTTAATCCCAATCTACTCTCTCTTTCTCTCGTTTGCTTATTTCCGACGGCGTAATATCGGACGTCACCTACTACAGAAGTAATTTTCTACGAGGCGCGAAGTAAAAGCGTGCGCCTATAAATCTGATTTTTGCCATTATCGGCAGTCACCCGCTGCGGAGAGACTGGCAGTATCAACAGCCATAAAGACGATCTTGTACAAATAAAATTCTACTTTCCTAGGCGCGTATACCGCAGCCCGATTGTTTGCCCACAAACAATCGCCGCAGGAAGAAGAGTCAGGCGAATAATACCGTTAAGCTGGAATACCGATCGGTCTTGCTATACGATAGCGTGTGATAGAAACTGCGTTCGGGGAAATGCTAAAATCCTAGAAACGCTAAGCGAAAAACACGAACCCACGGAGATTTATACGCGACCAAATTTTCCTCCCGCGAACGTAAATTCACTCCTCGCCGTGGAATAATGACTGTGAAAGTTTCCTGTTCTCGTTTCACTGCGGGAATTTCAGGATTTTCCGAAAAAAGGATTAGCGCAAGCGAAAAGCTTGGTACATACGTTTCTTCTAAGTCTTTTATTCAACATATATATGTATATATGTATATAAACTCCTAAATTAAAACGAGAGCGAAGGGGGGAGAACAGTTATATCACGATAGCATGTTGTATCTTTATAAATAAATTAAAATGATTCAAATAAAAAAATATAATGTATTATAGAATAAAATAACGAACTTTTCTAAAATTCCATCTAGGATCTAGATATGTATTGCCGTGTTTTTGCAATATATTTACATTATATTTATCACATCATATTCTTTTAATCATTTATAACGAAATAAAAGCGTTAAATCACATTTTTATCTGGCATAAATACGATTCAATAATACATTACAAATATAATACGTTTTTTTTAAATTTGAGGTTTTAATTTAAGTCGGAATCCCGTGTGAATTTGTTTTATTTATGGATCATTGGAATTTTAAATTTATTTCTTTAGAGATAAAATTTAAAAAATAAAATTTCTTTTTATTTGCAACATTATTAATTCTTTGAATATAAAATGGTAATTACAATATATACAGTTTCGATTCCTTACATTCGTATAAAGATATATTATGATAGATTTCTTCAATATTTTAATTTTTTATTTGTATGAATTTTTTCATTTTGGCTAAATTTTAACTTAAAATTCCTATATACCGTATTTTCACACGAACAGTTTCGTGTCATGATCAATACCAAGATTGGCAGAACGATCGTTATAAAATATGATGAAATGGCAACGTATACGAGAAACACGCGGGAGATGCTAACCCGAAGTGACATTGATCCCTATCGCGCGAA
Organism: Tetramorium alpestre; assembly: GCA_021460005.1. Lineage (NCBI taxonomy): Eukaryota > Metazoa > Arthropoda > Insecta > Hymenoptera > Formicidae > Tetramorium > Tetramorium alpestre. The sequence goes on along the minus strand of JAJVSH010000034.1, from coordinate 1,046,269 downwards.
TAGAAAATATAAAAAGTGATATACGACGAAAGAATTTACTGATATAGTTGGCGGGCTTAAACAGTCGTCCTCTTCACCCTGTCTCGTCGATTCCCGCGCTCGACGAATCGATCGCGCCGGCCGAAAATCGTATCCAAGCCGAGTTAATCGCGTCCGAAACGAGACGTTGCGGAAAAACTCCCGAGTGGCCGATCAATTTACGGCCAGACTTTATCTCGGCGGCGTTCTCAATAATCTTTTTTCTTATGATAATACACTTTCCTGCGCCAAATGGGGCATATTTGATTCCGCCCCGCGCCAGGAATCTTCGCGATCCGCGATCCCTCATACTGACGACGTTATATCACTCCGAATGATTTATTCCGGCTTTCGCATCGTGCACCGAATCGCCCTCTCCCTCTGGCTCTTTTCCATAAACGCGAAGAATAATTCCAGCATATAATACCGCGGACGGACATATGTCTGCTTCATGAGTGACCGGCATTGTGCGGAAATGGATTAATTCGGATATCACGCAAATCGTGCATAAACATCATTTCGTCTGAATAGAATTGCTTTAAACGTTCTACGACGATGAATTCGCATAATCATCGCTACGCGACATTTGATTTCTCATGAGGATATATTGAATTGAAATTTCTATATGCAAGAAATTCTTACATATAGTAATATATTTAATATTTATAACGGATGTTATCTGATAAGGGAAACTTTTAAAATAATCGGTCCAAGAAATAGAGTCTATCGTAATTTCATTATAAGAAATATCTATATTTAATATTTCCTTTTATGTCATAAATGTTAATGTAATACATTTCATTTTGATGAAGTGAATTTTAATATTTTCTCTACGATTAATCTTGCTTCTTCCAAATATGTATTTCTCCTCGCTTCTTTCGATTTATCTAGATATATTTTTCCTTCCAAGACTGAGTAGATATGAACGAATGCATTTTTAATGTCCGTGTACGAAGAGTTCGATAATGGATATATTTCTGCAGTACATAGTGTCATCGTCGAAAATTGATTTCTTCTTAATAAAAATTATAAAATACTAGTTCTTAAAAAATACGAACAAATTTTTTAACGTTGTACTTTTACATATAAGCATATAAATTGTAGATAATTTTGTATTTACTTTAATTTAACATAATTTTTATTTGTAGTCATCAGGATATTCAAATATTTGTAAATGTTGTGTAATTTATGACGATTAATTTTTTAGAAATTATGAAAAAATAAGGAATGGAATTTAATTAAATTTACGATATATATGAATATTTCTGACTAATTAATATATTATATTATATAAATATTATAAATTATGTAAACTTTAAGCCAGCAATTAAATTTGCGTTTTATCTCTGAAGTATAAATTAATCGAAATCATTAGTAATCATCAGATGTATTGGTTCATAGACTTCACTTCATAAAACTGCATCATACAAATGCATTTTTTTTTACTTGCGCACACTTTCTTCATTCTTTGTATACGAGAAACACGTTCGGTATGCGACTATAATGGAAACAGGAGTGGGGAGGGAAAAAAAGACCATCTAAGCTTTCTCTCTATTGCATCCACGCATAACGTGAAATATAGCGCAATAACTCACTGCTTGCGTAAAATTCTCTAAAACGTCCTTTTAACAATATCGTTTACGTTAACGTCGCAGGTTAACACCAGGTTTACGCGTCAATTTTTATTTGAGATCCCGACTGCCATGTTCAGCGCCGGAGCAACTTATCACGCAAAAAGAACGCAACTGCACTGCAATTGTACCGTGACGAGGCTAACGTAGGTATATCTCTTCCCTTTCCTGTCTTTTACTTCAGTCTTACACACTGCGCGTCATCCAAATTACAAAGACCACTCCGCGTCCGTGTCGACAATGGACTGTTATCTACATGTCAAACTCACTCCGGCTGTACCGAAGGGATTCAAATCCTCGAGCGTGATAACACCGCTTGGACGGAAAAGATGTGTAAAAGCAGTTTAACATCACTGTCAACTCTAACGAAGAAAGAAAAAAGAAAATTAATAATTCCATCAAAGTAATCGTACCTCGCGAAGAAAGTGTAGCATTATACTGGCAAGAGTGTGACACGGCGCGCCATATACGCGTGTAAATCCCTTTTTTACCACTCGTTCGTCCGCGCACTTTTTTTTCCTTTCCCTTCTCAAGTGGACCCGCGAATTTCGCACGTTTCCCAGTGGAGCGTCATCCGCACGATTGCGAGAAACGCGCGGCGAAAACTACACCTCCGTCGACGGACGCATTCCCGGGCGTCGGGACGCGTGTACTGACTGCGTCGAGCTGGCCGCGCCGTCGAGCGAGTCGAGAGAGCGGCGTCGGGACGCTCGTCGTGACGGGACGCGCTCGACTCGCATGGCGCAGGCCCGCAGGACTATACGGTATCGCTTTTCTTCTTTCCCACTGATTCGCCTAGCTCTCTATCCTTTCCTTTTCTCCCTTCGCCCTCCCTCCCTCTCTCTCTCTCTCTCTCTCTCTCTCTTGTCTCTCCTTATCTCTCTTTCTCTCTTGTCCTATCGTTCGCACCGCTGGATATAATATTCAATTTATTATGTACCTTTGATACATGCGGACCGCCGCGCTGGAAAAGTGGGAGGCGCGAATGCACGGCAGCCACAGGCTGCCGACTCTCCTTCCGGGGAGAAATAAAATGAGGAAAATATGAGAAACGGGGGAAAGAAAGGGAAGTGCGAAAGGACGAGAGAACGAGAGGTTGCAGCGGCGGCGGGACGTGATGGTGAACGGACGGAATCGGCAGCGTTTCGCTCGAGGGTGAATTGTCGAGATATTGTCGATCGGGCAGCTCGCCCCTCGATAAAGCGCCTCGGTCAAAACGTCCTCCTTTTTAGTGCTCGACCGGCTGACGAGCGCGAAAAAGAGTGCCCGGGACTGAAGTGCCGATCGCTATGTCAAAGACGAGGGAATGAGAAAAAAGCACGACGTTGACGAGGACGACGATGATGCGCCAGGGGATCGAATCGGATGCGATATGTTCGCTTTTTCGCTAATTGTTAACGAACGAGCCGTCGTTAGTATTCGGATTTCATATCGAGAGATAACATGACGACTTTATCGCAATTGATGTATCTAGAGTTCCCGCAGGGATGACTGATCACAGTCATTTGAGCTTAGCGAACCCACGGACCCCGAGTTCAATACACTGTGGACACTCACATACATTTGCATACATCGTTTACACTTGTATGTATATACACACATGTTTTTCGAATAACAGTGCGATAAGCATTTGAGAAAGAGTGGAAACAAGATACCACTTAATTCAAGGTTTAAAAGAACAAAAATTAAACCAATTCATTTAACGTATTTAATTTAGATGAAGCAAGATAGCGAAAACTAAAATTCATTTTTTCATACATTCTATAATTGAAGAAAAACAAGTTTAAAACGGAAAATCAGGAGAAATGCGTGTGTTATTTCAATAATCGCAGTTAATAATTACTCATAACTTTAACCGGAAAAGTAATTTAAATGTAAAATATAGAGCATAAAATGTATGATATTAATCTGATTATTGGAATTTATATAATATTTTTTATTTAAAATTCTGAAATATATCTCTAAAAGATACTTAAAGATGGGAAGGGATGAATCGTATCGTAGAAAAAAAAACTACCCTTTTAAAAGGATGACATAATCGCGTAATGTTATATCCGTAATAAACTTTAAGATATGCCATCTCAGAGCGTAAGGCAAAGTAGCTTGCATATCGCGAACTTTTGTTCTATCTTTCATCGTAATGAAAATTTTACTGCAAGTCCGTCGAATCGGAAATTTGTTTAGCGGGAATTAAACGCCGCTATGAAGATATGCCAAATAGGAGCCAAGCTAAAGGTAAAGATAATATAATTAGCTACTCGCCCAGCTTATTAAAAGTTGCTTTAAGAAGCTGCCAAGATATCGCGAGATACTTACTTTTAATTCATGACAGCCACCGTCCGTTGAGAGATTGTTTTTAGTCGAAATTCTTTAGAAAAGAGAATAAATGTTATTTTTGAGATGGACCCGCATATTTCTTCAGGGACATGAACGTATTTTACGCACAATCTCGCGTAAAGTTAATTGACCGTCGCGGTAAAGTAATTTTTTTTTCCTATCTTAAATTATGTATCTTGCAAATTAATCCTTTCTTTTAAACCCTTTGGATAGGAACACATTGGATAGATGAAAGTTCGAAGAAAAAATTTAATAAATATCGCCAATAATGAATCATTTTCTACAATTATTTACGTTTTTCTTGCTTTATTTATCAATTTTTATATAAGATAATTAATAATATAATTAACATAAACGATATTTTTACTCGATCTCGATGAGCTTGTTACATTTTAAAATATAATTAAATTTAATTCATAAAATAATACTTAATATTTGAATGTTAAATACCTTATTCAGTATGTTATTCATTATTTTAATTCGTTAATACCTCATTTTTAATACCTCAAGATATTAATATTTGATATATTAAATCTGAATGTATTAAAAATCTAGTATTCAACTTTTAAGAATCCTTTTAAACACTCAATTTCAATTATCAACACTGTCGTTCGTGATGTAGGCAAATGTAGGCAAAACCAAGGCAATTGAAATAGATCCTCTTCGATGATGAAATTATGCTTAGGGATTAATTGGGAGCCCGGGATGGCAGGGTGCTCCTCGTTGGTGTAGTACAAGGCGTCGGGGCACATGAAAAATCGCGAAAATTTTTTCTAATATCTCGTAACACGAGGCGCGCCGAGGTACAAAGGCTCGCACTTGCGAGGCGTAAGGCCGGAATTTATGAGAGAAGAACATTCCCGGGGATAGTGCCGCGGCCTCCTTCTCGGGCGGCTCCTCAATTATGACAGTGAGAAAAAGTACACATTAAGGGGATTGCCCGGGGGCGGCTGAAGCAAGCACATGCATAGCGCGCTACAAAATTGCCGCTTAAGCTGCAGTGGGCGGTGATAAATGTAGAAAGGTTAGAAGCACGTTTTGACGTGGGAAAAAAAAGGAAAATAAGAAATGAGAGAGAGAGTGAGGGAGAGAGAATGGGTTCACCGCAAAGCTCGATGTGCTTATTAAAAGAAAGGCGAGCTGATGAAGTGCAAGCCCAGCGTCTCTCCCTCTTTCTCCCCTCCCCTCTCCTCTCTCTCTCTCTCTCTCTCTCTCTCTCTCTCTCTCTCTTTTTTTCTCTCTCTTTCGCATCTCCTCCCCATGCGGCGGTTGTTTCGTGATGAAGGGACGCAACGAGATTAACCGTATTCATTTGCGATGCTCGTTTCCCTCGTCCGGTGGAGGTTGAGAATTTTTTAGGTCGCGCTCCTCAATCATAAATCCATTAAAAACCTAACAACCAGCGGGGCGCCGTGCGCGCGAGTGCGTCTGTACATGTGTGTCTGTGTAGTGGCGCGGGTCGTGTGACAAATGCATTAACTTTTAATAGGGGCCCTCTCCGCGGGCGGAAACAATGCTTCGAACTGATTTAACGTCGGCGATAATTGGACGCTCGATATCAGGAGTAACGGCCAACTTTTTCGCCGGCTGATTTAATATTAGTGGTGGACGTTCTCGTTCGCAGAAGACGGGGGCAGGACGGGAAGGCTACATGGCGCTAGTAATTATCGAAAAAACATACTGCAACCTCAGCCTCAATCTGACCGAGAGTAATGGCTCGTTACTTCGGAAACGACGCTTTGGAAGCCCCGCGCGTAACCCGGAAGCACGAACGATGCGGGTTGCGTCGTTATGCAGCGACGATTCACTCTGTTCTTGACAAGCGCGGTGAGATTTAAGTCTAAAGAGAAATTTTTCAACTAGAAGCCTGCCAAACTTGAGAATTATGGAGCAAGCATACTTTCAATGTATTAAATTAATAAGTCACGAGTAAATTACATTGATATTTGTTATTTAGAACGAAATTGTCGATGTAACGATCCTCTCTTTATTTAAGCAGGTTTCGAAGATATAATTTTTTATTGTTTTATTCAAAGAGCTTTTGACTAAGTTTGTCTTGGTCTCTGCAACTTGTATAACTTGTTTTATATTTTGCACAGCTTGTTTATCGATTGGAACAATATAAGTACGTTAAGATTAATAAATTCCCGTTTATTCTCTTTTGCCTTTCAACTATAGAAACACGGCATGTAATTATCTGCCTTTGCGCGGATGTTTTGCAAATTGCCAATACGTTAATGGATAACGCGAATAAAGGAGAGCGAAGTTCTTGCTTTTCTTTTATTTATCGAGGAAATGCTTCGAACGTGAATGAAGATATTGGATCGTATGAATAAACTGCAGCAAGTGCCTGTGCCTTTATTCATCGAAGGAAATGCCTCGAGAAATACGAATGAAGATATTGGAGCATATGCTTATTTCTCGAAAGCAAAGCATTTCGTTCTTTATGAGTAAAAAAATTGTGGGGCATGTTACATAAATATATGATCGGAGAAAGACATTTACTATTGCGAAATAAACAATGAAACAATCAATATAACTCGTATATATGACATGATAATATATTATAATATACAATATGATATGTGGTATAAAACAGCACTTATTTATGCATATAACATTTATTATGATACAATATACATTATAAATCGGTTAGATTAATGATATTTGTTGCGGTAGCGATGGCATACAATATGCATTTACAAATTCACTGTCGAAGAGCTCTCGAGCATTATTGCTAAAGGAATTTTCGACAAATGTATCGAGTCTTTTTTTATTTTCAGCCACGGTCTAGGATTGCGCGTGACACGTGTATTCAGACGAGTGTGTATTAGTAAAGTTGATTGTCCGTTTTCAGCACAGACTTGTGTAATCGAGCCCTCATGCTTTGCAGATGAACTTTCGTTGAAATCCAATAGAGTTAGCGAAATAGTGTAAGGCTAAGCGCGGGTATATTGTTATATGATATTGCCAATGCGGAATATACGAAGCTATTTAATGGTGTTATATTTTTCATAAAAAATTATCGATAACCATGTGTTTCACGCACCACGTATTACTAATTCTAAAAATATCAATTTAGAGTCTAATTAGTTTCTCTGGATCAATTACAGTGATTAAAAATCAATAATACCCTTTTAAAACATAATAAAAACAAAGAATTATTTGCACGGAATAGAGGATATACGTTTGCTTTATATTCTTTTAAACGCTCTTTTGTTTCTACCCTGATTCAATTATTACGGTCAACGAATAAATCGCTAGCATGCATTAATTATTATCAAATACGATTATAAATATTATCGTAGTTATTCCGCTGACCGTCAATAGTTTTAAACACGCACGCTTTAAACACATTCTTTGTATTTTATTAAAAATATTTAGAATTTATTTTCGCGATTGGTTATAAAAAAACCAAACCAACTGGAAGCTCAAGTTTAGAGTCCATTGTGTCCATAAACTAGCCAATTAAATGATTTTACAATTAATAAAATGACATGCGACATGCGAGTACAGTCGGCAAAGCTGCAAACACATTATGGATGTAACCGATTTTGATTACAGCTAAATTAAACTATATTTTGGTTTTACCGTCCGTAATATATCGAAGCAATTACCACAAAGTCAAGAGTTATATTTCAAAGTCCTCTCTTGCACGCATATTAGCAAAACGATGAAACATATTGAACGACTGTAATAATAATAACTGTAATAACAATAACAACGATAATAATCACATAATGAAAATAGAATCAGACATTATGACTTGAAGCATTTCTTTCAAATATTTGAAAATTTTATAAATAATATCGCTTTCCCTCTTTCTTTAATTACATATATTAGTGGAATGCGTAGAACAGATTAATAAAATAATATAACATACAGAAAAAAAGAAAAAGTAATTTAATCAAAATTTGTGAGAAGTGTAAAAATGAAATTGCTTTAGAGGGAAGATATAGAAGGGATAAATGGCAAAATGGACAATTGAAACACTTTTTAGAATTTATTTTATTGTTACGATATTTCACGATATTTAAGTATATTGGAGATAATACACAATTCTACCATTGAGTAAAGTATATATGATAATACACAATTCTACCATTGAGTAAAGTATATATGTGAGTGTGTGTATATACATACATACATACTTTTATATATATATATGTATATTCTGCGATCTATCTAATACTATTATCAAGACAATAATATATCGAGCACTGTATTATATCCAGATCGGAATTATATCAAGTTGCTACTGCTACTGCGATGAGAGAACTTAGAAAATAATAGTCTTCAGAAATGTTCGAATAGTGATAAAGCAGCATGTATAACTGAAAGGTCGGAGGTTGCTTGCAAACTTCATTATAAAGCCGAGCACGATGTAAAACGATGGCAGCTAGATGTCTTCTTTTGTAACTTTGTTTAAGGAGCATAATATCCCGGCGGACTTTTGCGATCCGTAACTGCAAAAAGCTTGCAGCAGTAAAATGCTTTAACCTACTTTATAAACGCTAATTAAGTCCGAAACGTATTATTATATTCCTAATGAAAATTGAAAACAGTAAGGAAGGTTTGTCTTTTGGCGGTGCTTTCAACTTTCCTTTTGTTTTGCTTCTCCCACGGCTCGTTAATATCTCATCTTTACGCGTTCTTCTCTTCTTACTGCGCGATTCTGTCAAGTCTACTAAAGTGCGGTATATTATCAAAATCGTGAAAATGCGCGTTATATCGCGCTTAATATTTGCGACGCGAAGAAAATATTCGTTATCATGGCGCAGCGAATTAATTTCGATACTATATAAAAACGTGGGCGCTATCGCGCTCGTTGCTCGAGTACGTCCACTGGACTCAATAACGTCTGCTCGATCACGTTTGGAAAATAAAACGCGGAAGTGCCCGCTCGCATATAGCGCAGTCCGAAAATATTTTCCCGGGCTCTCCGCATAAATCTGAGAGTGATTTATCTACTGCGTTTAATATCGGATTTCGTCACGTCCGTTCGCCGTCGACTTTCCAGCCAGCTCGCCGATAGATATGATCGCCGACTGTGAAAGGGCAGGCGATGATTTTCTGATGATACTTTGACACCTCAGCATCGATATGCGTTTAGATATTAAAGATATCGACAGTTTATATTTAACAGCAGTGAGCGAATCCTTTATAAATCAATTAGGAGATATTCCCTCGCAAATTAATTATAAAACTTCTGTGGAAGATATTTTAGAAACTATTCTCTCGAATATCTCGTAGAGACAGAAATTTTATTTAGAATTTTTTTTTTACCAAGAGTTTCCTTCCCTTCCAGAGAGAAAAGTTATTTAGTTAATTTGTAACATTCTTGCTTCTTTGTGATAGTACTTTTAATTTTTATCCGCAAACAGTTTCCGCGCTCGGCGTCTTCAGCGCATGTTTAAATTGCATATGAACTCTTGTGTACGTACACACACACACACACACACACACACACACACACGTACACAGGCGCGCAAGTCTGATCTGTCGCTTGCGAAATCCCTATGCGGAGGAAAGGAAGGATTGTACACGCGCCGTTCCCCGCGCGAGTCCATCCGGAAAATGCGTTTACCTTTTCGCAACCTACTAATGCCGCCAAAATTCTACACACGCATACAGTTGCGCGTTTCCAGAATGTATGGATATGTATACATATATATATATATATATATATATATATATATATGTATACATATATGTGTATATATGTACATAGGCATGTACGTTCTCGTAGTATATATTTCATAAAATACGTGACTTCGCGTATTTTCGCCAGCTTATCTTCGCCACCGCACACGTCGCGTACACGTACAGACGTTCACAGCCACAGTTCTATCTCTCCAGCCCGGAAATCTTAAGATAAAAGTTAATTCGCCACGTTTACATTGCGACTTGCGATTTCTCCATACGATTTCAATTGCACTTTTAATTATTGACAATATGCACTTTTTATGGATAATTTCCTTTCTTTAATTAAGAAAGATGTTTTCTAATCAGATCAGGCGATCCAATATCAGATCAGCCGAGCGATCGCGAACAAACGGTAATGAACAATAATTTTCAGACAATTCAATTGGAAACCCCGCCTGTATACCCAGCATTGTTTGCATTCATTGAAACGAATTGTTCATTCGCATTTATCCGTTTACTTAGCTTGAATCCCGCTTTAAGATAGATAATTTCCTTTTATACCCACCCTTAACGCGTGTTTGCGCTTTATCCCAGAATTTTCAAAGTACGCAGCGGATGTGCGCGTGCAAATGCGTATAACGTACGAATGATGCGCTCGATCATGTACTCGCATCCGAGCTGATGTTGCGCGAACGTGTGCATTTATGTGGACGAGTATGTGTACCGTGTAATGCAAGTCGATACGTCGGTGCCTGTATCGTGTGCCGCGGCGACGACATGTGCATCGACGTGCATCGGTGATGCGCGACGAACGACGTTAAATGTACCGGGTGCCGTTCCGAAATTTAGCGGCGCGAATAAGCCGCCGCGATAAAAAGACAATTCGACCGGGTGAGAGCTCACCGTGCCGCAAGGCGATTTCCGGGAGACCGTAAAGCAGCCGGGACATTTTCGCACCCGTCCGCTATGGTTTTACGAGTGATTTCGCGACGGTGTACGGTTACCTTAGTAACAGCAGAGACGAGGATTTTGTGGTTTTAAGAGAACGCAGGGGTAGAGAGATCTGAACGGAATATTAATCGTCTCGGCGCAATGCCGTGTTCCTCACATCATCGAACGATAATGCATACATTGTATTTTTCACGGCGAATCATTTTTCTTTCGCAAAGTCACCGAGATATGTTTTTGTCGCGTTCAATCGAGATAGATTTCTTCTTGTTGTGATCGTTTGCAAAAATACGGGATCTTGACAAATTGTACTTTACCGATACGCGAACAGATGACAAAAATTTATTTTTTAACTAATCAAATAATTTCATAACCATTTACAAATCCGATCTTTTCGGACACCCTCAAGAGAGATAGATTAACTGTCGCAAAATTGGATATTTCTGCCATTAATTTAATTATATCGGTTTGTTGATAAACGGACTACAGACAGATTTTTGTCGAAATATAGAAATGACAAAATCAAATTTCCTTTGGAATATCTATAATTACTGATGGTTACCATCGTGTTACATCGAGACACAAATAGATTTTGACCCATTAAAAGTTGTGTGAATATTGATAGAAACCTATATATGCATACAAATATATATATATATATATATATATATTATACATTAATATTGATATTATTTTATCTACGTATTCTCCATATATTTCATTTCGTGGATATACATATTGGCACAGAATTGTTAAATTCAATTTTTACAATGCTATTTTATTACTTTGCGATAATATTGTTAATCCCCTTTTTTTTGGAGCAAAAAATCATAGCGTATTTCGCGGCAACGATATAAAGCAATTACGTAAATTTCATATACCAGAAGTCTTATTCTTAGTCGCTTAGTATTCTATTATTAATTTTTCCAATATGAAAAGTTCGGAGACTTTCTCTTTCTTTTCAGACAAAAGTTTTTAACAACCGGTTTATTACCAACTTTTTATGAAAAATAAAGCGATAGTTTCTTTTTCATTTTATAGTAACTGAATGAAATTGAACATGAAGTAAACTCCTGAATAGATAATGATACAAAGCGAATGTAAGGAATAACAGTACCTCGGAGAATTTTAGTTTAAGGCGCTGGACTCTCGCGCTTTCTTCGGCGGTTAAAAAGTCGGGAAATTTTTACGGATGGCAATAACGCGAATAACGCAAACACACGAGCGTCAAGTATCGGACACATGGGCGAAATGATCATCCGGGAAACGCGCGCGTCTGCGTCCCAAGCCCAGGAAAGGTGCGTTCGAGTGTACGCGCTCGCGCGCTCGCGCGCGACCGCGTGTGTTGATTTCTAAATGCATCCGTAATCCCGGTGAGAGATCGATGGTTTTAATCAAGAGAGTGTCTCCCCCGCTCGCAGCTCCGTCGCTCGCTCTCGCGGAGTAACCCTCTCCTCCGCGCGCGTTCATTTTTAAAATAAAAAAAATAACGCGCGCGCCCGCGCGTTTCGCGGTTCGGCGGCGAAAAGGGAGAGATAAACGGGGAGAGAAGGAGAAAAATGCTCGCGGTACCGTTTGTACGGGATTAATATGCGGCGACTTTGCCCCGGGGTCATGTCCGCGTATTTCCACCCGTTGACGCACATCGTCCGCGATGAGCGAGGGGAACCCTTCTAGACCGAGTCCCAACAAACCCCAAACTATTCGTCTCGCGATAGAGTTCCATCCAGTCCCACGGAATCTTGTTCGGATTGAAGGGGAGCGATTCGAATGCGCGATCCGAACCAGATTAAATTATTGAGATTATCGATTCCGTAGAAATTGGTATGTTTATATAAGTTATTTGCATTTCCTTTTCTCAACGGGGAAATTACACTATTTAAAAGCGTATATTTAAATTGGATCATCTAATGCGTTTCATTAGTTTCTCCTGCCGACTACCGACGAGGGGATTTACGATTATAACATGACGATGACGGGAAGAGCTTTCGTGCCGGATGGGAAAAAAAAACTGGACGACATTCTCTCGAGGTAGAAATCGCTGGTCTGATTTGAATATGCGGATGATGTCACTCAACCGTGTCGGTCTACCGGGGGATTTCGCGGCCTGTATTTCGTCGGCTGTTTCTCGTTTATGGTCTCACATCCGGGAAAATAAGGAAATTGGATCGGTGGCTCTTCTCTCTTTCCTCCGTCCGTCAAAATCACGCCGGGATCGATGTATTAATGTGTCACGTCCAATGTAACGACACGTCTCCGCGCGAATAGGGACGCGTCCGCGTCCGCGTCCGCGTCTCTTCTCTTCCCTTTTTTTTCTCCCTCCGGCTCGCCCGTTGTCATTTCTTTTTCATCGCTAGCGGGTACCGCGTATTTACGCGCTGTTTTACAACGGGGTCGTAAAATTATCGGCGCTCATAACTCTCGTAGATAAAAGGGCTCTATCCTCGCGGTAGAATCTCCGAGCGGGCTTTGGATACGGGCGCGTACGGCGAAGTTATGGGTCCTCCGGGGGTTTTAGCTTGTCACGCTCGCTCCCCCTATCCCCCTTCCCCCTTCCCCTTTCCCTCCCGTCCTCCCTCTCCCTTACCTCTCGCGGGAAACGCGATAATTGTCTCTCGTAATAATTGAATACTTTAATTACGTTAATTAATTAAGAAATCTGCCCAACGACGTGCCGCACGGAGGAATCGCGATAGTTTTCTTCCCCCTTCCCAACGTCTCGCTCTCTCCTCTCGCGACAAAGTAATAACGTCGTTATCATACCTTAACGGCCGTCCGCGAATGAAGCTAACTACGTTAGCCTCTCAATAAGCGGGCTCGCTTTACCGTGAAAGTTCCGACGCCGTAATTGCCGCGCGCGGCTTTATTGTGTGTCGCTCGGCAATCGCCGGCCCGCCCGGCACACAATCTATGAAATTCAGCTGCGCGAGAGCGAAGCAGCGCGGGAATTAACGCCTCGGCGTCGCCCCGCGTCGCTATAGCGAAGCGGTGCAAGCACCGTGAACGGCACAAACGAGCGTGTCGCCGTCGCCGTCGCCTCTACCCGCCTCGTCGTCCTCGTCAACGTTGTCGTCGCTCGCCGTCTTGCCGGTCCCGGTGACCGGAGACCGACCGGACTCTCTCCTGTAATCACTTTGCAAGCATAAGTTTGAAACGTCACGACCCGGACCATGTCGAACGAATACGTACGGAGGTATTTGAGACGACGTTCGCGGACAGCTATGCCAGCGGCGGCGACGACGAGCGACGACGATGAGAAGGTGGTCGGGCGGTTCCGGCTCGGATGCAATTCGTGATATCTCCGGATATCTAGTAGAAAGTTCCCCGTTGGCTGCTCTGTCAAAGCGACGCCGCCGAGCGCCATTCAATGCGGCAGCTACTCTTCTCTGCACGCGAGTTTCTCCTCAATCGCTGAAACGTCTGGATACCTGTATTCTGGTACCGCGAGGGAGGAGAGGAGGGAGAGAGAGCGCGGGAAAGATGTTTCTCGATACGACGGCGGGAAACTTTTTTAGCTTTCGTTCGGTTTTGCAAAATGAAAAATGCTAAAGCACGATAGCGGTTTCTTGATTAAAAAGCTCCGCTTTGGACCACCATTCTGATTTTCACTCTAACGCTCTAACGTTCCGCTGAAGACGTGATTATTGAATACATTTTTAACTAATAAACTTAATACTGCTATTATTAATTAATCAAGTACTATTTAATTAGATACTGTTAGAGTTTTGCAACTTGAATAATGTGATGTTATAATGTTCAATTAATCTTTAAATTTTTAAAATTAGATTGTAAGTGCACAATGAGAGAAACGCAACATAATGTCGTGAAATATATAGAACAAATACGAATTTAAACCATTTATAAATATTTATTCAACATAAAAGCCTTTACAAAAAATGAAAATTTTTACATTTATATAATATTAATAGCAAAAATGTTTGGATATTTATTACATTTACAAATGGCAAGAAATATTCAATAAAATTTAATAATGATTGTGAAAAATAAATCTAAAATGATTGATAGAATTGATTGATCAGCAGAACGCGCATAATATATAATCTATTAAGCTATACAATAAATTTATTAAGCTTAGCTAATCTATTAGATTTTAAATGCTGATACGCTTCGTTATGAACTTATTATTTATGTTTTCTTCATGCGGAAGATATTGAGATATAATTCTATTTAATCGAATGAAGAGAGATGTAATAACCTCAATTTTCAACTATATGCAGCTAAGTGGTCTGAAATGACGTTCAATAATAAGAGAAACGGATGGATAAAATATCGCCGCGATTCCACAAACCGACATTATCAGCGAAGAGTTAATTTTCCGTTCTACAATTGCATTGCATTTACCGCCACCATTAGCTCGCGATTGACCTAAATATAAGTCTATTATAAATCGCTATAGCGGTGGAAACGCGGGACGCGAGCGCGGCGCAGAAACGCGCAAAGGCAACCGTGCGCGGCGAAACAAAATTACAGCGGCAACTAATATCTCTCCGCGTCGGCCATGAAAGTCCATTTAAAGTTAAAACAAAGTTAAAACAACCGGCTGCCGCCGCTTGGTGGTAAGACTCGGCACGCCGGGCCCGGATCAGAAATTAAGGAAGGAAGGCTGTCGAGGGGCGGCGGAGACACGTGAATCGTAGCTATTTACGAAATTATTCAGGGTTCTCGCTTGCTGGGGATGTATTAACATTCCGGCCACGTAGACTATCTTCAACGGAGGGTGTTCTTTTCTTCAACGGACGTTTCGATCGGAAGGCACGCACGAACGGTCATATCGATCTACGAAATCCACTTGAGAGATGCTTGTCCTTCCGAGTATCGAAATGATCGAGTCCTCTGTAGGTCCGCGATTCGTCAATGGGCCAAAAAAAGAGAAACTATAAGAGAAATGAGAAACGAGAGAGAAATATAAAATTTAAAAATAAAAAATTAAAAATATAAAATCTTTTAATATTCCCGTATTTTTAAATTTTAATACATCTTCAATAAATAGTATTTTTAAATTTTAATACATCTTCAATAAATAGTATACATATTTAATAATATAATAATAATGTAAATTAAAAAAATGGAAATATTTAAAAAATACAAGGAATAAAAATTTTAGATGAGCTTAAAGAGTTACTGATAGAAGCGGAATATTCTGCCATATTGAAATATACGCTTTTTCCATCTCATATTTATATAGGGAAAAATCTTTCGATGCGAAGGTACATATAAGTCGGTGCTGCAATCGAAAACACGCGTTCGACGTGGATGTAAATTTCGGTGCGGTACGGAAACGTTCCATCCGCGGCTCTGGCGTTAAGGGATTATAGTTTATAGGGAAAGGGACCAAGAGAGAGGACCCGAAGGAAAATCACTCCGACATCGTGTCGATGCGCACGAGGGATTTGAAAGCCGTGAATTTCCATTTCGTCTCGTCGCTCGGATCGTCGTTACGCCTGAACGCTCCGCGATGCGGCCGAACTCGATGGATGTGATACAGAAAGAGAGAGTCGGAGAGAGAGAGAGGGAGGGGGGAGCCAAGGGGAGACAATTACACCGATTGGAGGGCATAAAAATGCATGAAGTCACCGTCGAATTCTTTAGAATTTCACGAAGCAATGACGTTACTGATACACCCTTTTCTCTGTTACTCGCTGTTGAACGCCGATCGTGTCTTCCCAACTCTCGCACGTATAAGTGTCGTCGATACGGTTAGATCGATTTTTGCAGAAGGCACTTCTGTGAGGAATAGCGTAAAATAGCGTCGCGCTGCGCATAGCGATGCAACGATTCCAGCTTCCGTAGCAACATTACATGAGATACTGCAAGTAGCAACGAGTTGTATTGCTTTAACGTGACCACATATTTTCAAAAGATGATAAGGAGAAACGTTTTTAACGATACTGATTTAACCAATATATATACATATACTTATAATAAAAAACAGAAGTGCATAATGTAAAAAAATGGTAATTAAATATAATTTATTGCCTCAATTAATTACGAGAGACATTATTTTAATGAGATATCTTTAATAAACAAAAGTCACAATGCGAAATTGTCAGATTTCTGAATGAGGATATCAAGAATATGAGGATAAGACTTGCAATGCAAACGCGTACCGTATTACATTACTCATCCCGGGCGCGATGAATCAAAAAGGACGCGATGACGCGAAACGATGCGTTTTTAGATTAATAGCGGTCGTTTCTCTGCTGTTGGACGAAATTACGATTCGGACAGGGCGTACCGCGTTGCTACCGCGCGGTGAAAGCACCACTTCATCATACTTCGTCGATCCCGCCAATTTGGATCACTGCTGAAAATACTGAGATGCTGCGAAAGTTTTACCGCCGATTTTTCTTCCTTTTTTTTTTCATAGGTCGTAACGTCTTTATCGCGCGAACTCGTAGTTCGCACGGACTCGCGTCCTTTTTCTTTTTCTTCAATGGTTTTGACGGCTCAGCGTGTTTTACTTCCTACATCGTGCAGATATGTCAGGAACTGACTTATCAATGTTCCGTGCAATACGTCTCTGGTTCAATCGCTTGTTACTCGAGTGTCTCAATAAGATCAAATATCGTTATTGCCCCGACATGTGTGAAAAGTAACACAAAACGTACGTCAATTACTCGATAAATTCGTAAACTACGGATACTTGATTTTTTTGAAAAAGAATTTAAACTGATTAAAGAACGTATAGTTTACATTAATTAAAAGATACTAACGTATAATTTAGAAATAAATCTTTATCAACTCTTGTAATTTTAATTTCAGATATAAGTATTATTAATTAAAGACAGATATAATAGGTTTAATTGAAAGTAAAAGAAATAATAACAAATATTTTGTACATATATTTCTTAACATTTTGAATAATCTAATTCAATATGAATTGTAATCTTTCATTCTGTAATCTTTCATTGTAATTGTAATCTTTCATTCTGTAATCTTCTTAGTCTAGAGTTGAAATTAGTGATTCTGTGTAATAACAAATTTACAGTACATTAAGTCCTTATTCTTGAAAAAGAATATCATGTGCAGGTATATAACGCGAGCGTATAACATCAGCGAGCATGCTGCTAATCATCCTCAGATTACGGAGAAGATTCTTAGCCGGGGGGTTGCGAATTAACATTGTGAGTGCGAAATTGAATTCGATGATGGTGGTTTTCGAATCTCTCGTACATGTATAAGACGCGAAACACACAACGGGATGCGCGACGATTATTAGCCGCGAATACCGAGGCGGCGCCGAGAAACTGCATGTCGATGCGGAAAGGGTAGACAGTGAGATCTCATCCTCCTGAGCAACACGCGTTCGGATAATATGATCCTTTCGTCGGGAGAAGAGCGAATGCGAGAAGGCAAGCGCCAAACCACTACCACGCTCCGCTCTCGAGCGTTCAACCCCGGTATCCGCTGCGCATCTCGCCCTCCTGCAGCTCGATCTCCGTGTAACGTCGTTACCTGAGAACTCCCCGAAGACGCGAGACGAATGCCGCTAAGCGTGACGCGCCGGGGCTGATACGTGCCGGCGTGTGTCGCTCTTTCCGATAATTACATCTTCGTTAGCAGTCGGCTCGAAGACGGTGGATCGGCGGGGCGGAGCAGGGGAAGGAGGGTTATACGGGAAGAGGGGACGGATTGTCGTTTTAAGGGCGCACTAATGTAATGTAACTTCGGCAGGTGGTGCACACGCACTTTATCCAACGATATCGACGTCGCTTCGGGACGCGCCGGAATGCGGGACACCTCCCCATCTCCGCGCTCTTTGGTAATTACGGTGTTCATCATTTGGCGAGAGAGCGATGCATTACGGCGATGTAACGCGATCGCGGCGCATGTAATTCAATATAAGATTTCCCGGCGCATTTCTCCAAACGTTATCCGAAAATGTTGCCTATCCGAGACGCGTCTCCCCGACATATAGCGCGACGTTCCCTCTCGGACTTATTTTAATCGACGATTTGATGCAAACTCACCGCCGACTTACGCGCCGAGTTTCCCCGCGTGGCTTTTTGTTGCTCGCGTCGCTGCTTAGAATTAAGCAGAACTTTGATAAAGTTGCAGCAACTTCGTTACAGCGTCGAGTGCATTTGGCATATTCGGGACGATATAACTCGCCTCTCTGAGGAAGACAATTTGATCAAGCGCTATTTACGGCTAAACGGCGGAGTAATTAATAATATAATGGTGCCTCCGAAACAGAGTTCTGTTTCCAGATGATTAGGGACAGAAAAATTAAAGAAATAGTCCCATATTAAAAAAATGGTTTTTAATTATAAATATTATTATAAATATTATAATTTTCCACTTTTTATTTACATACTACATATTTTTTATAAATTTATAAAAAGATAACATGAAAATAAATGAGACAATTTACAACTTCTGTTAATTATTTTATTAATTTTTTTAGAATATTTTTCTTTCCGACGGTATTATCATTATTATTATCGTCAGTATTATTTATGAACATCGGCAATTTAATATATTTTCATATATAATATACGCTTTCATATAAATATTTACAACAATGTTAATGAGAATACAGTAATTTGAGCGTTACACGGCTTTCTGCATCAAGTGAATATCTGTGATTATCTATGGGAATATCAACGCTGCCAAGGTGCATGTTTCTGATCCCAAGCAAACATCAGGCTAGTTTAATATCACACCTCTGGTGATGCGACTTCAAGTTCGGCGGGTTGATCTCAAGATTCCCAGGGAATTCCCTAAGTAATTTGTAGATTCGCCGAGTACTCAGGATTATATCAATCCTTTCCGTAGTTCAAGTTTCTCGCGTGCGTGATATGCGGTAATTGGCGGAGCCGAACCACCGCCGCATCGCAGCAACCTCACGCGCGTAGTTGTGGACACAAGTTGGGGTGCGATGCGTAATTCAGAGGAAGATGGTAATACATGCGGTGCAATGGGGAGACGCGGCGAGCGCGTACATCTTTCTTCAGCTCCGATCTCTTTCCATGCACTCCGAGCTTTCGGTCTCCTTTCGACCTTATCCCCCTTTGGTCTACATTAATGCAAAGCGAGGACATGCGGCGGCAGCGGCGACGCCGGCGACGGCGACGGTTCCGTCGTGGACCACCCCGAGGATGCTTCTTGCAAGAATAAGAGAACAGGATCGCTGGGGATGTCCCGGGATTCTGTCCTCTATCGATCTCCCGCGTATATAGACACTAACTTGTGCCCTCCGCAAGCCGTGCTATGTATCTGCCATATATACATATACCGCCTCTCTCTCTCTCTCTCTCTCTCTCTCTCTCTCTCTCTCTCTCTCTCTCTCTCTCTCTCTCTCTCTCTCAATCTCCTTCTCTGTCTCGCCCTCATCCTCCTCTTTCTCCTTTCCTCTCTCGGTTTCTCCCTTTCTCGTCCCCCTTCGCGGATCCTCTCTGTCTCCCTCGCCTATCCGTTCGCGACCACCCCCGTTCTCGCTCGCTCTCAGGTCCGGCGAGTTCCCAACACGCATACAGAAGCCCGAAGTTTGCACTCGTGTTTGTGTTGCGCCATCCCCGACCGCTACCGTCGACGCTACCACCATCAGCGGCCCCCTGTGTGTTGGTGGTACGTGTCTGCGGGGGAGACCGCGCATAGCCGCGCTCACCGCTAAAGAATGTGTTAGATGCACATAAGCGGCGCGTCGCGTGCACACACAGGGATAGACGCCGGGTCTTGTCCCCTTTGTGTTTACCGCATTATCGAGAGGCGCGACCCCCGCTTGTGTTTCCCGCAAGTCCATCAAATCCCGAATGTCATCGCGAAATTTCAACGTTAGCCCCTCGCATATGCAGTAAGCTCGTGCTATAGATAAAGGGACATGACAGAGTGAAATATATGTATATAGGATTATTACTATACCCTGCTTGTACGTACTTTGCGACTGAATATGCGACATCAAAACAGGGACAGGCATTTATATAAACGGAGAACGAAAGTCTCTGAAATTTCTCATCATCTGGCACTGACTTCTCTCGCGTACTCAATGTTAGAAAATATAATAAGGAGAGCACCAGAGTGATGGAAAGTAAATTATTATGATGATAGAAATGAAGAATGTCTGATATTTTCTCTCTAATATTACGAGCATCCATTTTCAACAAATATATATGTATAAGTTATCAATAGTTTTTTTTTTCTTTTTCATTCAACTCTTTTAGAACCCATGCCTAAATCAGCACTGCGTCGTGTTATATTCTCGTGTCTACTGAATTTTGTGAGCAATGGTCGACCGACGAACGGGACGCGGAACAAAATTGGGACCGTGTCGTTTCTCGTGCACACACGTGTGCATGTGTATCCGAATAAGTGGTAAATCCGGCGATTTCCATATTACTCTCTCTATGTACCGACATCGATAAATATTCGACCGCGCTCGGATGCGACCTCGTCGGTTTTATTTTTATTCATTTTCCCCTTTTTCCCTTTTTCTTCAAAGTACACCAGGCGTTCGCACGTCGCTTTTGTCCCCTTTCTTCGGACTTTTCGTTGCTATGCAGAACCAAGCATCAATGCGGTGTTGTTTCGTTTTGCATACAAAATATACAACACTTAATTCATAATCTGCAGATATTACCACCACGTAGGGGAGGCACATGTTATTATTTGCAAATAATTAAAATTTCAGAGAAATCGATTGTATTATTTTATAAATTGATGAATTTTATAAACAAAAAAATAACTCTATAGTACAGAAAAATACTTTCTCTATTTACGTATCATCAACAATTGATATATAAAATAAAACATGGTGTACCAACTTTTTATATTTAATTACTTAATATTTATTTATTTAATATTTATTTGTTCGATTTATTTTATTATTTAATAATACTAAAATCAAACTGTTTTATCCTTAGTATACCTGAAAAAAATCGTTATGTTAATTCTGCTTTAATTCTACTGTAATAATATAGAAAATATCACATTGTTATTTCAATCTCTCTTGCGCTCGAGTCCGATAATTCGATTACAGAAGATTACAGAAGTCGTCGCAACAATTATCTTGCCATTCACATTAATTGCATGGACATGTTTTAAAAGCGTATGTGTAATAGCACAATTAATTATCTTATTGTACCTGTCTGTGACAATATAATTCTGGATATATTATTACATTATCTGTAATTATCTATTAATTCACAATAAGTATAATATTTTAATTATTTCTTTCTTGTGTTATTAACTTTTATGTTAGTGATTAAATAATTTTTCTATCAGACGTTTTTGTAGCAATAAAAATTATTTTTTTTACATTATTTTATTACAACAATTTAAATCTTTTGATACACTGATTTTGATTAATATGCAAGGATTGTCAATTACAAATTATGTAGAAATTCAAATCAGATATTTGATCCTTCTATTATTTATATGTTCAAATTTGAAATTGAGATGATTCTGTGCATGTAAACTCGATTAACAGTTAAACGGTCGTGTGTGAATTATACTGATCAGAGATATGGTTTTAGTTAATTATATCAATGAAATTGGCAGATTTGTAAGTTAAATAATATTAAATGATTCCTCTATTCAACGTAGTGTTTTCCGCAAGCTGGTTAATTTCCGACGAAATTAAATAAAGCGCAAAAATATAGGTAAATGAAATTGAATGAAATATTATATCTGTTATAAACAAGAGAAATATATGCAAACTCGTCTTTGTTCCAGAGCGAGATAGCACAATTTCGATTTACGGAAAGGATTATTACAAGCATAATTGTTCATTAATGTCGATATTAATTATTATTTGTGCACCGTTACGTGTGGTCAGTGTTGTACGTGAGATTTATGGTACTATATGTTTTTTTATCGATATGATTCGTTGTACCTACAAAGCCACCTTTCTGTTTACTGCATTATTTAGAAGTATGACCCACTTCCGGAAGTCCATTAAATCCCGGCTAGTGCTGTCGGGAACTCGAAGTACGGATATCCCGCTCTGAGAAACTGGCTTAAACGATAGTCACGTAGGAAGTACCGCCGCGCGCCGAAGTTGCCCCATGGTACCATTGCTTAACATCAAGCGTCGTTGAAGAAAGAATTCGCAAAGCATTACGAGATTTACGCGTCCCTGGTTGCTCTTAAAGCGGATCGAATGTATCGCGTCTTTACGAACACATTCAGCTTTACGTTTGATTTTTACATGTCGCGATCTCTTGTGGATCTCTTGTGTGTATAAAAATCTAATGCGTTAGGTTATTGAGTACAAAACCGAGGCCGTGCATAAAAGAGAGACGGCAATACGAAATATAAAAATATTAATATAAACAAAGAAAAGGCTTATACGGCTTAAACTCTTAATTTGTCGCGTTCATTTATCGATGAAAATTACAATATTTTACAAAGTGCTTAGCTTTTGACAAAGTACGCGTGATACAGTGTCGCGTAATAGGCTCATTGAAAAATTGAGCATTCTATTACTGTTATAATCGGTTAGCAATCGTTTGGTTAAGTGGAACCTATCGCGCGCCGTCGAATCATTGAATTATGCATCACTTTTTGACGCTGCGTCAAAAAGCGGAATAATTTTGACGTTTAATTGCCATTACCGTGAGATTGTCACTGAATATCATATTTCACACACACGCTACACGTGCTTGCTGTGACTTGTTCCACGCTCTCTTAATTAATATGTGTTTGATTGATAGTGCGTGCACGCTGTTCGAATCGCAAAAACACGCGTGCTGGCTATTCAGTTTTTGTCGCAATCCGAGACGAGAACACTTGATGGCACGTTCCAGTTCATGGACGAGATATTTATAATCGCGAAGCCTACGCGAGAAAAAAAAATACGCGGAGGTATTAATCACACAGGAAATGTGCTACCCTTCCCTCTATCCTCGGCGAATTATGTTTTTAGATTTCATTTATGTACGCGTTTGCGCGGCGTCTTCTTTTAACAATGCAGGATTTAAATTTTTATGCCCGTTTCTCGCAGAATGCCATCATTAATCATACGTCCTTTTTACGGTAAACTCTTCACCTCTAATAAGAGCAGGTAAACCCGCGGCACCATTAGCACCAGTCACCACATGAAAGGAGCGTGCGTCTCGAGAAAGAGGATGAGGGAGATAGGCCGGGACGTTGGGATAGAGATTTTCTCCGTTGACGTGGCGATTTGTGCAAGCAACAGGCAACTTTCATTAAAGCCTTTTCGAGCCACGGTAATTCCTCGCTCGTCCCGTTTCCCTTTCTCTCTCAACGCCTCTCTCTTTCTCTCCGGCACCACGTGTCGACACGGGCCACGGGCAACATCTATGTCCGGAAGCCGGCGTGCACTTCGCGCGCGGTGCATGTGAGAGAGGAATGCACCGTGCATATGCGTGCATGTGTCGAGAGGCAGGGAACGACAGAGAGAGAGAGAGAGAGAGTCCCGGGTCATTCACGAGTTTCGCGCACGCTCTCACATTCATGCATTGTGCCACGCCAAGAATTGCCGGCGGCATATTGGATGCGCGAGCGAGCACACGGAGCGGAGATTCCTCTCGTGTGTTTAAGCGCCGTTAGCCTCGCGTACCGTAATCCCGTTTCGCGTTTTCGCGTCGCGTCGCGTCGGCCGCCCCTTGTGTTCTCAAATGTAATTAAAGCGCCTCTTTCTCTTTATTCCTCTTTCTCCCTCGCGCCAGAGGTTGTCCCACGAGAGAACCGGCAGTCAATCTCGCACCTCTTTAGGAAACGGCTTTTGAGAACGTGGGATTACTACTTGGCAGCGAAACAAAAAGAATTCATTGAAAACAGAAGCTTATTTCGAGAGCGGTAGCTACGGGACTAGTAATCAACATCGATAATTAGCAAGTGTTTGGACACGGGCTTAATCCGAGGAGATGTAAATAAATGTTTTTTAAAAAAAAAAGTCTTGTTTTTCACAACATGTTTTCTTGTGATTTTAATCGGACGTTGCCTGGCCGTGGAAATTTAAGGCTTTGTTTGAATGTCAAGATACTTAAGGGGGTGGGGGCAAAAAACGCGCGCGAAGCGAAATAAGCGAAATAAGGTAAACGGTTCACGGATAATTCCCTTAAGCGGGTAGCAATTTCTGCCTCGGTGAGGCGAGGAGCCGCATTAAAATATTAATCGCGCACTTGAACACCGCGCGAAGAGAGAATCTCGACTGCCGCCGTGCGCGCGGCGAACTGCTGCAAAAATGCGAAGTTCGAGCGGCGAACCAAAGAAATCACTCTCCTCCGTGCCGTTCAACGAAGTCTCCTTCTCGTTGAAAACTTTCCTTCGGAAGTTTTTTCTCACCCCCTTCAAGTTCTCCCTCGGTAGACTCTCTCAGCACTTCGTACGTAGGCAGCACCACCTCCCCCTCTCGCCCCCTTCGACGTGTATATCTATATATCTATATATATAAAGGAGAGGGATCTTTTTATCTGTTTTCCATCGGGCAAAACGAGTTGCCTTTTGTACAGCGGTCGATAAAGGGAGGAAATGATGATCCCTCAGGATGAGCCGTGCGCCGAGGGAACTTTCAGGCGACGTTGAAGGCTGGTCGTTTTAACGACGTCGTGGATTTGCGACGGCGACGGCGACGGCGACGGCGACGGCGGTGGCGGTTGTAGCGGTCGCGACGGGGATGATGGTGTGGGAGGGTATGGCCGTTTTACCACGCTCGTATAACGAATTATAAGGCGGAAGTCCCGCGATCGAACGACCACAAGAATCTGCTCGACACCGGAATAATCTTACGGCTATATAACGCCGTTTTACCGAGACCGTGATACCGTCGTTTCAGAAAATCGCTTATGCGGCACTGCATATCGTCGAGGTTACATATTACCCTCAGTACGCCATGTGTGTCAAGAGAAAACGAGGCAAGATATGGCAAAGTTACGCGCGTAAATGTACGAGAATTATTTCATACAAATAATTGTACTAATTAATCATTATTAATTAATTAATGTAATAATTAAGAGGCGTATGACTGAGGCTTGAAGTTATAGTCGTGTCTCAATACTCAAAACTCAGCACTTGATACTCAGTTTCTAGATTTTAGCCATTCCATTGGTTGAGCATATTGAGACTCGACTAATAACTTCCAGCCTAAGAATCTTTTCTGGCCATCATTATTTATTGTTTTTTTTTCCATTGAAAGAAATTCGAATTCCGCCGAACCTGAGTCAAACGATTTTCACTGCTGCGTACTTACCCCGATTTAATTTTAATTAGGAATGCAAACATTGTTGCAAGTTGTTCAGCGCAATTAAGAGTAATTAAAGTACGCCGGATGTGCCTCTTTTTTTTGCAACGGTTCGCTGCATTCGGGCGTAGCGAGTGATTTTTATCCCCTCACCTTTCTCCGGCTCTCAGCGGAGTTGGAAATTTTTAAGATTGTCCGGATGTAAATACAGCTCGATCGCGGATGAGCAATGAAATTGTAGACGATTGTGCAAATACATAAGACACACGTATGTACAATATCATCCAACGAGACACATACACGAGGTGAGCAAACACATCGTTTCCACGTTTCTTCGACGAAATTCAATATTTGTCCCTCGCGAATGAAAGTGTATTATCGCGTATCAATCAAGAAGAACAAATGTTTGCTGAGGGGGCGGAGGTAACTTCGACTAGTCGTCGGCGCGACGGTGCTCCGCCCTGTGTAGGAAATCACCGATCGACTAAAGGATTAATTATCCAACGATTAAATATCTGTCGATCGAGAGTTTGATCCGCTGTAATCGTATCGTGAAATCACACAATCGCTCCAAAGTTCAATTTAATCGATGCGCCAAGTTCATGTTGCAGTCCGCGGGACGAGATGTTTAAATTGTATCGCGTCGCACTGATGCAAAATGCACAAGCATTACGTGAGTCGAATCTTGCACTCGCGTTGCACTTTGTACAGGATGTTGCTGAAATACTCGGGTGAGCTTTGCTGATGGTCCCCTTGATCAAGTTGGCGCCGATTTTTCCTCGACGGAAATTTGATTTGGCTACACGTTCCTCTCTCCGTCTCTCTCTCTCTCTCTCTCTCTCTCTCTCTCTCTCTCTCTCTCTCTCTCTCTCTTTCTCTCTTCTTTTTAACTTTAAATATTAAATACTCCGACAACTAAGTTGCCAACGTACTTAATATTTGATTTGAATCGGAATTCTGTTAGAATAAAATCCGAAATTAGATATAGAATTTCGATACTCGCATGGCCGTCTTTGAAATCGAACGTACGACAAACTTTTCATCTTCAACCGCTTCAAACACATTGGTATTTTTGATCAGGAGAAATAAGCTGCAAATTGTTTGAAGATTACATTTACAAAGTTTGTCCAAGCATTTTAGGAGCACACTGTACACGAACGCTGCACATGCGGGAATTGTCAGCGTCTTTCTTCGCCTATTTCTACGTAGACTTCAATTTTGAATTTTGCGAGGATAGACGGAGTGGCAAATCGGATTTCCTGAATTGTCGAGATCTCCGCTTCTCTCGGGGAAGCATCATCGAAAACCAGTTTGAACGGCTGGGTACACGTGGTCGATAAATAGTCAGACGAGGACGTGCGAGTGTCGTTGAAGGATTCGCAACTTCGCGAGGTGACGCAATAGATTTGTCTGCCACTGTTACAGCCGTTTTAGGACAACGCACAGTTTTGTACATCGCGCTCACGTCTCTCTCTCGTCATGATTTCTGTAGGGCCGAGAGACGTGTTTCAATTTTATAAAAAACTGAATAGTCGCGTCTCGTCGAGAAATCGTCGCGTCACGGATAATATTGGCAGCCAGTCGGATATTTGCGTATCATAAAGTAACATTTCTGGGATGTCTGATAATAGTCTGTCCGTATCAACTGCGTGAGCGATTGTGTCGGCTTTTCTATATCGCGAATTGTAACGCGATATTTGATGCTTGAGCTTTGAAGCGTTTCACTCGCAAGTCTTTAATATCAATTTGCATGTTTCGAAATATTCATATCTAAAGAACAAGTTGGTTTCACGTTGGTTTCACGTTGGCTCGCTACGATGTCGCTTTAAGCGATAACCAGTTGCTAACAAATTGGCGTGACTCAGTCTCGTTTCATTCCGGGATTATTGCAAACTGCGAGCCAGGGACATAACCCAATTTAGAGCACACCGATGGCTGAAAAGTTTCTTCAAATAGTTCTGCCGCGATGCAGCAAATATTGAGACACGTCTTTTCGTTAAGGCGACGCTATTATTGCTGCGCTATAATATTCGCAACACTTTTATCGATATTTACTAAGTTTAATTACCAGCCTGTTTTCACAACCGGCACTGGCACACAAGACAAACTTAAATTAGCATGCATACGAGGCTTTGACACCGAGACACAGTAGAATTAATATTCACAGCAAGGGCAGCGAAATCCGAATCAGGGCGCAATCACGATGGCTGAATAGTGGGCGCGGAGATATAGCGTTAATTATGTGCCAAATAAATTAGCAACTTGTTGATCGTCATTAATACTCGATAAACCTGGTCAAACATCCAGCAGTCCTTGCGAAGGGCTCGTATACTTACAAGCCCTCGTAATAACAGCCGCGCGTAATGCGCCCCGTTCCCGTGGATCACGCGCGGGTTTAATACCCAATATCTCTAATCGCTATTATACACATCGCGAATGCGAATCACGCTTTCGTGTAACGAACGCGCGTAAACGTGCGTCGTTGTCGCGGCACGTTGCGCTCCGTGTGATCTAGGACAGAAGGTGAAGCTTGAAATACCGCGAAATAAAGAGACAAGGGTGAGACGAAGCGGCGGCGCGGCGAGACGTGTGAGCGTGCTGTTTTAATGGGAAATGAAAGGCACGAACCCTTTTAAATAAAGGTACGTCGCGTTAAATTAAAAACGACAAAACAGCAAACTTTATTAAAATAGAATATATTATACGGATACGCAAATGGAGTTTATACATGTACAACATCTTATAAATAATAGATAATAGATAATAATGGATAAAATCTTCACACATCGTGTGGCAAAACTTGTTTTCTACGTATGTGATGACGATTAAATATATCTTTTTTAATCGATTGAACAAATGAGCTATATTTCTCTCAATAGTTAACAATAGTATTAAACGAACGAATGCGATTGATTCCCCCGTCCTTTGATGATCCTTTGTGGACTTTCCGCTACTAATGTTCTATACAACCAGCCTCGTCGCGGTCGGTGCGCTTATATCATATCTCGTTTATGGAACTCCGGCGTATTGTTGCACTATCCTGTTCCACTCCTTCGGGAAGGATCGCTGAATGTGAGAAAGGACCTTCTTGATCTGACGTGTCTCCTCCGGGGTGCACTGTGGGCAGGAGCCTCTCAGAACCAGCGGCACTAAACCTGGGATAAAATAACGACGTAGGGTTTCAACAGAATTTTCGGGTCGGTTTTATCTAGTATGTAAGCTTATGTACGCAAGTTCCTCTCGAGATTCATGTATGTGTGCACAATATTATCGCGAGATATAATGGTATTTGATGTTTAACATTTCCGCCAGTGTATACAGTCTGTCCCGGAATCCCTGATGCTAATTTTAACCTTTCATGAGACGAGAGAGCTGCTGTGCGCGGGACGGCAAAATAAGGAAATAATGGAAAAATAAATGGGTCCGCCTTGAAAATGAATTACAAATGTTTACAAGTTACGATTACAAGTTTGAATTGCGCGTAGCAATATTTAGTACTTTCGATAAAGGGCTGAGACTGATAGGATCTCGCTGTGTTCCGTAACTTCCACTTCCATGGACATACGAAAATGTTCGACCCCTATGTTTACTCGGCGACGACGGAAACGCGACAATTAGCGTGACGTTCTTGCTCGCGTATCTCTCACAGTGGAAATTGAACTCACCGAAATTACATGGAAATTACAGCAGCCATAAACTTTGCTTGCAATTCCGATACGATAAATATTTCAAATTTACTCTGAAAATACCGAAGAGTATATTCTATTCTCTATGCTCTTTCTCTACAAAAGAACTGTAAAAATCGATTCATTTGACGAGTACGTCAAGATCGCGATGTAAAAAAATTAAACTTTTATTCAAAGTCTCGTTCGGGATAATTGCGATGTCTTGTGGTGTCTCGTGTTCTTTTCGCAAGGAGTTTATTCGTACTTTTCAGACGTCGTCCGACTGGGTCGCAAGGCGCCTCTCCCAGGGCGCACTTAAGCTGTCTGTTCAAGTAACGTTTGTCGCTCAGAGCCATATTCAGTTGTTCGTCGGAAACCCGCGATCTGCCGGATTGCTGCGTCTCGCTGTCCGACTCGGTGGCCATCGCTGCGGCGAGCAGGACGCAGGCCAGGACGAGGATCTGCAACATAATTACACATATGTATGCAAATGCGTGACCCGTAACAGCGCACCATTTATTATTACCGAACTTTCGCGATGCCGTAGCTAAACGAGCACCGGCGCGTTTCCCAGATTTACCAGGGCGTTTCACAGCAGTCCGGGATAGTCCCGCGGCATGATTGCCGCGTCGGATTTTCGCCGTGGCGACGAACGCCGCGGGATATAAAAAAAGAGGGAGGCGAATTGTTATTTTACGCGAGCTGCGGCGAGCCGCGCTCGCGGCGCGACGTTAAACTTATTAACCTCCGGCGCAGCGGCGGGCGATATCCCGACGACGGTGCTTAACGTGATTACACCATCTGCAAGTATTATGGTAAACGGGTTCCGGACGGCTTTGGGAGGACACGAGAGACACTGGAGCCGGGACGTACGCGCGCGCGCACAGATATACCGTGCACGGGGGGCGAAATTAGCTGCGCGGCCGTCCGACAATAAGGGCGGAAGCACGTCTGTCATGCGGTAACGAAAGCGGATAAGGTAGGGTTGGCCCTGCAGGCGAGGCGGCGCGCCTCGGCGAAGCACGCCAAAGCTAACACGGCTAAACAAGCAGCAACCCGCTTGTCGTCGTGCCGCTGCTATACGACGGCAGGTATAGCAAGTAGCTCCCAATCTCTGTTTGCTCGTTCTTCTCTCGTCTCCACCGTGCGCTCCGCCACGCGCTTCACCGCGTCGCGTCGCGCATCGTCGCCGGAGTTTAACTAGGGTCACCGCTTTTAAATTACCTCCTTGTCGCGGCGCAGCGATTCTCCCATTTTTTTTTTTTTTTTTCATAAATTCACATTCTAATTCGGACAGTGAATTTTCTCCTCGCGCTTTGACACCGCAACACGCTCGCCCCGCGGTCTCGCTCTCATTAAGAGGTGCTTCTTGAAAGATTCAGCGGGCGCGCTAACGAGTGTCCGCTAATTTCGCAGGTATTTGCGTTATCGCGCGGAATGATACAATTATTCCGTACCGCACGGATTAAGGAGGATTCTCTCTGGATTCTCGCAACCGCGCGAATACCCATAGCTAAAAACAAGTATTTACCTTTCATAAACCGTATATTTATTTGATGTTATTTACTGGGTATGAAACCGACGTTGAATATTGAATATACCCACTTATGATATTTTCAAAACATCAAATATGCCGCGTGATATGGGCAGCTAAAAAAAAAAGTGATCCCGTTTTCGACTGTACGTATATATGTATGTTGGTGAGTGTCGACCATTGCTCGATGATGGTCCTGCCGGAGGTGATAGTTTTTATACCCTCAAAATGAGATATATAGGTCAATTGGCTCTTTGGATTTCTGCGTCAATCGAAAAAGTACAGTGTGCGTGCGCATAATACGTATATTGTATTCGTCACGTTGCTCCGCGCAGCGCCTCCATAAGCTCGTTTCGCACGAGTTTATGGAGACGCGTTGATTATCCGACACGATAGCTCCGACGTAGGAACGTATTTCTAGATTATTACGAGCCCGTAATATACCTGAACTCGTAGGCAATCGAATTCCTTCGCGCCCTGTTTATTGGATTCCTTTGACATCCTTTGTGCTAACGTATTCGCGCTGATCGAGATCCTCTTTTGCATATCGCCTCGCGAGTAAACCCGTTTGGAAGCTCGAGCCGCGCCGCGCCGCGATCGAGAATGTATGTATGATTCGCCGACTACGCTTTTGTTTTGTCCTTCTATTTTTTTTTTCTTGTTCTTCTACGCGCGACGTTATAATTTGAATTTTTAGCCCCGCCGCTCTTTCACTGCTTTCTCCGGCCTGGATTTCGAATAACCTCGGGCTCCGCGATCGCCAATCTTCTTGCCTTCGCGGCTTTTTGCATGCACGCGTTGCCAGTGAATTTGTCATAATTGCGATTCATTTTTATCATGTTTTTCGCGTTATAACGCTAAGTATTCGAGTATACGCGAGAGATTGAATACTAAAATTCTCACTGCCAATCGCGTATTCTTTTTGACGACTAATTCAACAAGAATTTATCGTAATTTCTTCAATTTTTAATTAAATATTTGAATAGATTAATCATAAAAATTAACCGTAAAATTTTACGTTTATTAAAAATGCTACATGTTTATCAATATCAAGTCTCACAATCCAACTGCGGCTTAATCACGGCGTAATTACATTTCAAGGCGCACTTAGTACACCAGCCTCCGTCCGTCTGATTTCCCGGCGGAATCAAGAATTTCGACTTTTGTGGCAGGATCCTAATAATCGCAACGGCTCCGTAAATCACGGCCCGCACTAAGTAGATGTACATATATATGTGTGTATATATATATATATATATATATATATATATATAATGCAGGAGTGATTTATGGATTCGATGCAAGCGCGCAAAACCGCTTACTTCCGCAAACTGGTGTGGATTATAAGAATTATTGCCCGCGCTGAATGGCAAATTGGCATCGATATATAGATTTTATCGCCGGTACGTCGAGCTAATACCGGTCCTCTTCACGCGCTATAACGCGTTGGAATGTTTCATGCGAGTTCCATACACCGCATACGCATACACACACACTCCCTTTCTCTTTCTCTCTCTCTCTCTGCCTGTCTCTCTGTCTCTCTCTCCACCCTTGTACATACGGCGATCCGCATACGGGCCGTTAATTACGCTCGCATTGAATGTAACGGGTGATAATGCGCCGTAAGCATACGACGCGACGCGACGCGACGCATCGCGAAACCGCGGTGTTGGTATAGTATTAATTACGTTCATTGCCCGCGCCTGTATACAGCAATAATTACGCGCAGTTATCGACGTACTTTCGCCCCGCACCGATTACGATGATTTACTTTCGACGCGTCGCGTCGTCACGTCTACGCGCGGCAACTCGCGCGCGGTTATAAAATTAATAATCCGCATTCATCGCGGCGCGGGAGAGTACTCTCGTCGGTGAATGGTAACTGGAGATATATCAACGGAAGCAGTCCCACAAGTTATATGACCGATATCGGCGTCGCCGTTCGATAAATAATAATTTAGCGACGCGCCCCCGCCCACGTTGGCGCGGTATTATTTGCGGCCGCGTTAATTTACGGTTATCAAACTAATTTACAGTTGCTTGGCGGTAATCGAGATATACTAGCGAGATTGTCGCCGGGAGCCCGCGTCTTCTCGTTTGATATCGGTAAATAATATTACCAATAAATAACACAGCTTTCGAGCACAATATTCGCGCGGGACGAATAAATTGTGGGGAAAATTAATAGTAGATTGTAGATTAATGATTGCCGAAACTGTAGTTTTGGCAATCATTAATCTACAACTGTAATGAGCGAAACTGTAATCGTCGAAATTCTAGTGTATTTATATTAAGATTTTGTTTTTGAAAACTGCAAGTTTTTAA
Source organism: Tetramorium alpestre (assembly GCA_021460005.1). Lineage (NCBI taxonomy): Eukaryota > Metazoa > Arthropoda > Insecta > Hymenoptera > Formicidae > Tetramorium > Tetramorium alpestre. The sequence continues at coordinate 1,012,999 of JAJVSH010000034.1, read as the reverse complement.
CAATGATTAATAGATATGTGCATTTCTCTCATTTTTTATAATTTATTTTTATTGCTGAATATGATTTTTTTAACACATAATAAAATCGCATATTAGACTAAACTATGAAAAAGTATGTGTTATGCAAATTTAATAACTTATTTTCTAATTTACGTTTTAATCGTACATTTTTCAGTTTCACGAAATGGAAAAATTAAAATTAATGCAATAATTGCTACTTCATTTTTCGTTACAAAATTTTAATGTTACAAATAAACTTAAAGCTAGCGTTTTGCAGCACATCGAAATTTCATTTATTCGTTCACGTCTCGCTTAAAGGCACCTTTTAGATGTGATTGCATTAAAGATTACAAAAGCAGTCGGACAATCCTCTTCGCGATTATCATTCTGGTCGGGCGATGTTTCGACACCTTTTGCATAAGTATACGATTGCGATACGTATGAATTATAAAGTTATCGCATTGTCGATAAGCCGTTGCCAATCGCATCGCACATACAACCATCGCGTCGCGCTACGTGCGGAAATTCGATAATTCGGTTTTATTACAGGAGGAATCGCCATTTCTTTTCGTAAGATTTGGTTTCGACCGTTTCTTGCAAGCGTTGCATTTTTCCATGCACGTCGATTATTCAGTCTTTATGTGATTCAACTTCGAGATAATCAAATTTTTAAGTTCCCGTATATTATGAAACGTGTGTTTTACGATTCTTTTATATATGTACATAATAAAATATATCTAAACTAGTTATCTTTATTATATTAATCTTTTTCACAATCGCAAAATTTAAAAATAACAAATAAAATATAAAATATTTCGTTTGTTTTAAAATTAAGTTTCAACAATTTTCATAATTACTGGCACAAAATTTCAAAGAGAGAGACAGACAAGGATCTAATTTCGACGAAAATCAATATCCTGTTATATTTAGACAAGTCGATAAGGATGACATAGTCTGTCTCGTTAACTAAAAAGATTTTAATATAACATATCTTTTTCCATTTTTGTTATTTATTTATCTTTTTTCGTTTTTGTTATTCATCCTTTTTCGCATTATACGCACGTGTAACAACGTGCTGCGCTACGTGTATAAAACAATGAAATTTTCAAGCGTGCATTACAGTGTTTTCTCGCGCAAGATGCAATTATTTTGCACCGTATGATCGTTTAGCCATACAAAGGCACGTAACAATGGTACGTTATTGGTTTAATCTAATGGCGCATTAATCCGAACCTTTACATACATGTCTAGTAAACATTGTTTCATTTCAAACTCAGCAATGTAGCATGTAAAATATATCTTTATCGGCTTCCAATATTTCCCTCGTCTAAATAGAATATCTATACGTGAAAAGCAAGGACGATCGAAAATTTATTCCGCTCTTTGTCGCGGAAAAAAACAAAAATAACGAAAATGCGCAAGATACTAAATAAATTACACGAATCATTATTAATGATTACAATGCGATTTATGTTACCTCATTATTCAATGTTTACCTTTCTTCATTACCGTATTATTTTTCATATTTGCGAGCTTTAATTATGGCGTATGTTTTTTTTCATAATTTATAAAGCTTTTTTTTAATAATTTATAAAGCCAGTCTTTTTCATTTTAACATATACATAGATATGTCAAGACCGATAATTCTGGATAATTTACCTTTTTTTTTTAGATGTCTCAGATACAGACGTGCTTTGTGAAAGTCGCGCAGTTTCCGAGACGTTCCAAGCAAATACACAATTATGCAAAGCGGCGCATTTTTTGACGCGAATTTATTCGTCTCCGAGTAGCCCTTCGTTGCGAGGTAAAACGCATTACAATAAAAATAAATCGTCCGGAAGCGGCGGTAGACCCTCCTCTATCCTCGAATACTCCTGTCGTAAATGTACGACACCGAGCGAGAGTCCGCGAGGAGGATCCTAAGTAGCTCGTGTCGTATTCCGAACGTCCGATGAATAAGCTCCTCGGGGCGGTGTCGCGCGGGGGATTCCGCCGGGGCGAGAATTTTCCCCGCATACCGAAACAACCGCTCCTCTAAACGCCCAGCTTCGCTCGTGTGCGCGGGCAGGGGCGAGTCGCACTCCCCCGAGGGTGTTCTCCCACGAAACTTTAAATCACTAGCTACGTGTATATATACGTATATATTTATATATACATATATATGTATATATATATATGTACATGTATATACATTGAGCGTGCGTACCGCGCGCGCGAGAGAGAGAGAGTGCATCAACCTGTTGCGCACGTTCGTCACTCACCTTGATTGCCGGAACCATGCCGAAACCCGGGGGTCGGTCGGTGCTCAAGATCGCGCCGTTTGATCTCGTGCGCGGCGAAAAAGTAAGAAGAGAGAGTATCGATCGGTAGGCGCAGAGGGAGACGCGAGTCGATCGCGGTGGCTGATGTATGTAAGATGCGTGCGGTGATCTCCGAGTGCTCCGTGTGCTCCTTCTGCGGTCGACTCGGCTATGGTGTGCTCTCACCGCGAAATCGCGCAACGCACTGGACTTGAGAGAGGCACGTACCGTGTGTGGGCTTTTCTCCCCTTCCTCCCAATAAATACTAAAGTGTTCGTGGCGTACTACACGTGATATATACCGACATTCCGGAGAGGTGCCTACTCTCCGAATGTCGACATTGATGGAGGGGGAAAGGTGCGTGATGTACGTGAGCGAGAGGTGCCACGTGGTTTTTTTTTCCTCTCGATGAATATACGACCGGATGCTGCTATTTTATGCGACTTTCGTCGGGCCACCGTTTCTTTCACGGAAGATAAAGAAATGAGGAAGAAAGGAACTGAGCTATTAGACATTCTAGCTAGACAAGCTCTCTCGGATAGCATGCAAAAAGAAAAGGAAGAAAAATAATAGACGTTTATTACTCTGAGATAAAAATTCTGAAGTTAAAATTGAAGATAATCAGAAAATTTAAAAATAATTTAAATAAACCAATAGGTGAATTAGAAAGTTACCAATGTCAATCAAAGGATCGAGATTCAACACAACCGCTTTGTAACTTGAGAGCCTTCTCTAACTTTCATAGATATTATATTATACATATTCATAGACTTTAATAGATATTCGCTGATAAATTTATACTTCCGGCACAATTGGTACATACACGAGTGTCATTTTATCATACGCATATCGCAAAGCTTTCGCGTTTGCGTCGACATACGCGAGGCGTAACGGATTCGCCTCGTGGAATCGTGCTTCTTGGAAAAGTCGAAGTGGATCTCGTTAGGCAAGCCGATCGATTTCACTCATTGAAGAAATCACGCTATCAACGGTTCTTTTCGTGTCGTCTCCTCGCCGGAAATGGATTTCAGGTGTTATGTCACACATGGAAAAGTCGCTATCTCGAATGCATCGACCTCTTTCTCGTTACGCCTTAAAATAGCACAATCTGACTGTGCAGATTAAAGTATTTCAACGAGTAGAATTTCATGTGTTATATCACACGTGGAAAAGTCACTATCGCGAATTCATCGACCTCTTTCTCGTCACGTCAAAATAACACAATCTAAATATTTCAGCGGATAAAAGACTGACGATAATTAATGCGATCTTACCTTTAACTTACTTTTTGCTTAGCTTAAAATATGAAACCCGAAAAATATAAAACCGCAGCTTTGTTTTATTTATTATTATCTTAATTTTATAGCTAATCTTATCTTAAGTATTTTAATTTATTATTTTAATATCCTTTGCAAATGCATTGGCTGAGATATCTAAAGTTATAAAGGTAGCTCTCCATGGATAGCTAACAGTATATCATAATAAAAATATCGTCGCTTGTGATTTTTAGAGCTGTATGGGTAACGTGATTTATCGCTTCATATTTTTGATTTCTACACTTTATTACGTGTAGTTTTTAAATTCTCTGTTTTTTTTTCGTGTTCAAAAAGGCACTTTCTCTTCTCTCCCTCCTTTCTCTCTATCACTCTTTTATATGGACTTACTTGTTGGATGACACTGCATAATGATAACAAATAGAGTCGTCTGCTGAATATTCCCATATTCCGCCAACAGAATTAATCATCGCCACGTGAAGTAAAATATATTCGCCGGCATGTAAAAATACGCATTTATCTCGTCGTACGTTCAGGCACAGGTCTCGGCTTTTTACGCCGACTCCGCGCCGTTTAATGTGGCATTTGCATCGCAAATTTCACCGCTATTTCCTCCGCCGGATACATCTGATCCGCAAAGTTGCATCGTTATAAAAGCAATCCCGATAAAATCACCGATCTGTCTCTCTCGCAGACGAATAACGAGCTAACGAGCGTATTTTCGGCGTTCCTGCGCGCGTCGTCTCGGGTTACCGCTCTCTCGCTCTGTCCTGTTGACCTCTTTCTTTTTTCTTTTTTTTTTTTTTGTTACATGTACCGCGACTTTGCAATGTGGAAGCAGAGCCTGGAAAGAGCTCCCGATAAAATCGACGGGTTTAATGGGGGCGATTGGTGCACGATGCCGCATCGTTTGCGTTCGCATATTCGACGCCGTACTCGTCTGCGGCGATAACGGGTTTCGAAAGTGGGCTTCGATAAAAAAAAAAAGACGAAGGAGAAGGCGCGGGATGGGAAGCATGAAAAATATAGTTGTGATGGTGAGAGAGCGGACACGCCAATGGGATGCCTTGCCAACCTCCAATGGAATGGACCATCGACGGAGAAAAATCGTGCCTTGTATGTATCGATGAAGGTTACATCGGGCAGAATTCGGTTATGCACTCTCGAGCTGAAAAATCGCTCGTACCATCGTGTTGGCAAAATCATTTTTGTAACAGTATCCAAAAGAGGGTAAACGTGCACCGGAATTGGATGAAATGTAATCAGCTCAATTATTATTGAGTAATAAAATTAACAAATCGTAATTATGATTACCAATATTCATGATTAATCTGTATTCACGATTGATGAATAATCAAGCTAAAGAAGGCGAAATTAATTATGGATCATGATTGAATTACCAATCATTAATTGCAAAATAATTACATTCTGATTCAACAAACTAATGATTTGGATTTTAAAGTTAATAGCTTTTATAAACTTTATATTTATTAATTGGATGTAAACGAAAAACTTCAAGCTAATAAAGTAAGAAATATTTAGAGATGCCTTATTTGAGTAAGAGATAAAAATTCTTACGTGAAACTTGAATACTTGTCGTTATTTGCTACAACTTTTTAATTTCCCGTATTAAATATTTCAGCATCCAAACTTGCAATCGAAATTTTACTGTGAAATGTGAAAGTTAAATGAAGGGAGAATTTATTTTACATCCATTTTCACTTGCCAAAACTTTATTCGCAAAAATATCTGCAAGGCAAGTAATATAAACGTAATTAAAATCATTTAAATATTACGAATATCTTGATATTTTTTTATTTTAGAATTTCTCAAGTTGAAAGAAAGATTACCAATATTCGTGAATACAGATTAATCATGAATATTTGTAATGTGTTGTTTACGTTTTGTAAGCATACGCCGATGACATATATTCTCCGTGTATTAATCCAAAAATTTTTGCAGCATTTCGCTGGCGACATCCCGGACAGGAAGACAGAAAGAGAGAGGGGTTGAGGGATAGGAGAGGATTTCAGGCCCTGTCGATCGCGTTGATTTGTTCGTTAGTTTCCGTAGAGAGATTTAATTTCCCGGGAACACAACGAAAAGTGTATTTTTGTTCCGGAGATTTTCGCACCAGCGCCGGCGGCATCCAAAAGAGGGCGGATTTTCCAGCACCCCGACAAAGTCGGCGTGTCGGTGCGATCACCCCTCTCATGCTTTCGTGCTTCGATTTTTTTTTCCGCGCTGCCTCTCCGTCATCGACTCTGCCTTCCTTTTTCCTTTTTCGTCACCCCGACTAGGTTGTCGGGGGCTGTTTGAATGGGCGATCGTTTCGAGGCGATCCGATTGTTCCGACGGAACGAGTTTACCCCGAAAAAAAAAGCGAGCCCGATGGGGAAAGAGGAGATCGATGGCTTATTGTGCTGTTAGTCACGTCGTGTGACTCTCCGGGCGAGGGAGAGGACGGGTGAGGAAGTACGGAAGAGGCGGCTTGATTCACCTCGCGTTGAGTTTATTTAACATTTGCAGCCGCTTAACAGCGCAATTGGTTTTATATCCCTTCAGCGACGCGTCCCATGCATATTGAAACGCGCTAGCTCGTGGAGTGCGTGACAAGTATCGTTATTATTTAATTTGATAATAATTTAATAGCTTTATATACATTCTCACTTTATGTCGCCAACGATCGCATATTCATTTCGAGTAAATTTAATTGACTTTAATTATATACTTCAACTTCAACTCTACTAGCCCGAATTTTTAAGTACTTCTTATTATTCAATTTAATAGACCGAATTTGTTAATTTAATTATGTTTGCAACTGATCGTCTCAATCGATCGGTGTAATGATACCGCAATCAGGTAACAGGTATTGCAACGTGTTTGCCAGAAAAATTATATTTTTAAGTTCCGAAACGGCGGCGCGCAGTCGTGAGGGAAAATTAGGAAAACTATGCCGGTGATTAAGTCGATTTTAACGGAAGCGTGCCGTACATAAATTTGAGATATTGCGCGAATGTGGTTGTGTTAATTTCTTCTTTTTTTTTTCTTTCTCGTCGTTATTTACCGAACTATTGGAAAATTCAACGGTTTTATCTTTTCCCCGGGTTTGCGCAAATGGTTTTTCCGTTTCTACATGGCGCGTGTAACAGCCATAACACGGGTGAGTAGTTGCGTATAGTGAATTGCATAAATAAACGGCGCTTCGCATTTCAATTCGCAGTGTAAACGAAAGCCTTGTTGTAGGCGCCGCTTATACGTATATGAGCAACACCTCGGCGATTGGTCCTGCGCTGTAAATCCTTGACTGCCAAGTGAACTTACCGTGAAGTGGATCAACGAACGTTAAACCGGCAGATTAGAGGAGGGAAAAGGATGACGCTTGTTTTAACCCCTTCTACGAGGGTTAATCTTCTCCCGGAGAATTCGTATAACCAGCCCGTAGTTTAACAAGGGGGATTTCCCTCCGAGAATATAAATTTAGATAAACAAGTTTTAATCACATTTTGTTGCTGGAAATTTCACCGCCGCAACGTTAACGGCAATTTAATTATGTTAATTTTAAACGAATTTAGCGAGCGTCATCATTCCTCGCGCGCACGCGCGCGCGTGCAAAATCGGCGGAAAAAATTGCGCGTTTAATGTACGAGATTGCACGCCGCCGCCGCGCCGTCACCGTCGGCAACAGCCGCCGCGCCGTAACGGCGTCGAGTTACGCGAAATTAATTGTTTAACATTAAATTTATCGACAGAACCGTCCCGCGTTTGAGCCCTCGCGTAATATTGGCCGGATTGAAACCGTCTGTGTTATTTAAATATTTATTCACGGGAAATTACTCGCGTCGGCTTAATAAATTCAACTATGATTTCCCCGTAGACTTGATCTTGGCCGAGTCACGTTGAACGTTGGAAAGAGAATAGATAAGAAATCTCTTGCAGATTTTATTCTTATATCCTTTCGTTTAAAGCGTAATCCGATCGAGCAACCTTATTCCAAAAGTCCGACGAGCATCCTATCTCGATCATCGAAAATGTGGAACCATATACGTTACATTCGACGTAGTGAGTCAGCAGATATTGAATCTTTGAATCTATGCAATTATCAATATTCGTTCGCGTTCGTATCTTGCGCAAGCGGATGTTATTTGATACATTTATATTTTTCTTCCTTCGGAAAATACAACGAAAAGTTATTTCTTAAAAGGATTTTTTTTTAAATAACGATAGCTTCCGTACAAAAAATCTAATATTTGTTATTCGACGTTATTTGATACATTTATATTTTTCTTTCTTTGGAGAATAACGGAAATTTATACTTTAAAATATTTCACATTTAAAAATGTCGATAGCTTCTATATAAAAATTCTAATTTTCGCCACTTAATTGGTTAAAATCTTATATAATTCTTGAACAAAGAAAATACAGTTTAAACGTAGCAGCATATCGTGTATTCATCCATAAATATTCCACGAAAGTTTATTCTGTTTTGCAGACGCAATAGATATTTCTTCACGGCTTACAATTTGCATCGAGAGAGGAGAAACAGCTTCAGCTGAAGGACATCTCACGCAGATTTGCTGCAGCGGCATTGTTCGTCACTCCGTAGTCTGTAGAAAGTCATCCAAGTCTGGGGCCGACTTGATTTAAGCACAAAGCAAAGTTTTAAACTGCTACTTGCTACTTGTGCGTGATAAAACACGGGGAAAGGTATGTACTACGGTAAAGCGGACGTAGTGATTTGACGTTTTCACTGGCATTCGCAAGATACTCGATCGGCTGCCACGACGACGGCGACGAGTTAATCATCCGTCGACGTGAATGGCAACCCGTCGATGACGAGCGAACGAGCGGATTGAACGCAATTTTGTCATTACAGGGTGTTCGCTCGAGATAATGTCGCGGTGAACGACAGAGAGAAAGAGAATGAGAGTGAGAGAGAGAGAGAGAGAAAGAACTCCAGCGAGTTTCCATCGAACGGAAGCTGCGCGTGTTTAATGGCGGGTTAATTTTTCGTTGCGAGTACAAACAACGCGCAAACAACGGGGTCGTAATTAACGGCTCGCTAGATAACGGGCCGCTACCGCTGATGAGGAACACGCGCGCGCGGGCGCTCGTCCCGGTGATTCCATGTTTTCACCCGCGTCTCGCAGACCGTACGTAATGCGCCGTGAATGAGTCGCCTGATTACGGGCCTGTGAAAAAGAAATCCCAAGGTGAAAGTTCATGGGAACGCGTTACGGTTCCCCTCCGCGCCGTCGTCTCGTACGACACGCCGCTCGCTCGCTCGCTTAACGAGAGAAAGTGGGAAAAGTCGGCTCGGCCTGTCGTCGTCGTTGTTGAATAGACACCAACGGGCGTGCATTTCCTAGAAATATCTTATATGGACATCGAACCCGGATAATAAGGCTGCGGTAGATAGAAAATATCTATCTAGATATACGTCTTCCTTTTCTATATATTTTAATATTATTTTATTGTATAAAAAAATAAAAGACACATAGAAGAGTATTATCTCAACGAAGAAGTGAATTTTGAATAACTAGATAAAAAATATGTTTCAATTCGCAAAAATTTATTTCTTCTCTCTAGTTACACATCGAGACAACGCTTACGCAAGTTTCGAACTCGGATAATAAAACTGTAACAGATAGAAATCAATATTTAGATATATTTTTCTTTTGTCAATATTTTATTATATTTATATTATTTTATCGTAAAAATATGAGAAGTACACAGAAAAATATTAATTTTCTCCACGAAGAAGTGATCTGAATAACTGGATAAAAAGTATGTCATTTCAATTTACAAAAATTGATTTTTTTCTCTCCAGTTACATGTCGAGGTAACGCTTACACAAGTTTCGAACCCGGATAATAAGACTGTAATAGATATAAATCTATCTAGATATATTTTTCTTTTGTCAATATTTTATTATATCATTTATTTAATTGTAAAAATATGAAAAGTACACAGAAAAATATTAATTCTCTCAACGCGATGAAGAGTTCTGAATAACTGGATAAAAAGTATTTAATTAAAATTGATTTCTTCTCTCTAGTTACATATTGAAGCAATTACAAAACGCTTACGCAAGTTTCGAACACGGATAAGACTGCAGCAGATAAATCTGTCCAGATATATATCCTTCTTTTCTCTATGTTTTAATATCATTTCATTGTACAAATATGAGAGGGTACACAGAGGAGCATTCTCTCAACGGAGAAGTGATCTGAATAACTGGATAAAAAGTATATTCAATTCGCAAAATTGATTTCTTCTCTCCGGTTACACAACCGGGACAATGCTTACACGAGTTTCGGAACGCACTCGAGTCGCGGATCTCGGGAGGGCAGAGGTAAGATTGCGCGTTTAAAAGTTGAACGGCGAGATCTGGCGTGGCCGGCAGGTCGATGCTGCGCGTACTGCGCGGCCTCCGGTTTTTCTCCGGAGTTTGCCGGTGACATTATTGATTGAAAACTCGACGGCTATGTTTCGGCCGCGCGGGCGGGTTTAGCAGCGGAGTACATGGGGTACGTGAAGTGGACCCGAGGACCACCGCGGGAAATTGACACGGTTCGCAGCCGCGCAAACATCGCAGTATAATTATCGCCGTCAATCGCCAGCTCGGAAGGCAAATCGAGTGGCGGCGACGGCGGTTCTCGCGCGAACGCGGTGATACCCCGCGATAAACACGAGCAATTCCTTTGGTAAACAGCAAATGCTAAATAACGCCTGACAACGGTACGCAATGGGAAAGAAGGGGAGAAAAGGAAGACGTTCCTATATAAATCGTTACATTATGCAAATCGTATTGTAACAATCGCATTATGATACAGTCGTACCATCAACTTCTCTTGAGTTGAGGAGGATCTGGACCGCCGAAGTTTATGAAGCAGCGCGCGAGCCCAAGTTTAACTTTTTCTGCCGGGCTGCAGAGAAACGTGTTTTCACTCGAGCGTATTTTTAGTCGAAGCGCGAACCTCGCTACGGTCAATATTATTGTGTAATAATTCGTATTGTGCGAATATTGAGGATTCGTATTGAGGATTCGGTCAATACACGAAAACAATAAAAGCAAGTTCGGTCTTTATTGAAGTTTCGCCTATATATAGCTGCGCGCACCGGAAAACATTGCGCAACGTCATGCCAATGCAAGTTGACTACAGCCGATAGTTATTGGAAAAATAACTGATAGCTATCGTAGTGGCGTTGGTGCTAATAAATTTTAAATCCGCGTATGAACGTTCGCCCTTTCTTCGTGACTCAGTAACGCCATGTTATGCCAGTTTGCATTCTTTCAGCGCGTTCGCGATAATCCCTTTCAATCCCTTAAATTATCAATCATCATTCCTCTTTCCTTTCCTCCCCTCTGTTCTCCGTGTAACTTTGATTGTATGCAAGTTGTACTTTATGTATCGCTTAACGTGTTGCTTCGATATTCAAAGCGTCTTACCGAAGACTGAACAATCAAGTCGAGGCCATCCGGAGTTTCCCTCCAAATACGTTTCTATTCTATCGGCGCGATATTTCTCCGATAATAACGATCGTTCGAAGAGAGTAGAATTAATCGTCCTATTATCGGGTTCTGAAAACGGAAAAGATAGGAATCACAAAGAAATGGGCTGCCTCGTCGATATCAATTGAATGGCATTCAAGCAGCGAAAACTGCAACGGACTTTCTTGAATCTCTTCAATGGCGCTACATTTTCTCGCGAGGCGTATTAACGATCCGCCGAGCGTAAAGTGACTCAGGATACGTTCCACACCGCTGTAGAGGAATCGCACGAGTTAAATTCTTTATAAGGGACGCCGGGGAATGCTGAAGCATCCTCGATGCAACGGGTCAAGGATCGTTTCCCGACGACTCCGTTGTCGGTGATGCAATCGGCGCATTCGCTCGGACGCGATGGAAAAATGTTTCGAGCGGTAATAAACCGGCGTGATTGCGCACGTGTCTCGTACGCGTGTTTACGGGCGTATGTGCGTAATAGGTACGGATGTCTATGAACATTTGAGAATACTAAAATGTCACATAGTACTCGAATCTGACGGATCTTCGGAAAATGCGATAAAATTTTATGCGGTGAAGTAACGTTTTTTTTTATGTTTCCGAGCAAATGTTTTAACGATTTCTTTTTATTCGAAAAAAAGAAAACATCTGCCTGAAACTTCCAAAAATTCCTGCCAGCAAGAACCCGGAATAAAGAGGAAAACGTTAGGCGATTGAAGCCGGTGCGGCGTCGAGTTTTAAAGTGTGGTGTTTGAGATATAGTTAAACTTTATATTTTTAATCAGCAAAAGAGGATGTTCAAAGAAAGACGGAGAGAATTGCTTATAAATTATTTATAATCATATAGGCACTTCGCTTCTGTTGCATTATTCTTTAATGACAGCTTCTACAACCACCGATCCAAAGTCGACTTTCCCTTGGTAAAAAGACATCGAAAATTCATCAGTCCTTCCGCGATTATAAACGGGCGGCATAATGTGCTCTCCGGAAAAAGAAAACGTTATCAGGATTATTATCGACAAGTGTGCCGTCTCCGCCGCCGCCTTTCGAGACCCCTGTCTGAGCAAACTACCTAGTCTTCGTGTAATTTGCGCAAATCACTCGCTTCTTATTCAGGACACGCACAGCACCACGCGACAGATTGATTGGCGCGTCGTTTTTGTTTGGGCGATGTCGCTATTTGCGGAATCCGTTCGCGTAGGTGGTCGATTGCCACAACGAGCAATTCACCGATTGCACTCCACCACCCCTGTTAGGCCCGATTCGATTGTGATTCCTTTCCGAGCCTTTCTTTTTTTAGGACACGGTATTGATACTGTTAAATAAATGGAATCGCAGTTTCAGTGCTTTTTATTAGAGGGAACGCGTTTTGTTTTGAGTGGCGGTCTATTGCTTTCGACGAGTTATTGAGAACTCTTTTTTTTTTAAACAGAGTATAAATCTCTCTCTTTACATTTGATTTTTTTTTTGACCGATGAAAAGAATCAGTAAGATCAGTAGAATCAGTAGAAGAAAGAAACAGATTGAAAAGGATGTCGTGAAGATGACGATGACGAAGAATGTTAGCAATACTGTTAAATTACTTGTGAGGAAAGTTGAATGCAGTTTACTTCCATGTAAAAGTAAACCGCTTTCCAAAATACCCCCGATGAATTTTCATGAATTGTCCTCCTTCCGACGTTTCTACTTAATGCAGACATTAAAAAAAAATGGAAGTCATATCTGGGAAATAAATTTGAAAAGCGTTTCTAGAATCCCAAAGAGACTCCCTGTGATAATTTGAGATTTAAACGATCTATCTTCGCGTACTTTTAATATGAAGTCCGAGCAAATTGCAGCCGTAACCTTGCGTATATTTTTAAATATCAAATATTAATAATGAAACGTAATAATCGTACGTCCGCGCGGATTGCACGGAACAACGGAGACAACGTTCGATAATTGTACAACTATAGAAAACAAAGGGATATCTTCTAAGTGGCCAATAACCGTGATGATTTACCCCACTTAGTGGACTCCTTCGGAGAAATTTATTAAATCCTTCCCTCGTCCTCACGTCTTTTGTCATACTCTGTCCTCGTACTCCCGTCGAGATTCCCCTGGGACACCCCATCCCGGCTTCTTCCCCTCCGGGGATTGGCCCAGTTTTTCCGCCCCGTTCGCAACGCTCCCGATTTGTACCACTTTTGCCCGGACGAAAACGGCGACTCCGGGATATATACTCTATATCCTTCGATAAAAATAAATCGCGAGTGCCCAGGCAGTTAATGAGATCGATAGAGCCGTTAACGTGAGCGGATAACGGGGGGAAGGGGGAGGTTGGCATCCCCGCTTTTTCATATTATATATCGACTCCGGGAAAATGACCGATCGTATTAATTTCGTCTGTCCGTTTGGGCAACAGATGGACAGCTAGTCTATATCACGGATTTTCTCTTTCGCCGATGCGAATGCGAAATTATGTATGTANGTGTCGTGAACGTCACCTCGTCTACAGACATGTAATTATATTCATGTAAGAGGTAACTACGTAAAAATAATAATTTTGCGAGAAAATGTAAAAAAAAACGTTGCAAGATTTCTATTAATTTTATCGCACAATATTTCGTTTAAGAAGACATAGAGATTCTTTCTTAAAATCGTCGCTGCTTTATCATTCTCAAACATAATAGTGTCTCATTTATACTGAGAGAAAAATATAGTTACTTTGACCTCAATCACAATTTTATTAATTTCTAACGATAATTATGGTTAATATAATGATGCATATAGTTAAGTTAATCATGTTTATTCTTAGTATATAAATATTATAAAATTATAGTTGAGGCTAAAAGTAACTATATTTTTTTCTCTAGTGTAGTATCAATTCTCTACGGTTTGCTTCTCTTTTTCTTTTAAGGATTTTCAACATTGTGTTATACACTGCCTTCTTTCGGGGACAATCGTTTCGACTGATCGAACGCGTGTCCCGTAATTGCGGCAATCTCGCGTCAGTGTTAAAATAAGAAAACGAAGAGAGGTGAAGATGTGGCGGAGAGGCCACGTTTCCAGGAACCATGTATGTAGTCAAGTAGGATAGGTAGCTAGACGCTACGGTCAACTGTCCAAAGTAGACACTCGCGAGAGCCGTTTTCCGGCTGTTGAGCCGGAGTTAACTTACCGGTGTAACTGAAATAATTAAAGTGATACGTACGAGCACTCTACGACTAGGTCGTGAGACAGCTTTAAGCTCGAATGCGGATGTAGCCGCCGTGCAGAGTGTCACTGCGTGAATCTCACGCACCTGCGTCGGCTATGCACGCCGTGAAGCGCGAATAAACATTACTTCGTGGAGAACTCTAAAGTGGACAGAATTCTTATCGTTTAAGCCTGAATTTTCGTGCTGTAATATTTATTATATTTATCTGCGAATTTGATTAGTTTCATGAAGCAGTATCTTATATTAATCTTTAGTTGCTCGCGCGTCTTTGAGGATCCACTTACTTTTTACTCCTTTGATCTTTGAAGAGTCAAGGCAAATACTTTACTAATTTTTAAAATTTTGTAAATAAATATACTTATTCAATTCATTGAAATAAAATTTTTCCTTTTAATGAAAAAAGTCGATTTTCAAAGGGTTAAAGGTTGTATAATTATATATAACGATATATGTAGTTTAAATTTGGAGCGGAAAGTTCTTATATGTTTCCTTTTATGTAAAGTAATGTGTGAAATAAGATTTAATTGTTTTATAATTACGGTATTGATGCATTTTATCCTCTAAGGATCCAAAAGATTTCCATGCAGCTAATTAAAGAAATTAAAATGAATACAAATTTTAAGGTAAATTAATTTAAATTTCTGTGTTACAAAATAGGATCTTCTTTTTATACATCGTGACCAATATTTTATAAAAAGCAAAAGAGGAGAAAACCAACCTTCTGAAACTGAACTGAAAACTAACTTTCTCAGGAAAATTAGAATGCGGATGGATGTTACATACATTCGATATAAATCAATTCACATTAAAGTAAAACATACAACGAAATAGATTTTTCGCTTAATTTGTATTTATTCTAAAGATATAAATAGTTAAAACAAAAATGTGTGTGGCATTATGTTCGCGTGACATCATCAGAATTTCGCAGTGAGCCTCCTCGCCGATCGCAGATCATCACGAAATCTAGAATCCGCCGTTTACTGTCAGCCGAATTCCGTTGCCTTCCGATTTTATATTTTATAAAAAAAAAAGCGAAATAGAAAGAACAAGCCTATATTTAATAGCACATTTATATACAGTTGCGCTTGTTTATGCCATGGAACCATCTCTAAATACACATCCCGAGAGATAAAGGACACGATCCCGACGCGTCAATCGGACCAGTGTCGCCACCTAGGTCGGGCGAGGCGAGTCACGATCGCAAACAGTCCGCGACAAACACGAGCGGGGCGCTGCGGGGAAGGAGGGGAACACGCGTAACGCGACAATGGCGACCTGAGAGAAGGTTCGTGCGGCGTGTGGCGATACCCCGCTCCGTTACCCCGAGCACCGCGACTCCGAGAGTGCGAGAGTGCGAGATCGCGTTCACCGCGGCCGTGTACGCGCGCCCGCGAATGCGCGGTCGGTTCGCGCCACCGTGAGATGCGTCGCGCGCGAGGCGCAAGCCGGAATAGCGTACGGACAGATCGCTCGTCCCGCTGAGGCCAGCAGCAGTAGCAGCAGCAGTAGTAACAGAGATCAGCAGCGTCAGCGGCGGCGGCAGTGGCGGCGGCATCGGCGGCGACAGCGATTTCACGAAAGCGCCGGTGTCGAACGACTCCGGCGAGAGAACGACCGTGCCATGCACACGATCACATCGTCGCGTCCGCTATAATGCGCTGGTGAGTACGGCTCCGCGGCAGTGAGGCACGCGCGCGGGGGGAGGGGAGCGAGACGCGCGCTCCCGCGCCCGCCGCGTAGGCCCGGCCGGCTTTTTAAATCATCTGGCGCGTCGCGCGTCGTCCTGCCGTCTCTACCTGCCCACCCGCGAGGCGCCGTAATGTCATCACCACGCCGCGGGTACCGCTCCGCGACTCCGGACTTGCGGAGTCGCCTTACGGGGGCTCGATGCTGAGTCCCCGTTTGGCTTAGGTTAGGTTAGGTTAGTCTCTGCGCGAGAGATCGCGAGGTGGAGTTTGTTTTGTTCCCTTTTACGTTCGCCGCGCGACGGGGGTCTCCGCTATTTTGTTGTACCGCGGGTTTCTTATCGAAGATACGGTTGTGTCGTACGTCGAGGCGCTTCTCTCACTTTCTCTCTTTCTCTCATACACGCGCGTACACATACACACACGCACACAGGTGCATACTGCATAGGCTCTGTGTATGTGTGCGTGTGCCCTCTCTTTCTCTCTCGCTCGCCTTCTCGAGCTTCTGTCTCGTTCGTGACGGACGAATGGTCGTACCGCTGGCGCGCCATCCGAGGTAACGGTAGTAATTTCGTTATTTATATCGGCATATGTAAATATAGGCGGTACGCCGCGATGTGTGGATATGCGTGCGCGGGCTCCGAGGTTGCGTGCACGCGCGCGTACGCGGGTGTCCGTGTCGCGTGCGTGTGCGTGCGTCCTCGCGCGCGCGCCAGCGTGTTTATAAATGATAAATCTCACGCCGCGAGAATAATTTTAATGGAGCCGCGACGCGATAAGGACGCCTCGCTATCGCGCTATCCGCGATTCTATCCCCGGTATTCGCCGCCAGCCCGATCGGTGACTCGTACAGAAATTTCTCAATCGGTGTCTAGGATATTGTCAATAAAAACTGGTCTTTAATTGTCTCGCATTTTACGGCGACGTAATTGTTAATGAATTTGTTGCGAGAGATATTTGTGGTGATGCTGAGTTTCTCGCGTTGTCCAGATAAAGATATTTGCTCTCTGAACAGTTGCAACGAAGTAGATAGCTGTGTAAATGAAGAAAATGTATATTTTAATCATTTTTTAATTTATGAACACATGCTTATTAATTACAATTATCTTGTGTATAAATCTTTATTAATTACAATATTATTACATCAATTATTATATCAATATTAATTACAATTATCTTGTGTAGAAAAATCTTTATATACAAACTCATAATATATTTAGGCATGAAACTAATATTTATCTATAATAGTCATAATTAATAATTTTATTAAAGATAAAATATAAACATTAAACATAAATTTGTTTGCATTTAGTTAAGCTTTGACTTCATTTAACTCTTTATTAAAATCAAACATAATATATTTACATTACGACTAATGAATATTTGCCTACTACTCCCTCAGCTTTCTACAAATATCAACGAGTAGATATTTACAATTAATAATGTGTAAAATTAATGATTAAATCATTTGATGATAGATAATTCTTTAAGTCATGTTATAAGATTTCCTTTTACTTGCTTTTTAACAGTGGATTAAGAATAATTACTTGCCACGAAAATCCAGTGGTGCTGGCATGATAAAATAAGGGAAGCAAAGGAAATGAGCCACAATATTGCGGGCATGCCACCCTACACGAGGATGCCATTGGGGGGTATGGGAATGGGTGTGAATATGGGTCCCAATGCCCCACATCCTGACTCTTCTGCTCATCCCCATCCACCACCACCACCACCAGCCGGTACTAATCCTAAAAAGAAGAGGCGTACGAATGCAAGTGTTGCTCAACCACCTCCGCAGCAACCTCCATCTGTACAGGTAACTTAACTTTGTATTACAGTGTATTAGCAGATAAAAATTATTATCTTAATATTAATCTAATATTTATCCAACAGGACTTACTGCCCCCGCCCTTAAGTGGTTACGGTGACACAATAGTAGCAAGTAATCCTTTTGATGACACGCCACCGCCAACCCCGCAAAGTCCAATGATGCATGGTGCGCCTTCACATATGCATCCTCATCATCCACATCACATGGGTGGTCCTCCTATGCGAGGTATAAGCCCTTTAACGACGATAGGTGGTATGAGTCCTATGATGCCACACAACATAGGCAATATGAGCCCTATGGGTAATTCACCCATGACAAATCATATGAATCACATGGGAGCTATGTCTCCTATGAATCATGCTCCTATTGGAGGCATGAGCCCCATGAATAACATGGGCCCGAACATGCCCCCTGGTCCGATGAACACCATGAACAATCACATGAATATGAGTCATATGGGAAATACGCAACTAAGTGGTCCGCCTATGGGTAGTCCGATGAATAATATGAATAGTGGGCCTATGGGTAGTCCGATGAACAATATGGGGCACAATATGGGTAGCCCTATGGGTGGACCTTTAGGTTCTCCTATGAACATGGGAGGATCTAATCATATGCCTAATGGACCAATGAATATGAACAACATAAATAGCCATATACCGCCCAATAGTCCATTAAATGGACCGTCATTAAACAATGTAAACAGTCCATTAGGACACAATGGATCTCAACCTCATCCGAATCATATGGGAAACAATCTTAATAACTTAGGAAGACCTATGAATGGACCTATGACTACTATGAGTTCGATGGTGTCGAACAACATGAATATGACTGGGCCAAATCAGATAAACAACATGAATATGGGCGGTCCAGGAATGAGTAGTATGTCGAATATGAACATTAGTCATCACAATCAAATGGGAAGTCATATGACAGGTCCGATGGGCACGATGTCTAATAATATGGGTGGTGGACCACCCATGGGACATCCTATTAATTCTATGGGAGGATCTATGCCACCACACGGGTTCCAAGGTCCGCCGGGAATGGGTCCAAAGCCAATGCCAATTTCCGCAGGCAAAGTAAGTTATTCTTTTATCAAGTATTATATGTTACTTGCAATTAATAATTAACTTGTAATGACTACATAGCAGCTTGTGGATTATTTTTATAGATTATATAATTATACAAATTTATTTGTAATTAATCCATTTTTGCAGATATATCCTCCAGATCAGTCAATGGTATTCAATCCACAAAATCCTAACGCGCCACCGATTTATCCTTGTGGAATTTGTCATAAAGAAGTACACGACAATGATCAAGCAATTCTGTGCGAATCAGGTTGTAATTTTTGGTTTCATAGGTGAGTTATTTAAATGATGACCTAACAATAAAATATAAAACGTGCGTTTTGACAACGCAATTATTTCAGGAGCTGTACAGGATTATCAGAATACGCTTATCAATTATTAACGGCAGAGGTCTACGCGGAATGGGTGTGTGATAAGTGTTTGCAATCGAAGAACATACCCTTGGTTAAGTTTAAACCATAACACTTCGTGTCCCGTCGTTCATGCGACGCTCCAGTGACTATTTGTTAGCGTTTATATGTGGTACACGCACATATGCGTGTGCAATTGTGCACACATATACCCCCACACTCACACAACACACACATACAAACACACACACACACACACACACACACACACACACACACACACACACACACACACACAAACACACACACACACAAACCCTAGCACATGGTACGTATTAATGCACGTATATCGTGCATTCAATATAAAAATACGCTGTTTGTTAATAACTTAGCTTTAACTTGTTGAAATATTAGGATATCATTGTAAGTTGTATTGATGAATATCGATGCAAAGATAACATTGAGATATTTTAATTTCAAATCTGTTTATGACAAATGGATTCATACATAATGGATTCATAAAATTATTAAATTAATATTATTTAATATTATTTAATATTATTAATATTGAATTTTGCAGATACTGAATTGGCAAACAAGTTTTGTATTTGAAAAATCAACGTATAAAATATTTTAAAAATATTTATGGTCCAAGGATGTTAAAAAAGATAGAAAAAAGAAAATATTAAATTTCTAAATAGCATAAAGTTTTTAAAATTTGCGAAGGACTCGATATTTTCACGATTACATTTAATTCAAAATTAATGATACGTACATATGTTCGATATTATTAGCAAAACAGAAATAAGACGTATATTAGAGACGAGCCGCGAACAATTTTGCATCGTCTTTGTTTTATCCTATATAAACGTTCCTGACATAATAAATGTTATCATCTATGCAATTGATATTTAAATATTATTTATAGTGTTAATTTTACCAATTTGTACGAGTACCATTTGTCATCAGAATCGTCAAGCATTAATTATGATTTTTTCAATATTTCTGGAAAGATATGACCATTAATATTAAAATCATACTGATATGTTTGTGAGATCATATATATATAAATCATATATTACTTAAATTATATTTGGTTTATTGCAAGTAACGAATATATCGCCTTTATCATGCAGATGATATATTTATTGTGATACAAATTACACTCATTGATTGAAGATTGACATAAGAGCTTATCGCAAATCCTATTTTTATTGTTAAAGCTACATGTTTTATTAAATTTAAGTATATGACTCAATACAATCAGCATGAATGGAATTAATTTACTCCATTCAAGAAACGGAATTACACAAACCTAAATGCAGTATTGGTACTCCCAGGCGATATAGTTAAAAATGCTGCAATTCTTATATTTTTATATATCATATATTTTAGTATAAAGAAGACCATGGTCCCTTAATTTGACTTTAACTTGCTTTTATTACTTTGCTTTATTTTATTATTTTGATTATTTAATTTTTTTCTAAATCTAATAGAAAGCAAAGGAACTTTTATTTATTTTTCTGGTTTTTAAATAAAATGAAAGATGAAAGTAGAATAAAAAAATAATATAAAGCAGAAAATTTTCATAAGTAATCCAAAATAAAGAAATTGCCTTTCATTTTTGGGGGAAATTTAATAGTAAACTCGATTGAATGCATAATATACACATTAGCACATATTTAAAGGTTGTTGTACACAAATAGTATAAAAACATACATATATATATATATATATATATATATATATATATATATAATATATAAATGGTATATATGTACTATATAAATATAATATATATGTACTATATAAATGGATTGAATCATACTTGATAAAATTGTATAATTGGATATGTTTATTCATCTAAGATGATTTTATCCAAAGTATATATATGTTTTTATATATAGATTATATATAGATAGATTAATGTATAACAGGCTTTATAATTTGTGCTAATATTAATGCAATCGAATTTATTATAAGCAAACTAAGTTTGAGTGTTAAGTTCAATTTTTAAAGTAAAGTTTTATTTCTTTTATATTAATCATAATTTGGTTGATTATACAATATTGTTGCCATGGTTTAAATTCTTAATTTAACTACGCGGTTAAATTAGGATATAAGAAATATATTTCTAAAGTTGTGTAAAAAGTTTTTATGGAAATGATTTATTTATGAAGTAATCTTTAATGAGATTACTTGCGCACACAGCAGGAATTTATTTGACTGATATTAACATGCAAGTTTTTCTACTGTAACAGAGATTTTATAACCCAAGGAATTCGATAGAAAATAGAATCGGCATAAGCTTCTAGCATTTAGGCAGAGCTAAGTGCAAAATGAAATTGTTAAAAACTGATTAAAATTGTAACATTTTTGAAATTGCAGATTAGTCGCAGATTAGTCTTGCTAGTATTTATTTTTTAATTTGCAATTCGTCTGAATTTGTCATTTATCTAATAATATATAGCGAATTTGAGTAGTGCACATAAAGACTGTTGTACACAAAGTGATATAAAAGCATACCATAATATATACGTGGTTGGATTAATGAGATGCTCGACACAATTGTTTGGTAGATACATTGGGCTTTTCAAAGCATTTATATCTATTTAGATTATAAATTAATGTACAACAGACTTTGATCTGCACTAATGCATCGAACCAAATTCGTTATTAAATCCCAGTTATTTCAAAATAAAATATCTCTCAATTTCATGATAAGGAATCTGTGCACACTTAACAATTTTAACTAGTTAGCATAATCTTTGCATCTGCCAGGTTTACAGTATCGATGATATGAATATTAAAAGGAAGAACTGAGTGTCGGGAATATTGTGAGGAGATTAACTGTTAAAACAAGGAAACTAAATTCCGTCGGCAGCTAATACAAAATTATCGTCTACGGATTGTATAGTTTTTTATATGTATATGAAATATTAGCCAGATATATATATATACATATATATATATATATATCATTTAATGCCTGTATTAAACGGAGATCTGACTTAACTAACAGTGTTGAAATAATTAGCGTTTACTATACCTCGATTAGATAACTTCGTTAATTTACTCTCAATGTAAAATTGACGAATTTAATTTTGGATTAAGAAATGTATTTTATATGTCAATTTCTTAATCTAAAATTAAATTATTTTTTACTCGGAGTCTCCGTATAATTCATGCCTTAAGCTTGTTTTACTGTAATCGTTTTTAACACATATTATATGTGAGTAACATACACAGGATCCTACATAATGCTCATATTTTAGTATTACAACGAATAGGATACCATCTTCACATATCTTCTTTCTATATTTTCTCGCACGGGTAGGAAGGCTACGCTAAAACCTGTTAACATTGCTTTTATTACGAAAGTTGAAAAAAATGCAGGGGATTAAGCGATCTACAAAGACTCTTACACAGATAACATTATCAATGGCCGAAGCAGCGGATGTAATCATTTTCTAGTACAAAAGAAGTAAATAAGCTGTAATTTAAGTGACTAAAGATAATGTTTATATTTTACAGAATTAAGCCATGAGTGATTATATTTCTTTAAAGACGATTGCTACATATTCATTCATAATACGAAGTGTCCATCTCGACTGCAAGTCACGTAATTCCTTTCTTTGTTTATCAATAATGATTTAAATATATGTTTTATACGATGGTAGCTTAACCCCCTCTTGTAAAAATTTATTCGAAACAAATGCATTTTATGTGTCCAACTGTTTATCTCATTACACTCTCTTCAAGTGCAGTTACCTTTATTTTCAAGAAGTATGTATATATGCTGGAACTTATGACAACTTTTTTTTAATGGAGATGGAAATATTTCGCATGAATATACACATTTACGGTCTTTTCTTTTTATAAGCGGTATAATATATAGGCTACCGTATAAATATCTATTGACTTTATGTACATAAGCCTTTCTATATCTAAGATTTAATATGGTGGAAATCAAGTGAGAAAGAGAGCGAGAGAGACGCGCAAATATTCGCCGCAGTCGCACAGTGGTTTTATGTAAATAATATATATCACGTTAAAAAAAAAATTCAGATTCATCGATCGTAATGTGTTGGATGTATTTCGCACTAATTCTTGTTCTTACAATGACGTAACATAGCGTCGTTTACAGTCGAGGAGGCCGACGTTACATCGCCTACATTGCGTGGATTTCTGCAAAATGTGATCATTTGATGCCAATTACGTTTTATGTTTGAGAGAGAATGGAAAATTGTAATCTAGAAAGTTCGACCGCGATTTAGAAATTTAAGTGACAACAACGCACATTCTTGTCGTTGTCAATTCGGCACATTGCTTTACACACAACAAATATATATATATATATATATATATATATATATATATATATATATATATATATATATATATATATATATATATATATATGTGTAACTATATATAACACATACATATACACACACATACACACACACATATACATACACACACAACACGATACACAGTATTATTTTGTATAAAATTTTGGATTATTGTTATCCCGACTTCGGAACTTTGAAAGAACTTAGAATTTTCGATTATGTCGTAATCTCTCGAAACACGCGTCTATTGCAGGCTCGGTTTACCGATTGCGACATGAAAAAGAATGGAAACCAGAAGGAGAAGCTGAAGAGACGGTGAGACGCTGCGACAAAACGACGTGGACGCGATATCACGAACGGGACAAAAACCAGTACACGACAAATTGTTCATAGATTATTTTTTATCATGTGAATACAGAATATATATCAGCAATAAAAATTGTTATACATATTATAGACTGACGTCTACGTATGTGTGTATGACCATTTACATACGCACCGGCGCGTACCTAATTCCCACTCTTATGCGACGTGTACATGTTCACTTATATATCTATTGTACATATTTATATGGCACTTTAAATAACAAGTCGATACATTGTTGATTTTTATATTACTGTTCTCTACCTTGAAACAGCATCCGTTCACACATCACGAGACGTATCCCCAGGTTCGTTGGATTTCCGGATGTTGAAAGGAAGATTCGTTTTACTTCTTTTTGCTTAGAATTCTTACCGGAATTTACTTAATAAAGTGTTTCTAACGCGGCTAACAAATTATTTTATAGAAATATATGTAATATATTTAATGTGAAATTGTATTACTCAATATTACGAATCTTATTGTTACTAATCTTCATTTCTATATCAGCAGTGTTAATAGCATGACATTGCATTATCTTTATAATAGTCTAAATTTTTTTGGTCAATTTTGTATTAATATATTCTGTATCCTGCTTTTATATCTTTCGAAAAAATAATTCTTTTATTATGTTAAGTGATGTATTTCTTTGCTTTTTCTTATTCTTAATAGATAAGATGGCCCATTTTCAGTGCTGAGTCGCAGCTCTAAAAGAATTGGATTGTAATAAATAATTATATCCTAATACGTTTTAATTTATATATCATAAAAAGTGTAGATTATAAAAATATAAATGCAGTTTACTTATTGTTAGATTTTGCTGAATGGAAGTATTCTCTTCTTTCGAGCGTGTGGAGCCGCAAAGTATTCGACAGTGTTCTAGCAACGTGTGCTTTTGTTACCCGTCCCACGTGATTATTAAAGTTCAGTTCTTCCGCCCATAGTTTTTGTGGTATTTTTGGACGAACGTAAACCATCGCTTCGTTGCATGTTATCCACAAGCCTGAATTAAGGAATAACGATTTTAAACGTTTACAGAACTAGGCAACGATTTTTTTAAATTTACTCATAATTATAAACGTCGATGCTTACTTCTGTTCGAATTCTTTAACTTATGCTGATGTTTCATTAATTTGTGCTAAAAAAGAAAGTTACACATCTCTTTCATATATTTATTCAACATTTACCATTAAATGTATTTTTTTTTTCGCTTTGTAAAAAGTGAAAAAAGCATGGTTCTGTCGTTTTAAATGTTCTTACATTTAATTTATGATGTAAAATCTGATTTATATCTGGATTTGATTCTCTAATTGTAAGATAAGCAACAACTCGATTGATGAAAATATAATTACTTCATTTTCTTTGAGAGAATGCTGTAGGCATTGGTCCGCTGGTTGCGTGGCGTCCAGATGGCTATTTTGATGGGGCTTGTGCGAAGAGGAGCATGTGCTGTGGTTCGTGTTCGCCTGTAATCCCAGTCTGCCATACAATCCGTACTTTCTCTCGTCGGTGGGTCGTAACATGCCGTTTCTCTTCATCGCCACGTATATCTGCTCGACCATGCCATAGCTCTTGATGAGAAAATCCCTCTGTGCCAGGGCCGTTATTCGCTCTCTCTCTTCAGACTCCGATATGATTTCAGGCTCGAAAGAGTACAGGGCGTTGGTAGGAGATCCCTGTGCGTCCTGTTTATTGATCTACGAAAAAGCGACGATGAAAATATGTTTGCTTTTTTTCCGGGACGGAGGAAAAGTCCCATCTCATTTAACATTCCATTTAACTTCCGCCGAATCGTCGTATTTTCTAAAGAAGAAAATTATTCTCTTCTAATTTTCGTTAATTCTTTTTTAGAGAGAGAGAGATGAGATATTTCTTTATATGAATGACAGTTTAATTAAATAAAATGCTCTATTTTACATATATTTTATACTAACGTTGTTCCTCATCATTCTTGCGGATTTGCTTTTCTCTTGCAATTTTTTCGGTGCGTATAAACTTTCAGAGCCTAATTTTTGTTCGCTCCATTTTCCAATTATTCGCTTGCGTTCTTTCCCCCTAGCTTTTAGCTGAAATAAAACAAAATGGAAATGGCCCGACTGAAAAATAACAATTAGCATTTCATATTACCTGAAAATTGATATTATTCTGATGATGGATATTATTCTGATGATGGATAAAAGCTTTATGATATTATACATTTTATATTCGTAAAAGTAATATCGCATTTTGTTACATATAAAAATTATATTAATAATAACTTCAACATAACATTAATATGAAAAGTTATTTCATGATTCCACAGCGTTCAAATCGTGAATTGAATTGAAAGTGAAAGAAAAATTTACCTCATTCTCTTCTCTCTCTATTCTTGATGCTTCTTCTCGCGCTCTCGATGCCGCCGTATCTTGGAAAACGGACTGGGTATTCTGCGTGAAGAAAGGCTGGTATTTTTCCTCATCCAAGCACGGATAAATTCTTCGGAAATTGCCCATGTGGTCGTCCTCCCACTGAAATTGCCTCTGCATGTAATTTTTCTCGTTCCTCTCGGATTTCATCAAAGTTGTCGTGTCGTTAATTTGACTACGCATTGTAACATTTCAATTCATTATCAGATTTTTGTTATAACAATTTTTTTAATTCTAAGTTAATGTATTATTATTTATAAACTAAGACACTTTCGACAGATATTATAACATGCTAATTAAATTTAGATTTAATATATTTTACACAATACTTATAAAAAATATTCGTAATTGTATATTATTTATCACTAATGAGTTTTGCAAGATATTGACCGAAATTAGTTGCTATAAGATTAATGCAGTGAAGATCAATTATTTGTATAAATTATCATATTCTCTGATATTCCACTTGCCTAAGATCCTTTCCGTTTAAGCCCTGTAGTAGTCGCTCTCTGATACGCTTCCTATCTTCTTCCATTATTTTCTTCTTATTGCATTGTTGTAAATTTAATATATTGAAGGTATCCATCAGCAATCCTTCTTTTATGTCTTTATCTATTTGTGCATCTGTATGAAAGCTTGGCGAGTGATTTACCTGATAGATTTACTAAATGTAGAGGATATTTAATAATGTTCCTTTTATATATTGTTTTCCCGAGGGCTTACCTCGAGAAGATAAGGCTTGAGCTTCCAATCGAGCAAAATATCGAATCCCAACAGCTCGAAACATGCACAAGTCTTATTATGCATCGAGAAGCATGCATGATAGCTATGTTTCAAGACGGGATATGCGGCGATTATGGTTTTAATTATAATTTCATCTATCTTGCTCCACAATTCGTTCACATCGATATTTTTTGCCTTTAACCATTTGTTCAACGTTGATATTTTTCTGTAAAGTATAATTTGACTATCGATTGACGCTTCATTGCTAATTCTATTTGATCCGATATATGCGAACCTCTTGCTACCAATCTCATCATCAATAATGTACATTCGGCTGTGCTTGTTAATGGAGTAATTCGTCAAGTGCATGAATATGTTTGAAATATTATAATTGGCTGGTTCCTTGTATTTGCTTGTAGCAAATCTGAAAACATAACGTTTCACATTTTTCAATAAGTTAATTTATATAATTTTGAAAAATAAGTATATTCATATATTTAATAATTTAGAAAGTATTTAATGGAATATTATATCTCATAATATTTATTTTTCAAAATTTATTTTTTAAATTAATACATGTCTTACCTCGTGAGCCCTTCATTGTACACATAGACCCTGAGAGGATCGCATGACGTAATTAGTGCGTAAATACGTAGATCAAATTTGTATCCGTCTATTAAGAAGGGCTAAGGACGTAGTAAAAAAAATTGTATGCATTATACTTGCTTTGCAATTGCGAAATTTTTTTTATTAAGATCGCGCATATTCGTCGGAAAGAAATCTATACAAATTTCAAAGAATCTCCATGTAAAGGAAAGAGAAACATGCAAAGGAAAATTTTTCATATTTAGAAAAAAAGCCGGTCGATTTTTCCGCAGACTTCCAGTGATATTTTTCTTGCAGGAAAAGATTGATCTTTCGTACCCTTGCGATGTATATTTGACAGATCAAACGTTCGCTCGGTTTGATATCCTTTAAATGTTTCGATAGATAAATACCGCGTCCTTGGCAGCCCGTATCCGGTTTGAGGATGAAGGTTCTCGACCTTCGCACCTTGGAGTATTCCGTCGCGTCGCCGTGACTGGAAATCAAAATCCAAAGTTTCCGATCTGCTCGCACGCTCATCGACTTCGGGAAATATTGATTATTCTTTATCGCCGTAATGGCGAACCTTTGGAATTTACGACCGGGAACCCGAGAGCGGTCGTTCGGAGAAGCAAAACAGAATAACTCACATGTATGTACGAGAGTCTCGTGTTTGTAAAATAGATAAGAGGGGTCTTTCGATCAATAGATTGCACTCTTTATTTTGACACGTGAAACTTTTGCGGAGAATTACTATTATGATATTTTATCTTGTTGGCTATAATTATTGTAATTGAAGAAATACGATTATATCGGGATATCAAGTTTCAATTAGATTCAAAGCTATATATGTAAGCCGACCGTACAATTATTGACCATTTAAACAATATTTTATCCGTGAGAGATGAGTATTTTATGAAAAATTATGTTTTAAGTGTTTAATATAACGGATAACAGTATTGCGATAAAATTGTACGATTTATGTTATGTGATTATTTAATGTACTCTCGATGCACTGCAAACATGAAATAGGAAATTAATATCAAATAATTCCTGGATATGTCATGTTGAAAAATCCAAACTTCACGTGAAACACCATTATTTCAGTCAAGGTGCAAAGAATATCAATACCATCAATTTTATAATGCTAGCTAGTGAGATCAAGATCAGATTTTTCAACATGATATCCAGAAATTATTTGATTTTGATCTCACTAGCTAGCATTATAAAACTGATGGCAGGAAATTAATGTTTATTAATTGAGATGTATATTAATCGAGTGAATATTGTTAACGAAATAGTTCTAATAACGAAGTTATATTATTAACGAATGATTCCAGTTATTAAGATGAGTTATCTTACTCCGCGGGAAAGCACCAAGTTTTCGGGAAGAAGTTGTAGTCCTTCGGGAACAGCTTCTGCATGCGATTGAGATTACGGGCGAGTAGATCCTTCCTACATATCTCCGTCATCCCGGGGAAATGATTGACCCTTTGGAACCTCCTCATATCCTTGGCACGCTCCACGCTGACGCTCAGGTCGGTCCAATAGAGATCCCAGCTGCTGTCCTCCGTAACTTCCCTCATCCCAAATCGCGCGGCCACACGCCTAACCACGTCGTACTTGCAGTTCGCCGTGCAGATTGTTAAAAATCTATTTTGTTAAATCGAAAGGTCAATTCCGAACTTCCAAACGGGACGTGTAAATCTTCGCAGTACCTCTGCCTTCTCTTCTTCCTGGCTTTCGACGTTTCTTCCACGTCCTCCTTGCGCCGCTTTGAATCACTTCCCTCGCATAATGCGTCTATTCGTAAAGTTTTATTAACGGATCGTAAAATAATACGCGAGCGTAATAAAAATAAAAAACTCGGAAGACTTAAAGCGCAGGGGAGAATGGTATTGAGAAAATGGAATTTTTATAGAGCTAATATTAAGTTTAAAAGATAAATTTTGCAGCAATCAGCAGCTGAGGCAAGGAAAGTTTTTACAGAGTTTTCATTATATTCATAAATTCCTTCTTTTTGTGCATAGATTTGCTGTTGAAATTTCAAGTTTGTCTTTTCAATTTTATTAGATTGAACGAATACCTGTATTATTGCCTTTATCTGTGGTAATCGTCCAATGATACAATTCGAAATCATGCTTGGCAACACCTATTCTGTCGTTTGCAAACGAGACGTCCGAGGAATCGTCGACGTCGTCCTGATTTTGAGATACGGTCTTGCAGGATCGCCCCTCGACGCTGGTGTCGTCGACACTTTCGTCGTCTGTCACACTCTCGTTTCTGAAATTACCGTTTTTGGAATCGCGTAATATCACCAACGGACGCGCATTGCTGTACTCAATAACGATCATGACCGCTGCTGCTTTCCATTATTCGATTATTTCAATCGCGCTGTCAGTCAATTCTGCGTCAATTTCGATCCGAACTTCATCCCTCTCACATTTGCCGCGTACGCACGATAAATCGTATTAATCGATACGATTGCTGATTTTCCGTCCATTGGCACTCAAACTATATTGAGATATTTTTTTTCAACTGGTAACTGTCGTTTGTTGTCTTAAAAATTATTATTGTTAATTTTTTCGTAAAAGTCTCAGCAGCGCTCAAATTTGTATTTAAATATTCAAATTTATAAGTAGGTAGATATAAAACATTTTTTGGATTTATAATTTGAGTTTTATTAAATTATTTTTTATTCGTCATAAATTCTTATTATAATATATAAATATTAAGAATATAGTAGCATGTTTCTCTGTATAAAGAAAACATTTTTTAAAGAGAATTTAAGAGAATTTTTAAAAAAGAAATTAGAGTCAAATTTATATACATAGAAGCTATTTTTACTATATTGACGAGCGTACCTGTCGTTCTTCCTGTTTAATTTTGGCGACGATAAAACGTAAAATGCTGTCGCGAATGGAAACTCGTGCGGCCGATATAGATCGTACTGCGACTGGAGGGACACGCGTCACCAACGTCTGGCTTTACGCGACTACTGCGGCATGGTCGACATGTAAGGTATCTCGGTAAGTTAGTTTGGTGCTTTAATTACAGCCCGACGACCATATTTAGAAATTGTACAGTTACGGAAGTGATCACGACACGAAACTTTAAATAGGTTGGTGCGCCCAGATTGAACCCTCGCGCGTTTATGTTCGTTTTCTTGACGTTTAATTATGTTTCTCGACTTTTTGCCATTGTTATGCGAAACAGGCAGGTCTAAAGTAAGAATTACGAAGGTATCGATCAGTGTCAAATAGATACGAGCGATGCGGATCGAGAGAAGTCCTTGACAGTAACACCCATTCCTCGCGATGGAGAAACAATTTAGATTTAATTTAAATCTAAAATCTCTCGTCTGAATTTTAATAAGAAGATAACAAAAATTTTATTTTTAACGACACAATTCTTTTTGGATAGTCTAAAAGGGGTGAGGGGGGGAGGATCGAGCAAGGTTAAACGCCCCGCAACGATGCAGGTAAAAATGTACGAAGGATAAAAAGTTTATTATGTCCCTGAAGTTACAGTTTGGAGTTTAATTCAGGTACTTTCAAGTTTCTTATCATCTCCACGACGTCTATGGCGCACCCCCAGCACAGCGTCACGCCACTTCCGCCGTGGCCGTAATTGTGTATCACCTGAAATATAAAGCACGAAACAAGCGTTACAAGAAGCGAGCCGTAAAGTTTTGCGGCGCTCCAATGATGGTGCGCTAAAATTCAGCTCGGTGATATTGCTCTCGCCGTATAGTTAACGTGTAATATCTTATGGTAATTTACCTTGAACTCTTTTCCCATGGGCGAACTGAGGCACTCGCACTCCAGACGAACTCGCGGTCGTCCTGGTCGAAGGCCCACCCACGCACGGATTACTTCACATCCCTGCGACAGGAATTACGAACGTGAATCATTTAGCGAAATTGTTAGTTTTTTTCTTCATTTAAATTTACGCTGAGTATCTTGGTGACCTTTAAAGACGGCATTATGCGATAACATCCGTCATAAATATGTTTCGAATCTTCCTCTCGTACGCAGAGATCGTAGTCACCTTCTTGATGCGTGCCGCCTATCACAACGCTGTTGATGCTGTGGACAGATATTACAAATTAATAAACGTCACTGTCACTAAATAACTATTAATGCTATAT